>JBBPBO010000004.1:22688301-23012071 GCA_037974295.1 Cicer cuneatum
CAGAAAATCAGACCATGGCCCAGTGGTGGCCGAAATCAGAGGGACAGAATGTATAGTCCAGCAAAGGCCGAATTCAGAGGATTATAGCATATCAGGTGCGCATCCAAGATGGCCAAAATCAGAAGATCAGAGGGTCAGAAAGTGTGGTCCAGGGAAGGCCAAAATCAGAGGATCACAGCATAACAATTAGTATGGTCCAGATGTGGACTAGCGCATGAAGATCCAATGGTCCAGATTTAATCAGGAAATTTATACGGTGGACAATTTAATTTATTTTGATCAAAGGATTAAAAAGATTTATTACAAAAATAAAGTGAGGTGTTGTGGAATTCAGGAGCTGTGGCGGGAAGGAACCAACAGATTTAATTGGCCAGTTATTTTGAAAGGAAATCTGAAGATATGTTTTTTATTTATATGAAGCCCAATTGGTCAAGTTATTTTTACAGAGAATCCAGCAAGATTCAGCTCGAATTTAAGCATTGGAAGAGGCCCAAATCTGCATCTATAAAAGGAGGCTCAAGGCAGAATACTTAGTAATCGAAAATCACAAAGAGTCATACACTTCCAAAGCAACCACTCTCAAATTTTCATATAAGTCAATTGTGAGTTTCAGCTTTCAAGAAGCAAGTACTCGGTTATTTTCTTTCCACTGTGTCAAATCTAAGTTGTTGAAGTAGAGTCTACAAACTGAGTGAGTCAGTAGGAGGTAGCAAGGTACTTAGCAATTAGATTCATAGTGTTGTGAATTCTTCTACAATCTGGGGTGTCAGATTGGCTGAAGAACAGGAGTTGTTTTTCCTCAAAGAAGTCTAGGATTGTTAGACTATTTGAGAAGACTGACTTGGAGGGTCAGTAGCAAGGTTGTAATTCAAGGTTTGAATTAGTGAAATCCTTCAAGGCGAAGGGACTGGACGTAGCCTCGTTAATGTTGAACTAGTATAAAATCTTTGAGTTTTATTTTTATTTTTATCCGCTGCTAACTCTGTTTTAATTATACATCAAGTTTTGTTTTGAAAGTATTAAAACAGGAAAAGTATTCAAGTTAAGTCAAACATAATTCAACCCCCCTTCTCGTGTTTGCACCTTCAATTGGTATCAGAGCTCGGTCTCAAGGCTGAGCACTTAACCGTGTTTGAGGAAAGGTCCAAGGGGCTCAATATGGCAGAAGAATTGCGAAACAACATCAACAGACCACCACTGTTTGATGGAGAAAGGTTTGAGTATTGGAAGGACATAATGAGAAGCTTTGTCATATCTCAAGATCCTGAACTATGGAAGATGATAGTCAGAGGATACACTGCACCTACGGATCCAGAAGATCCAACTAAGAAACTGGATATGTTTGATATGAAACCAGATCAGATCAGATTACACAGACTTCATCACAAGTCCAGAACCATGATGGTCAATGCAATCACATTCAAGGAATTTGATAGATGCACAAATAAAGAAACAACAAAGAGTATATTTGATAGTCTGGTTCTGACCTATGAAGGAACCAAGCAGGTTCAACAAACAAAGGCTAACATATTAGTCAGAAAGTATGAGCTGTTCAAGATGGAAGAGGATGAAGACATTGACACAATGTTCTACATGTTCCAGACTTTGGTATCAGGACTGAAAGTATTAAACAAAAGCTATACCACTGAAGATCATGTCTGGAAAATTCTGAGAAGTCTTCCAAAAAGGTGGAGACCAAAGGTTACTGCAATTCAGGAAGCTAAGGATCTAAGTACCTTGAGGCTGGAAGATCTAATCAGCACACTTAGGTCTCATGAAATAGAACTGTAAGAAGATAAACCTAAGAAGAAGAAAAATCTGGCTATGAAATCGAAACAGAAGAAAGTTGCAAAGGCAGAATCAGAGGATAGTGATAATGACTGTGATGATATGGCATACTTAACCAAAAATATGGTTAAGATCTGGGAAAACAGGAAGAAAAGAAACTTCAGAAAGAAACATAACAGCAAGGATAAGGAAGAATATGACAAAAAGAATATTGTTTGTTATGGATGCAATAAACCTGAACATATCAAGTCAGAATGTCCTAATTTGGAAAAAGGAAAACAGCATAAGAAAAGTTCCAGATACAGAAAGAAATGTCTGATGGCTGCCTGGGATGTATTAGAATCAGAGGAAGAATCTTCTGATGAAGAAGAGGCAGAAACACCAAGATGGCTCACATCAGGTCTGCTTCTGGTCTTCATAAAAACATGAATTCCAGAGGGAAAACAGGCAGAAGGAAGAGTGATAGAAGCTATCACTCAGGAAAGTCTGGAAGCACATCAGAGGAAACAATTCTGTCTCTGATGGCTCATACAAATTCAGGTTCTGAATACTGCTCTGAAACAGAATCAGAAGATGAAGACAGTGAGGTATTTTCTGATCTTTCTAAACCTGAATTAATTGATACTTTAAAGGACTTGTTAAATGCAAATAATAAGATATCTTTAAAACTGAAAACTCTTAGGGAAGATAAGAAAAATATAACCAAAGAGGTCCAAGTTTCAAAGAATCGAATTTCTGAGTATGCAACTGAAATCAAAGATTTGAAAACTGAAGTTGCAAGACTCAAGTCTGAAAACCAAACTCTGAAAAATAATAATTGTTCCAATTCTGAGACTGTTTGTAAATCTGATATGCATGAGCAATTTTTTTAAAACTTTATTTCAAATGGAATGGAAAGAAGTAAGTATGCATCTATGATTTATGGAAACAGCAACTCTGGAAAGAAAGGTCTTGGTTTTACAGAAACAAGTACTGAAAATAAAACTGCTTATTTTGATGTTTTATGTATTGTCTGTGCTAAGAAAGGTCACTCTGAATTATCTTGTCCAATGGTAAAATCTGAACAAGATCAGAGAGCTGTTAAAACTAACAAACCTGGACCCAATCAGTTTTGGGTACCAAAAGATCAAATTGTCTATGTTGCAGATGTTCTGAGCAACCAGAAGGAGACACCAACAATTGTGCCTGGACAATGGATGTTGGCAATGCACAAGCAGAAGAAGGTTTATGTTTCTGCTACAACAAGACAAAGGCAATCTAAGTCTGGTAGAAGAAGAACTGGTCAACACAATCAGAACCAGAACCAGAATTATAGGAGGAACAGAAAATATCATAGATATCACTCGAATCAGAAGAAGAACTGGAACCAGAATCAGAACTGGAACCAGTATCAGAGGAATAGGAACTGGAACCAGAACCAGAACCAGAATTGGAAGCAGTACCAGAAGCACAGAAACTGGAACCAGTATCAGAGGTACAGGAACTGGAACCAGAACCAACACTGGAACCAGAACCAGAACCAGAACTGGAGGCACAGAAATTGGAACCAGAATCAACACTGGAACCAGAATCAGAATCAGTACCAGAACCAGAACCTGAACAAGTATCAGTATCAAAGGTAGAGGTATGATCATCAGAATTACTCTAATTATCAGAATCAATATAATTACCAGAATCACCACATGTTCCAAAATCACTAGAGGAACATGGTATATGAGCCAAAGCAGAAATATCAGAATCAGGAGAGTTCTTCAAACACTCCAGTAAGATTCATCAAGACTACCAACCTGGAAGGGAATTCAAATTCCCTCATCCAAACCATGTAATCTCAGAACATATAGATTAGGAATCTGAAAATGAGTAGCAAGAGGATTTTCAGAGTAAAACTGAGGCTACATCTTGCTGTAAATACTATTATTATTTGATATTTATGCTTAATGTGATAACAAGAAGCTTGACCTTAACAAATCAAAACTAGATAAGTATTCTGCAGGTTTTCAAATTGTTAGAGGAACCAGGTGATTCACACGAACTGAACACATCAGCAGAAACAACACTCCAGACAAACTGATGCGAACAAAAACCACCAGAAGCAGAATTAGTGGTTTGACTGTATTGAGTTAAATTTTAACTTATTAGATTTGCATTATGTAATATGAAAAACTGCTTGATCTTGACAAATCAAAGCAAGATAAAAATAGTGCAGGGAGCAGAAGCAGAAGCACAAGAAAGAGAAGGTAAAGGATACAAGCAAGTCAGCAACACATGACAAATCTTCAAAAGATAAATCTGATCAAGTCAGAAACAGTCAAGATAAGTCATAAGAGAAATCTGGATATTCACCAGAATCTGAAGCTGTTACAGATTCACCAGAACCAAAAGCTGATGCGAACCAAGCAATGTTGATGAAGTTTTGGCAGAGGAAGGTTGGATACCTGCTATGCAAGAAGAGCTGAATGAATTCCAAAGGAATGATGTTTGGGATCTGGTATCCAGACCAAACAGAAGCATTATTGGAACCAAGTAGGTATTCATAAACAAATTCAATGAAAAGGGTGAAGTTGTAGCTCAAGGATACAGTCAACAGAAAGGTATGGATTACACTGAGACTTTTGTTCCAGTGGCCAGGTTAGAAGCATTTAGAATTCTCTTATCATTTGCTGCTAATCATGATATAATGCTGTATCAAATGGATGTCAAAAGTGCATTCTTAAATGGCTACATAAGTGAAGAAGTCTATGTCAAACAGCCCCCTGGTTTTGAAAATTCTGATTTTCCAGACCATGTTTTCAAGCTTAAAAAGTCTTTATATGGTTTAAAACAAGCACCAAGGGCATAGTATGACAGACTTAGTAACTTTCTGCTTAAGAATGAATTTAATAGAGGCCTGATTGATAATACACTATTTAGAAAATCCATTAAACATGATATTCTGATTATTCAAGTCTATGTTGATGATATCATATTTGGATCAACTAATGGCACTTTGTGCAAAGAGTTTTCTGACCTAATGCAGATGGAGTTCCAAATGAGCATGATGGGAGAACATAAGTTCTTCTTGGGAATTCAGATTCATCAAGGCAAATCAGGTATACTCATTCACCAATCAAAATATACTAAAGAACTTCTCAAAAAGTTCAAGATGAGTGACTGTAAGCCAATGGCGACCCCCATGCACCCAACCTGCTCACTTGAGAAAGATGAAACCAGCCAAAAGGCAGACCAGAAAACATACAGAGCTGGAAAGGAAAAGTATAAGTGGCAACTGCACTTTGTTCTGTGATAACACTTTAGCCATAAACCTAACCAAGAACCCTATCTTACACTCTAGAGCCAAACACATTGAAATAAAACACCATTTCATTAGGGACCATGTTCAAAAAGGGACTTTGAGCATCCAGTTTGTGGACACTGATCATCAATGGGCTGATATCTTCACCAAGGCATTACCAGAAGATAGGTTCGAGTTCATTAAGAAGCATCTCAGCATGACCTCCATATATGACTAGCTCAAGTAGTCATCTTAGGATTTTTTTAAAAATTTCTTGCAATTTTATTTTATGTCTTTTAATTTCAGTTTTTACTTTCTGTAATTTGTAAAGAGAAAAACAAAAAATACAAAAATAGTAGGACCACTTTTTGGCTGATGACAAAAAGGGGGAGAAAGAGAGACAGAGAAAGAAAGGAAAAATAAGTAGAAAAGGAGAGATAAAAAGAAAGAAGGAGACAAAACAGAAGGAGTTGAAAAGGAGAGGAAACAGGGAGAGAGAAAAACAAAGAAAGAAAAAGAAATAGTGAAAACAGAAGGAGTTGAAAAGGAGAGGAAATGTGAAGAGAGAAAAAGAAAGAGAGCAAAAAGAAGGAGTTGAAAAGGAGAGGAGAAGAGAAGAAAAGAAAGAGAGAACAAAGAAGGAGTTGAAAAGGAGAGTATCAGACTTAGGGGGAGAGATTGGTCTGAGGGGGAGTAATTCAAAGTCTTCGAGTCATAAGTTAGCAAAATAAGTTATGGTTTTGTCATCATCAAAAAGGGGGAGATTGTTGGAACCACGTTGGTTCTAAGTACTTAGGATTTTGATGCTTACAAATGTATTCTATGTAAACTTATTTTGTACTTTGAATTATTAAGTGAAATGCCCCAGAAAATCAGACCATGGCCCAGTGGTGGCCGAAATCAGAGGGACAGAATGTATAGTCCAGCAAAGGCCGAATTCAGAGGATTATAGCATATCAGGTGCGCATCCAAGATGGCCAAAATCAGAAGATCAGAGGGTCAGAAAGTGTGGTCCAGGGAAGGCCAAAATCAGAGGATCACAGCATAACAATTAGTATGGTCCAGATGTGGACTAGCGCATGAAGATCCAATGGTCCAGATTTAATCAGGAAATTTATACGGTGGACAATTTAATTTATTTTGATCAAAGGATTAAAAAGATTTATTACAAAAATAAAGTGAGGTGTTGTGGAATTCAGGAGCTGTGGCGGGAAGGAACCAACAGATTTAATTGGCCAGTTATTTTGAAAGGAAATCTGAAGATATGTTTTTTATTTATATGAAGCCCAATTGGTCAAGTTATTTTTACAGAGAATCCAGCAAGATTCAGCTCGAATTTAAGCATTGGAAGAGGCCCAAATCTGCATCTATAAAAGGAGGCTCAAGGCAGAATACTCAATAATCGAAAATCACAAAAGAGTCATACACTTTCAAAGCAAACACTTTCAAATTTTCATAGAAGTCAATTGTGAGTTCCAACTTTCAAGAAGCAAGTACTCGTGTTATTTTCCTTCCACTGTGTCAAATCTAAGTTGTTGAAGTAGAGTCTACAAGCCGAGGGAGTCAGTAGGGGTAGCAGGTTACTTGGCAATTAGATTCATAGTGTTGTGTGTTAAATCTAAGTTGTTGAAGTAGAGTCTACAATCTGAGGGAGTCAGAAGGAGTAGCAGGTTACTTGGCAATTAGATTTATAGTGTTGTGATTTCTTCTACAATCTGGGATTGTCAGATTGGCTGAAGACAGGAGCCGCATTCCTCAAAGAAGTCTAGGATTGTTAGACTGTTTGAGAAGACTGACTTGGAGGGTCAGTAGCAAGGTTGTAATTCAAGGTTTGAATTAGTGAAATCCTTCAAGGTGAAGGGACTGGACGTAGCCTCGTTAACGGTGAACCAGTATAAAAACTGTGAGTTTTATTTTTACTTTTATCCGCTGCTAACTCTGTTTTTAATTATACATCAAGTTTTGTTTCAAAAGTATAAAAACAGGAAAAGTATTCAAGTTAAGTCAAACACAATTCAACCCCCCCTTCTCGTGTTTGCACCTGCAATTTGTTTTGTATTGATTAAAGACAAGAATGCATCCTTAAATGTAAACGTTGACTAGATTGCTTTCGTATCAGAACATTAGTTTTATATTTGTTATATAAAACAAACCAACATTTCATATTTTATGAAATATTCATCAACATTCATAATAAATTACTTAGAATGGATACTTCAATTAATATTAAATAAAGTGTGAGATGATTTTAAGTTCCTATATGTTCATAGAAAATAATTCTTAAAATTCAAATATGAGGTATATATATGATATGCAATATTATCTATGACAGTGAGTTTGTTGTGGCGTGTTTAATTTAGGTTGTATTGTATGTGAATATGCAATTGTTTTTATCGAATTGTTTTTGGTATAAGTTTAGTTTTTAGAGGATGGTGTATTCCAGTTTTTGTCGGTAGTGAAAAAGTTTGCGGCAGCAATAGATGAGTAGATGTTTAATATTGTTATGTACTTTTAGTAATTGTTTCACCACTGAACCTGATGTATTGCTTTTAAACTTTCATATTTTATGTTTTTTAGTTTTACTGATGTATATTTATTGATTATTCCTGCTTGATGTTTAGTGTCATTACTTCACGTCTTGAATATATTTTAGAAACAATCAGTTATAAATAATAGTGTTGCATATTTAGGGAGGTGATATTAGAACTTTGAAGATTAATCGACTGACCTTTTTGGAAAATAAGGTAATTATTTATTTTGTTTTGTAATGTAATTGGTCAAGAATTGAATAAAAAATATATGTTGTATTTTGAGTTTGAAAAAACTGTTTAAAAATCACAATTTGTGTCACTGAAGATATTACTGGGTTGAGTCGTGGACTAGGTCGCTCTCTTTAAGACGTTATGCGTCACTGCTCAAATTGTGCAAGACAGACTATCAACCACGACGTCTCCAAAATAAAACAGCTCAGATTCACTGATCGGAGTTCCATTGCGCCGTAGAAAACCGTTCTAGAAGTACACCATCAATATGGTTGTTAAAGCCCACTACAAGAAAAAGTGTTATTACCTACGACAGATTTTATCTTTACCCACGGCAAGTCCGTAGGTAACCTAAAATTACCCACGGATTACCCACGGACACGGGTCCATAGCTATTTCGCTCGTAGGTAAATATTTACACACGAACAATCAGTAGGATATGGTTACCTAAGGAATGTCCGTGGGTAAAATACCCACAGATTTTCCGTGGGTAATATGAGTAACTGATTTTGTGGCTAATATAAAGCTTTCACAACACTATCCACAATCAGACGTTGAACCGAGTTCCAATGAAGCAGTAGAAAATACCTCTGAGATGGCACCAAACCGACAACTAGAAAAAACCATAGATTTGGAGAAATTGTAAATTTCTATAGAGCAATCACCACTTAAGCCGCAGTTGACATAGCCATATATGCTGCCCCATCCCTGACTAGGGGAGATGATATCCTTCATCACCAATTTCATAAATATTTTCAGACAACTCCTTAAACATTGTGGATCGAAGCCAATAGTTTCTCCAGAAATTTCCTTCATATCATCTGTCAATCTCATCCAAAAGTTCAAAAGAACAATAAGGCACTCTTGCCAAGTTGAATTGTCAGCTAGGAATCCATATGAACTATAGAGAGGCACAATTACAGTGAGGTACTGCTTCATGATTGCCAAAGCATCATATTGACTCAAAAGTCTAATATACTTTCGGCATGACTCACAGCTCTGCTCAAGCTTACTTAAAAAGCCTTGAAGGCATTCAGGAGTTCTACCACTAGAATCAGTTGTAGCTTTAGTCTCCAAAGCACTCAGCGAACTTAGGATGTAATACTTGTAGACATCCTGCCATGACATGAAACCCTCAGGCAATGAATCACCATAAATATTGACAAAAGCCTGTATCATTTTTGACAACGCAGACAAGCTACTTTCCTTAAAACATGCATAAACTTCATCCCTAAAGCACTCAAAGTTCAAACCAAGCAACCCAGCAATATTTTTGAAGTTCAGGTTATTGATAAAAGAAACATTTTTGCATTCTTGCTCAATCATCTTGTAATAATGAGCAAGCCTTATATTGGCATTTGCATGATCAGAATGTGCTATTGGAGACAATTCTTTAGTATTTTCAAGCTGCAAGTAGCACTCTGACAACAGATCATACACATAAGCAAGGCGAAGTTTGTTGCACCCATTGAGTGCAGGATAAACAATTGTTGAGATGGTTTCAATTCTATGTTAATATCATCAGGATAGTGTTGTAAAAGCTTTATATTAGCCACAAAATCACCGCTTAGTAGTTTGTTTTTCACGCAAATTAGCATTGCACAACAGACCCGAAGAAGCATATCCTGCAAAAACAGTTATAACTTATAAGCAACCATATTTACAATTAAGAATATTGTAGATTTGAATATTGAATTTATAATATGAAATTGTTGAGGAGTTCAGTTGAGAGTAAGAGAAACATGAACACCAAAAGTATTACTTATAAGTGTATCCCATATTCTCAATAGATTCAAATTTGAACTCTTGGGTGAGTAGCAGTGTAATCCACCGGAATGCATAGAATTGTGGTTTAACCTATTCACAAGGTTCTACTGCATGAGTTTTAAATAAAATAAAATGAAATGGAACTGTACAAGCTGTTGAACTAAAAATGTTGAAAGTTTCTACCTTTGTTGTAAATTCAAGATGATGCCATAATTGCTCATCATTTACTTTAAGTAGATCTGACAAACGAGAAAGAGTAGCAAGGATACCACTTGAACTGTTGTCCAATTGTTGATAGAAATGATCCACAGAGTCACCTAAGATTCGAACGAAACAAGAAAAACTATCTGCTTCTGCATTTGCCTAAGAGAAAGAAACTAAAACATAAGAAAATAATAATCAATAAAATTCATCATCATAAAAAGGATAAAATTATATTCCATTTTGCCAACTGATTATGCAGGCAATCCTCAATAAAAAAATGTTACAGGGGACATGAAAGGATGCCTATTTTTATATGTTAACTTTGTAATTTAATAATGTCCAAGTTTATTTAACCATTTGCAAGTTTTGTAATTTGTAAGTGTAACGGATATCGTTAGACCAAAAAAAATAGTGTAATGGATATCATTCAACATTATTAAGGACATTGAACCATTCTTGGCTAGTTTTGATTCCTTTCCAAAATAGAAGTTAAAAGTCCAAATTGTCTAGCAGTATAGCTTTCAGGCTTACAAAAATAGCATTAGTGGCTTCATAAGCAATATGGTAAGATATATTACCCTCAAATTTAAACTCTCAAGACACAAGTTAGACCATCTTTTAACCATCAACTTTGGTATCCTGCTGAGTATATGTATTCATCTTGAAACAAACTATGCATATTCCCCCTATCCAATGAAAAAAAATATGGGAACTGGTGCATATCACATGATAAACAGCTCTACCAAGAAAGTGCTTACAGCGTTTTGCTTGTCAGTATCAGTACTAAATACATAGTATATAGGTGCCAAGACCTCGTTCATGCCTTGCACATAACAAATTGCAGGATTTAACATTGCAAAAAGGAGAAGAATGTTCTTCATCGTTTCCTATTGACAATAGTATCAATATAAATTTATGTCAGAGGCGAGCTCCTTAAAATCTATTACTTTACACAAGGGATAGGGCAACATTTACCTTATTTTTTCGACTAAATGATGTTTCTGCTGAAAAGAATGACATGTCTGGATGTGTGCACTGCAAATCTCGATCTATCTATTCCACAATCTCTGTATACTAGAAAATGAATAACTGGTGATAAGTATCATCTTTATTATCCTGAAGGCATTTTAACTAACATTCAAATGAAGAAAAACTTACCTGAAAATATTGTCTCCAGAGACTTTCCTTATCAAGGCTCAAAAGGTGATCTTCAACAGCAACTTCACGTCGCCTAAGCAGGCCATCAACATCATTGTCATCGTGCTGATTAGTGGAACTTAAACGCTTAGGTCCCTTCCAAATATGCTCTGACTGTCTTAAATTCCACAATGTGATCAATGAAAACTCGAAAGCTGAGCTACCACACACTTCAATATAAAAACGACAACTCATTTGAAAAATGTGCAAACCAGTAGTATATTACTGGATTCAGGAGAAGCGCCCCTTTCATATTAGCATACTTTAACCTATTCTCTTTTAATTGATTCTCCCACAAGTCATGAGATGAAGATAAGTAGCCCAAAAGTAGCTGGTTATGGAAATCATAACAGGACTTTCAGATGCTTGTGTGCAAACATTGCCACAATCAAAGAGTTTTATACTTTTGCAAATGGAATATAAATCTACACATTAGCTAGCTAGACTAACACTGGACATTACCAAATGATGGAATGGAAGTCATAAACGTACGATTTAAGATAATCCTCACCTCACTATTGTAAGTTGCCAAAGTGCTAAGGTGTATAATATTCATATTCTCACATTGTTAATATGCAAAATGAGCATCAAAGTCGAAAATTCAAAGAGTTTTATACATTTGCAAATGGAACATAAATCTAATTTGCTAGTCTAATATCTTATATTATCAAATGGTGGAATGAAAGTCACAAACATAAAATACATAGTATATTCCTCACTATTGTAAGTTGTAAAAGTGTTAAGGTACTACTACTATTATCACATTCATATTCTTACATTGTTAATATGTAAAATTCAAATCAGGTAAACTAACATGATGGAGTTTATATTACCTTCCAAGCCGTTGCACGCAAACCTCCTCCATCAAGAATTCCAGTGCTAGCAATTCTTCGCAATTTTTCCAAATTAATCTCCCTTCGTGAAAGCTACATTAATAAATAAATAAAAGTGGAAAAAATGAACAAGAAATATCAGAAATTAGAAGAAACTGTAACAAAATAGTACATAATCAACACTTCATTTCAATTTTTCATGACCTAATTTATTTAATCAAAAGCACAATTCCAACCTCATATTCTAGTTCCGATCTTTTCTCCTCCAACAAAATGGAAGTTGCAACTGCAACAGCATCTTTATTCGGTTTCTGCCGAATTCTTTACCCTTATCGTCTTGTTCGCCATCGATAGCTTCGTCACTGTCGTCGCTCTCTCTGTGAAACTCAAATGCGCCGGGTTTAATCGGCTTCAGCTCTTCGCTGGACTCAACTTCGAACCTCTCGATTTCATTTAACATAATCCTCACCTCACTATTGTAAGCAATGGAAACTAACCTAATCGAACGACGCTGAAGAGAAGGTCGAAAATGCCGCTGAAGTCAAACAACATTGTTACAGTAAGTAAAGCTAGGGTTTGAACTCAACAACAAAGAAGGGAGAAATAGTTAAAAGAAGCGTCAACAACAAAGAAGATGGGAGCTTTACCTTATGTAGCACAGCAAGCTCAGAGACGAAGGGAGGCCGCAAACAGAGACGAATGGAGGACGAAGCAATCAGAGACGAAGGGAGGCCGCAATGAATAAGGAAGATGGAGGGTAATCGTGAAAGGGAAAACGAAATGGAGGATGGAAGGTTTGGTGTCGCTATTTTGGGGAAAACGCAAAGAGGGGAAACTGAATGTTGAGGTTAGGTTAGGTTGCGATTATGTTTATTTTTTACATTTTATCAGTTTTAAAAAATTAAACAATTTTAAAAAAAATTACATATTAAATTTACCCACGAACAATCCGTGGAAACATAAAATACGAAAAATATTTTGAAAAATTAAGTTCAGTTGCATTTTTTTTAACATTACCCACGGACTAACTGTGGTATAGTGTTAAAAAAATATTTTTAAAAATAATGAATTTACTTACGGTTTTTCCGTGGGTAATTAATAATTTACCCACGAACTAAGGTTCGTAGGTAATTTTCCGTAGGTATAGAAGTCTTTTCTTGTAGTGGCCACTCTCAATATGACAGTTAAAGTCACTCTTAATAAAGCTATTAAAACCTCGCAATATGGTGCTATGACCTCGCAATATGGTTAAAGTCACTCTTAATAAAGCTATTGCGGCATGCGGCATAAAAAAACACTTTATAGTATAAGGGCAGAAAGAAAGGGGAGAAGTGGCTCGGTAACAATCGAGCAGAATATAAGAGGGAGAAAAGAAAAAGTTGGGAAACCCACATATGTTTTCTATCCAATGTGGGACTTCAACAAAATTTTGATAATATTTATATAGTGATTAAAACTACTCAAAATGAGAGTTTTCCAATGTGGGGCTTCAACAATTTTTAAATTCACACATTATGTTCCAACAATCCCCCACTTGAATTAAAAAAATGTTTCTAACATAGCGTCAAACACTTCTATAAAATTGTACATAAGCAAATGTGTCTCTTGACTTGAACCATTGCAAGCGAGATTCAGATTCAACAAGAGTGACCCGTAGTCTTGAACTCTATCTCTGACTTCAAACCCACACACAACCTTTTCATTGGGTGTATTCTAAAAAGCTCGTGCATTTATGGCCCTGCACGTCTATCCCAGTATAGTGAACGCGCTAGGAATTTTTGACTCGAAATTCCATAGGAAACGGCCCCATTTCCACATTCACATAGGCGAGTCTATGAAGAGTACTCCTGTAGCTAGGTACTCCTTCCACATAGAGTATAGATCTCATTAAGAGTTTCTACTATCTCAGCCTTCCATCGCTTCAGGAATCATGCTTTTGTTAAATATAATAACATATTCATCTCCTATCATTATGACTTGTTATTACCGATTGAACCTAATTCTTGGGATCTCCAGTCTTTTAGGTCGGACTCTTCAGATTGTAGACTCTACTTCAACAATATAGATTTGACACAAGGGAACAAAAAACAAGAGTACTTGCTTCTGGAAAGCTGATACTCACAATTAACCTCACTGAAAACTCGAGTGTTTGCCTCTGGAAGTTTATGACTCTTTTACTGATTTTCGATGACTAAGTCTTCTGCCTTGACCCTCCTTTTATAGATAAAAATTAGGTTGTCTTCCATGATCAAATTCGAGCTGTATCTGTCCAGATTCTCTTGCAAAAATAACTTGGCCAATCGGGTTTGAGCTTTATGCTTGATCGAACCTTTTTGCTTCAGATTTGTTCTGAAAATAACTTTGGCCAATCCTGTTCTTGTTTAATTCTGGACCGTATCTTTCTTCCCTCCAATTGCTTTTAAATTCCCTCTAAGACTTCAATTTATTTTTGTATCAAATCCCCTTAATACTTTGATCAAATTTCTATCAAAATTTAATCAAGTCTTTTTTGAATTTTAATCAAGTCTTCACTGATTTTCATCATGATTAAAATCTGGACTACATGATCCTCTGATCTCGACCAACTCTAGACTATGTAATTTGATCTACGCCAATTATGTGATCCTCTGATCTCGGCCAACACTGGATCATGATACTTTAATCTGGACCATTGATCTTTTAATCTGGACATTTATCCTCTAATCTGGATCAAGTCTGAACTAAGTCTGGATTAAATCTGGACTAAGTCTTATGTTCTGGACAATCAAATCTTCTGATCTGGACTGAGTTTTATGTTCTGGACCATGCTATCTTCTGGTATGGATCAAGTCTGGACCAAGTCATTTGCTCTGGACCAGTTATCTTCTGCTCTGGACCAAGTCTGGATTAAATCTTATATTCACGACCAAGCTATCTTCTGGTAAAGATTAAGTCTGGACCAAGTTTGACTTATGTTTCCTTCTGGTCTAGACCAAGTCTCCCTCTGACAAGCTTCCTTCTGGTCTGGACCAGGTCTCCTTTAGGACTCTCCTTCCTTCTGATATGGACCAAGAAAGATATCCTCTGATGATGTTATTTGTCCTTTGATGTTTTGCCTTTGATGACATCCTCTGATATCTTCTAGAGGTGTATCCTCTGGTGTCATTCTCTGATTTTATCCTCTGGTGTCCTCATCTTCTGCTTCTGATTTTATCTTCTGGTGACGTCATCTTCTGGTGGCATTTTTCATTATTATTCTAACTCAAAAAAAAGATTACATAAAAGTACTTTTGTAAACATCAAAATTCTATGTATAGAACCAACTTGGTTCCAACAACATAGGTTTTTCCCATAAAGGGATCTCAGCTAGCAAGCATCTCAACCAACTCGCTTCATCACTAGCAGTAGCTAGTGCTATCATTTCAGACTCCATAGTGGACTGAGCCAATATCGTCTGTTCTTCGATTTCCAATATACATCACCATCGGCTATACTAAAATTATAGCCACTGGTTGCTTTGGAGACATCTAACAAGGTGTTCCAATCAGCATCACTGTATCTTTCAAGGATGGTAGGAAATCTTTGATAATGTAATCCTAGACTCATGGTCCTTTTTAGGTATCTCATGACTCTTTCGATAGCGTGTCAATGCTCTATACTAAGTCTATTGGTAAACCTGCATAATAGTCCCACGACATTGGCAATGTCGGGTCTAGTACAATCAATGGCATAACTGAGGTTGTCAATGATGCTCGCATATTCAGTTTGTCTAACACCTTCACCAATATTCTTAAAAAATTTCACACTTGGATCATATGGAGGTTTACAGTCAAAGTATTTATATTTCTTTAGGATCTTTTCAACATAATGAGATTGATCCAAAGAAATTCCCTTTTCTGACCTTGTAATCTTGATTCCTAAGATTACATTTGCTTCTCTGAGGTCTTTCATATCAAAGTTGTTGCTCAACAATGATTTCATAGTATTTACAGCATAAATGTTTGAACCAAATATGAGTAAGTCGTCTACATAAAGACATATGATAGTGCAAATGTCATTTTCATATTTGTAATAAATACATTTGTCACTTTCATTCACTTTAACCTCATTTGATATGATTAAGTTATCAAATTTTTCATGTCATTGCTTAGGAGCTTGTTTAAGACCATACAAAGATTTATCTAACTTACAGACCTTGTTTTCTTGTCCATGAAAATAGATTTCTTCTTCCAGATCACCATTTAAAAAATTTGTTTTAACACTCATTTGGTGTATCACCAAGTTATGAATAGCTGCTAGAGAAATGAGTACCCTAATGGATGTTATTCTTGTGACTGGTGAAAAAGTGTCGAAGAAATCTATATTTTATCTTTGCCTAAAACCTTGAGCTACAAGGCGTGCCTTGTATTTATCAATAGTTCCAACGGGTTTTAGTTTCTTTTCCAAAATCCATTTACAACCTATTGGTTTGCAACTAGGAGGCAAGTCTATTATATGCCCCAAGTCTTGTTTGATTCTAGAGAATCCATTTCATCATTTATAGCTTCTTGCCAAAGATCTGCATCCAATTTTGACAACGCTTCTTTGAGATTTGCAGGATCCTCTTCTAAATTATAGGCCATATATTTTAGTCCATAATCTTTAGCAAATTTGATTCTCTTACTTCTTCGAGTTTTCAATTCACCTTGTTTGTTGCTTTTAGTGCTTCTTGTCACAGGAGTATGACTTGGTTCGCTACCCCCCCCCCCCAATTTCTTGATTTGAAAGGGAATTTATTTTCATATTAGTCAACATCATTTGACTATATGATCACTTTCGCATTTAGGTCATAAAACCTATACACTTTATTGTTTACTGCATACCCAATGAATACACATTCATAGGCTCTACTGGCGAGTTTAATTCATTTGAGATCGGGGATTCTAGCATAAGCCAGACAACCCCATGTTCGAAGATAAGACAAGTTTGATTGTCTTTTCTTTATTATCTCATAAGGAGATGTTTTGTTTTTAGATTTTGGAACTCTATTCAAAACATAGGAAACAATCAAAATAATTCCCCCCACCAATGAGATGCAACACCAGAGTTAAGCATAATAGCAACAACTACTTTAGTCAGAGTCCTATTCTTTTTTTCAGCTTTTACCATTCATTTCAGGTGAATAAGGTGTTTTGGTTTCATGTATAATTCCTTGAGTTTTATAAGACTAATTAAATAAACTAGAATCATACTCTATTCTTCTATACTACGAAATCTCTTAATCTTTCTACTAAATTGATTTTCAATTTCAATTACAAAGATTCTAAACATGTCAAGCGCTTCACTTTTATTTTTCATTAGATATACAAAAGTATAGTTAGAACGATCGTCAATAAAAGTGATAAGATAACAATTTTCATTTCTTATTAACGTCTCATCAAGTTCACATATATCAGAGTGTAATAAATCTAAAGACTCAGATTCTCTAACTACAGATTTATGTGAACTCTTTGTTATTTTAGCTTGACTACAAAAATCACATTTTTTTTCAAAATCATTTAAAGATAACATTGATATTAAACCTGAGTTACTTAAGTTTGAAATAACATGTGTTCACATGACAAAGTCTAGCATGTCAAATATTAAAATCACACAACATGTAAACAGAAGGAGACATTCTAAATTTCAACATTTAAATTTAAACATGTCTCGGATATATGTAAACTCTGCCTAATTCAGAAAAATAATAAACAACATTTTTTTCTAGAGACAGGTTATCATACTTTTTAGAAAAAATTCTTTTGTTTTAAGAATTTTTGAAATCCTTCCAAACAGAGGCAGTTTTTCGATAATAACAATCAATTTGAAATTCATCTAAAGTCATACCTTAAAATGATCTCCTGAGCTATCTTCTGAATTTCTCCACGTATTTGTCATCGGTAATCTGATACTTGAGGTAGCGGCTACAACACACTTTTTAGCTTGAAGTTCCTTGGTATCATATTTCTTCTTTATAGCATTCCAGGCTACAACACACTTTTTAGCTCCAACTTCCCCTTCTTTGTAGCAAGTCTATTAAGAATATCATTCTTATAAAGGTAATCATTACCCTCCCATGGGTTAATTCTCCAACTTTCTTATCCTTGTCCGTTTGCCTCAAAGAAATAGATCCAGTAATGTTTTCGGTTGACATGACAGAAAAAACGTCTTAAAATTGTTGTATTTTGAGTTTGAAAAAATTGTTTAAAAATCACAATTTGTGCCACTGAAGATATTATTGGGTTGAGTCATAGACTAGGTTGCTCTCTTTAAGACGTTTCGCGGCACTTCCCAAATTGTGCAAGGTAGACTATCAACCACGACGTCCCCAGGATAAAATAGCTCAGATTCACTGTAACGGAGTTCCACTGCACCATAGAAAACCGTTCTAGAATTACACTCTCAATATGGCTGTTAAAGTCACTCTCAATATGACGGTTAAAGTCACTCTTAATAAGGCGATTAAAGCCTCGCAATATGGTACTATGACCACTCACAAATCAAAAAGACTACACTCTAAAGAATTGCGGCATGCGACATAAGAAACACTTTAAAAGGATACTGATATTATGGCCACTCAAAAATCAACAAGACTACGGTATAAAACCGCTCTAAAAGGATAGTGGTATTAGGACCACTCAAAATTCGACGGAATTACAGCATAACAACTGCTCTAAAATATCGAAGGGACTACGGTACAATACCGCTCTAAAATATCAAAGGGACTACAGTACAATACCACTCTAAAATATCAAAGAGACTACGGTATAACAACCGCTCTAAAATATCAAAAAGATTACGGTATATCAACCGCTCTAAAATATCAAAGGGACAGAAAGAAAGGGGAGAAGTGGCTCGGTAACAATCGAGCAGAATATAAGAGGGAGAAAAGAAAAAATTGGGAAATGCATCAAACTTTGGTGTGTTTTTCACAATAAATTGACGCTCTTATATAGTGATGGAAGCAAACCCACATATGTTTCCTATCCAATGTGGCACTTCAACAAAATTTTGCGAATATTTATATAGTGATTAAAACTACTCCAAATGAGAGTTTTTTAATGTGGAACTTCAACAATTTTTAAATTCACACATTATGTTCCAACAATCAAGAATTGAATAAAAAATATATGTTTGGTTGACACTATGGTATAACGAAAATAAATACGAAAAACATAGTGGGACAAAAAGTCGAATAAGCATATTGTAGAGACTGAATTCTAAGTTTGAAATTTTATGAAGATTAGAAACATTTTTAACTATATAATATTATACTTATGGTAACTTTTATTTTTCAGTCATAGATAGAAGAAAACATGTTTGCGAAATAATTTTAAAATCGTTTTTTTTTAATCAATTTAAAAAAAAATTCATCAAATAGAAAAAAAAAAAAGAGATAAATTTGTTTGCATTGAAATGTATTTTAAAGACTTTACTTGTTACTAAATGTTATTATAACGCTTCAAATAATATATGTGTAACATATGATATTTAAATTATAGTTTAATTAGTTTTACAAAATTCATTCATTTTAATGAGGCAACTTTTTCAACATATAAATAATAAAAAAGATTCAATAAAAATGGCACTACCAAGACTATGTTTAGTTCCATTTTCAGTAATATTATTTTAAAAAGAAAAGAAGTTGAAAAAAGTAATTAGTTATTAATATTATAATAATAAATTAATTTAAAATAGAAAAATTTTATAGTAAAATATCCGAATTTTAAAAAATTTAATTACAAAATCTAATAATACTTAATTTATTGTTTTGTTAGGAATAATTAATGTATTATATCAGTTAGCGATTGATAAACTATTATTTTTTGAAGTTGACTAATATTTTTTTGGTAGGGTATATATATTCATATATAATGCAAACAATTGATTATTATTAATAAAAACTATTTAATTTGAAATAGAAAAGCAGAGGAGAAATTAATTTATAAGGGTTTGAAATGTGTAATTAGTTCAAAAATTTAGAAAATATTACTTTGTATAATTTAATAGATGAGAGATAATATATAATAAATATTATTCTAATATATATTAACATAATAGAACAATTTTAGGTAAAACTAAATTCTTCTTAACGGCGGACTCTCCCACTTTACATCAACCCTTTTCTTACGAACCCGTCTCTCCATTTCCATCTATCTCTCTCTCCCTCCCTCCCTTCCGGATAGGCAAAAACACACACACTCGTAGTTTTGCTTAGATAGTGTTTAACATGCAAACCTTTCACTAGCCATTGCTTCTCATATTTCTTTTTTCGATGGAGTTTTATGTCCCTTAAATCCACTATCAATTCTAAATTCAACTTGATTTGATCCTTTGAATTCAAAATCAAGCCAAACACCATCGTTAGCTTGATTTAATTAAACAACCATTTCTCATCATTGATTGTTTTTTACATCTACTTAATGTTTTTTTTTTTTTGTCTTTATTTAATAGGAGACCTACAGTATGTGGGTTCCCACACCAACATCCATAACCAAAAGAACCGATATATCTAGCATGTCCATGATCACTTTTATTTTTTTGTCATCTTAAATAATCTTTATGGATCACGCACCAAAGTTATCATTTTATTTCAACAACTGTCATTTGATTAATCAGCTTAGAAAAAGTCTACATCTAAGTGTTAACATAGCAAAGAGAGGAATGGTTGGTGCTGCACCTATTAGCTTTCTACGGAAAAGGGATTGCAAAAATTCCAATTCCTCTACATTCATAATAAATTACATAGAATGGATACTTCAATCAATATTAAATCAAGTGTAATTTGATATTAAGATCCTATATGTTAATAGAAAATAATTCTTAAAATACTTGAAGTCGACAATAATTGTTAGATATGAGGTGATATACATTATTATCTATGACGGCGAAATGGTTGTGGTGTGTTTGATTTATGTTGCTATGTATGTGAATATGCTATTGATTTTTTGGTTTTAACATAATTATTTTTCTATAAGTATAGTTTTTACTTATAGTGTATGGCAAAGAGAGGAATGGTTGGTGCTGCACTTATTATCTTTCTATGGAAAAGGGATTATAGAAATTCGTCGTATTACAGCAGATGAGGCATACAGGGGCAAAGGAATTTGCCGATTACTAATCGGAGTAATTGAATCCTTCCTATGTAGTCTTAGTCAAAAACTTGACCATTCCATCAACTCTTGAGACAGCTGAAATGTGTAAGGGCAAGTATAGCTTTGATGTGGTTAACAATAAAGTGCTAAAGAAAAAAAATATTCTCGTGTAACATGTTGATGTCCAATAAGGTTATACAAGGACTTCTCGAAGAGAACACAACTTGATATAAATATGTAGAGTGATGGGGTTGAAGTTCAAGATCAAACATTGGATAGTGATATCTTGTTTGTCATGAATCACTTTAAAGATCGTTCTAGATTGGAAACTTACATGTTGAAGCCAAAATCACATTTTGGTGAAGAACGCGATAACCAAAGCTACAAAATTCTGAATCAGACGATTCCAAAACGAGGTGAAAGATGACGTTCTGAGACGCAAGTTAGGCTGTTGAATCACAAAAAAAGAGTATGTAAGACCCTTAATTTTAAATTATTTTATGGATTAAGTATCAAAAATATATTTTGAGATGTTTGTAATATGATTAATATTTGTATATAATTATATATATATTTTGAGGACAACTAAAATTATTTGTGGAAGGATAATTTAATTCTTTTACGAAGAATTTAATACTAGACAGTTTGGTCAATAGAGTTGCGACGAGAGTAGATATTTATCAAAACAGTTTGAGATGTGAGTGAAGTAATGTGTACGAGGGTATTAGATATTTGTGAGTTAGTTGTCATTAATATATATATATATATGTGTGTGAGAAGGAAGGCAAGCGGAAGAAAAAACAGAAAGAGAAAAGCATTTTTCCTCCTACCTACCCGCGAACCATTCTGCTCCTTCTTCCTTTTTTTGTTTCAAAACATATGTGTTGGTAGCAAGAAAAAAAAAACACAAAACCTCCGTTACTTCGAGATCTAAGCTTCCATTTTAAGAGTGTCAATAGGGAAAGTTACTCCTCTCCACACTACGGTGCTAGTGAGGTAACTTAGGATGTGACAACGCGAGTGAGAGTTTTGCTGTATTTGGCCACGGTAACGAAAAACGGTTGAGAAAACGTTAACGAAGGTAAGGAGCTTCTTCCAACTTTTTAATTTGCATATAGGAACTCTATATGTGTGATTGATGGATGATTAATGTGTTATCTTTGTTGAAAACGTTATGTTGTGTTGTTGATGATAAAAATGTCATTATTGTGTTGTTGTGTTAAAGATGTTATTGTTGTTGCGGTTAAAGAAGTTGTTGTTGTGTTGTTGTTATGGTCAATGTTGTTAAGTAATGGTTATAGTTGAGAGATTGATTGTTGTTGTGTTTGTAGTTATTCTCAAATAAAAGAGTATGAACTGAAATGGAAATCACTTGAAAAATTGCCCTGTTTTTGAAGATGTATTCGAATACGGCACTAGCGTATTCGAATACACTTCTGCAAAGTTCAGTTTTTATTTAAATTTTGAACCTCGTATTCGAATACAGAACTGGAAATTTCGAAGATGTGATTTTTGCTACTGACTCGTCATATATATTCGGCTACGACTCTTCGTATTCGAATACAGAACTGGAAATTTTGAACCTCGTATTCGAATACGACACCTCGTATTCGAATACAAATATGTGATTTTTGCTACTAACTCGTCATCTATATTTGGCTACGACACCTCGTATTTGAATACAACCCTATTTTTGTCAAGAAAATTCTATTTTAAATATTTGTTTATGCACTTAATTATTTGGAAAACATTTTAAGGCATATGCTAAATTATATGAGGTCCTCTTGATATTGTTTCTTTAATGGTTATGAAGTATCCAGGTTTCGTAGTTGCATTTACGTACTGATTACAGTGAAGAGAGTCAGAGTAAGCTCATGCATTTCATAGTTAAGTGGTGATCGCGATGGGCCATAGAGTTAAGCGGTGACCGTGATGAGCCGTAAAGTTAAGTAGTGATCGTGATGGGCTACGGGGTGGTTCCATGTGATTGGTGGTCCATCTTATCCGTACGAGGATTTAACTTATGTGTAGTGCCTGTGATAGGCTACACTTTAAGTAAATCGTGCTAGTCTGTGATGCGACTGCACCTCGGTAATTAGTACTAAGGCATGTGATAGGCGGTACAATTATGATTTACTCCCCTCGAGGAAGGTTTTGTTGTTAAGTGGTGACTGTGATGGGCCACGAAGTTAAGTAGTGACCGTGATGAGCTACGGGGTGGTTCCACGTGATTAGATGGTCCATCTTATCCTTACGGGGATTTAACTTATGTGTAGTGTCTGTGATAGGCTACACTTTAAGTTAACCGTGCTAGTCTGTGATGCGACTGCACCTCGGTAATTAGTACTAAGGCCTGTGATAGGCGGTACAATTATAATTTATGCCCCTCGCGGAGGGTTTTAGTTTTGAGAATTCCGGGATCATGTGCATTGGCATATACGCATTGCATTAGGGTGTTTGATATGCGAGTCATGATTGATATGAGCTGATGTGTGGAAACGATATGTGCAAGTACCTTAAATTCTAAGTTCTTAATAAGTTGTTGTGATTGACGATTGTACTTGGGCTTGCAACATGATCTGTATTCTTAATTCTTTTGTTCCATCAAAAACATAGATATTGTACATTTTCAATAAGTGGGTATACTTATTTTGTCACTGTTGTTACCTTACTGGAACTGCTAAGTGGTTATTGTTGTCTTTGACATAATTGTTAATTGTTAACTGTTATTTTCGGTTGGTGACCCTTTACATAATTGTGGAAAATTGGGCTTTTCCCTCAGATGATACCCGAGTTCGTTCCCTCGACGATTACTTTGATGACGGAGACGTCGTTAGACTTCCTTGATCGACAAACGCCGACTGCTTGGGTATACGGCCCCATCTCAAGCAGGGCTACTTATACGGGGAGGGTGGTGAGAACCAGTAGGAGTGTCGGGGCAGTGTCGTATGTGGAATACACTCACGGGAAGATCGATTTTCTTGTACCTTCAGGATTGGTACTCGAGGCAAATAGAGTATTTACGGATGCAGAGGGTCCTGCAATTCGAGGTGAGACGGAGGCTACCATAGGTATGGTGACTCCTACTGTAGTAGCAGGGGATGCGATGCCTGGACCAAGAACGGGTGAGAAGGGTAAGGGGCCGATGCCAGTGGGGGTTGACAACCTAGGCCTGTCTAGGCCGGTAGAGGACTATTTTGATATTTCAGCGCCGCCGAAGCAACCTATATCGTGGGTGGATTTGACTTCTGAGGAGACTGATCCTTCTATGGCTGATGAGGAGGAGGATGTCACTTTGAGACGAGATACTGCGTCGGACGAGACTTGTGGAGAGTGTGTGGTCACCCTTGTTATTGTAGTTGTAGTGGATGATCATATTAGTTTTATTTTATTTCTTTAAAAAAATACACTCGTGCTGTTAAAAAATTGGTAATAATCTAGATAAGTTCAAAAGTGAATTATTTCAAGAACTCTAGAGCGCAAAGCTCGCAAAATAACAATATGTTGTCAAATCTACCTTGCATCAGCTAGGGGTTTGCCTTTTATATTGGCATTGCCTTACCAGTTCTCTAAATTTGGCCCAATTTATGTTTCTTACAATTAGACCCAAATATTCCTAATAATTCAGTCTACTACTTTAATTAAAATTATTATTAAAATTTGATCTCATAGAAGCAAACTTTGTTCCTTAGCTTCTTCAATTTGGATTAAACAATTTACTATCTTGGGCTTCAATTCTTCATGAGTTGGACTTGCTTCAAATAAAGTATCTATCAAGTTATCTAGAACCTCATTTTCCTTCTTTGACCTTGCTCTTGTTCTTAGAGTTCCAAGGCCTTGAATATTCTCCATGCTTCCTTCCTTGGTTATGCTTCATATGTCCTCATCATTCCCTCCTTCTAAGAAGAAATTCAACCTCGAATTTAGCTCAATCATAACCTAAAAGAAGAAAAGGCACAATTCAAAGACATTAAGAACAATGTTAACGCTACCACCGGGATCAAATGGAAATTGTGAAAAACTACCAAATGTGCCAAGTAGGTGACGCACAACTCCACTTTTTGCTTTCAACAATCCAACGTATTCATTTTCAATATAAGGATTTTTCAAGATAGAGATTAAATTATACCTCTTGAAATTGACAATAAGTACCAAAGTTA
Organism: Cicer cuneatum; assembly: GCA_037974295.1. Classification (NCBI taxonomy): domain Eukaryota; kingdom Viridiplantae; phylum Streptophyta; class Magnoliopsida; order Fabales; family Fabaceae; genus Cicer; species Cicer cuneatum. The sequence continues at coordinate 22,713,376 of JBBPBO010000004.1, forward strand.
TCTTCCTCGGATTGGAATTGGTGACGTACAAGAAGGACTGAATCTCTTTTGCATTAACCTCTTCATCTCCAACCAACTATCCACCAATGGTTCTTCATATCTCACTTTTTTTTTTGTAATTGGTCCCACCAAATGAGTGCATAATCAATAAATTCCATGGCTGCCACATTTACCTTATTCTCTTGTGTGTAATTATTGCATCAAAATAATTGTTCAATTTTCATCTCCCACTCAAGGTAAGCCTTCGGATCACTCTTTCCTTGGAACGATGGAATTTTAAGTTTCACTCCCTTTGTTTCTCTTCTCCTCCTTCTACCTCCATCATCACCATGATTTTCTTGATTTTCTAACTGGTTGATTTTTGCATGTAAATATTTAGTATGCTCCCTCAACATCCTTTGCATTTGAGCAGTTATAGCCTCCACTAACAATTTGTTGTTTCCCTCTTGAGGAGGGCTATCATCACCATATATTTCTGCAATATTTTAAACAACATATTAATAAAAGTGAAAGAAAAAGACCTCACTACACAGCTTACGTATTTACACTCTTGAATTTATCACTCATGTTTCACTCAATTTAGGCTTTTTCTATAATATATCTCTCTTGCCTTTTTCCACTCAATTGCTTTCTTCAAGTTCTTAATTGAATAACCAACAACCTTAAGATTTTTGAACCAAAATTGGTTATAAGAAATTAAAGTAACACAAAACAGTAGTAATGTGATTCATAAACACTCTTAGGAATTTTGTCAAACAGTTAGTGCGCAATACTTTTAAAAACACAACAATGTTTCTTTTTTCATGTATTTTTTTGTATTTTTTTTTTGGTATATTTTTTTCAAGTAGCAGCAACACACAAATTAACTAAGGACAACAATTCAAACAAAAGAAAAACAACTAGCAATTTATGTTTCAAAAAAAAAATGCATAAATAGAATTTTACTCAACTCCAAACCTAGACAAGCTCTGGTACCAAATGATATGATCATGTTTGTCATGAATCACTTTTAGGATCGTTCTAGGTTGGAAACTTACAGATTGAAGTCAAAATCACGTCTTACTGGAGAAGACGATTCTAAAACGAGGTTAAAGATGACGTTCTGAAATGCAAGCTAGGCTGTTGAATCACCAAAAAAGAGTACGTAGAACTCAAGATATGAACGCAGGTTACTGAACAAAAAAATTGGTAAAATTTTGGAGTATTAGAGTTTGATGTAAAGAAAACTGAAAGTTATAATTTAGCAAACGAACCAATAACAGAATAGCGCCACAATCTAGGGATTGATAAGCCAAAAAGAACGCCACAAGGTTTAACAACCTTGATAAGTTCAAAAATTGAATTCTTTCAAGAACTCTAGATAGCAAAGTTGACGAAATAGCAATATGTTGTTAAATCTGCCTTGCATCGGCTAGGGGTTTGCCTTTTATATTGGCACTGCCTTACAAGTTCTCTAAATTTGGCTCAATTCGATTTTCTTACAATTAGACCCAAATATTCTTACTAATTCAGTCTACTACTTTAATTAAATTTAATATTAAAATTTAATCACATAGATGTGTCCTTTGTTCCTTAGCTTCTTCAATTTAGATTAAATAATTTACTATCTTGGACTTCAATTCTTCATGAGTTGGACTTACTTCAAATAAAGTGGCTATCAAATTATTTATAGTCTCATTTTCCTTATTTGACATTGCTCTTGTTCTAAGAGTTTCAAGGCCTTGAATATTTTCTATGCTTCCTTGCTTGGTTATGTTTTCTATGTCCTCGTCAGATAGTTTCTACTTGCTATTCGTCTAGTGTAGCTTGATATTAAACCTTTTGATGTTGATGTGGTCACCATATTCCAAACAGTTCTCCTTTTGTAAACATTTAAAGTGCTTAACTTCTATGGTGGTTAAATTAGACTGTGTTTGGGAAAAAATAGATAAAAAATAAGTATATATATATTCTTGAATGATAAAAAATAACTTCTATGTTTTCGCTTTTGTGTCATGACATTTGTTTTGTATTGATTAAAGACAAGCATACATCCATAAATGTAAATTTTGACTAGATTGTTTTCGTATCGGGACATTAGTTTTATATTTGTTATATAAAACAAACCGACATTTCAATTTTTATGCTATTCATGAACATTCATAATAAATTACATAGAATGGATACTTCAATTAATATTAAATCAAGTGTAACATGATGTTAAGATCGTATATGTTGATAGAATATAATTCTTAAAATACTTGAAGTCGACATTAATTGTCATATATGAGGTATATATGATGTGCAATATTATCTATGACGGCGAGTTTCTTATGTTGTGTTTAATTTATGTTGTATTGTATGTGAATATGCAATTGGATTTTTTGGTTTTTTATAAGTTCAATTTTTACTTGGAGTGGATGGTGTTATCCATTTTTTGTGAGCAGTGAAAACGTTTGTGGCAGCAATAGATGAGTAGATGCTTGATGTTGTTATTTATTTTTATTATAATTGTTTCACCACTGAATCTGATGTAGTGCTTTCAAACTTTCATATTTTATGTTTTTTAGTTTTACTGATGTATATTTATTGATTATTCCCGCTTTTAAATTTAATATACTGGTATTTTAAGAAGACGTTTTAAAAAATTCTACTTTATGCAAGTAAAAGTTTTAGAGTGAAAATGTTAAAGTTTAGTGTTTTGAGAAATGTTATCATAATTTAGAAATGAGCAAATCAACTTTTTTTTTAGAATCGAGATATGTTATTTTAATTTACTAGTGAGCATGTTAAAGTTTAAAACGTTTTGATGTTTACTGTTGTTAATGTTCACATCATGAATATAGTTTAGAAACAATTTGAGTTATTAATAATAGAGTTGCATATTGAGGTAGGTGATATTAAAATTAAGGTTTTACACGCGGATTTAAGCTAAAATTCCGCATAAAACACCCTTACCTGCGGATTAATCCGCAACTAATATTTAATAAACTGCAATACTATTTCTGCGAATTTATTTCAAATGTATTTTCGCAGGTAATGTCGCATTGATATATCCACATCAAAACTGTTTTCGAAGAAACATCCGCAGGAAATATGGTGCTGTTTTTTTTTTTTTTTTTTAATTTTTGATTGATATGAAAATTTATATTATTTAATATAAGTTTTTAATTAAAAATCATTTCAGCTGAATGTAATTTCATTAACTAAACCAAGTTGCCAATTTTATAACATATTAGCAATTACAGAATCCTAACTAGCTCATATTAACATTAACATGGACAAAGTGTAATGATTGAGAAAATCATGTACTGCGAATATCTCAAACACTAAATATAGATGCTACACTAAGCTATAAATTGGCAAAATAAATTAGTTATAACTATTATAATAATAATTTAATTTAAAATAAAAATTCATATAGTAAAATGTCCTAATTTAAAAAAAATATAATTACAAAATCTAATAATAATTAATTTATTCTTTTGGTAGGAATAGTTAATGTAGTATATCAGGTACACTAATAGAAATTAAGGTTTTACCTACGGATTTAAGCTAAATTTCCACAGGAAACACCATTACTTGCGGATTTACGCAGTAGTATTTCCCCACGTAAAACCTTAAAGTACCTGTGGATTAATCTGCAGGTAAATCCACAACTAATATTTAACAAACTTAAGGCATTTTCTTACACATTTTAACACGAAACAAATCTGCAATACTATTTCTGCAAATTTATTCCAAATGTGCAATACTATTTCTACAAATTTATTTTGCAAGTAATGTCGCATTGATATCCGAGGTAAATCCGCATCAAAACTATTTTTCGAAGAAAAATCCGCAGGAACTATGGTGCTGTTTTTTTTTGTTTTTTTTTATTTATTTTTGATTGATATGAAAATTTATATTATTATCAATACATTTTTGAATTATTTAATATAATTTTTTAATTTGATAATTATTGCAAATACTCTAAAACAATTTATATCATATTCACAAACCCTAACTAAATATTAATTAAAGTATGATTCAACTATTGTAATACTCTTAAACAAAATTTACATATCATCACTGAGTATTAATTAAAGTATAATCCAATACACAACCCTGTTTTCAAAAAAATCAACACACTTTAGAATGTAGGCCTTCTAACATTAAAATGAGCAATAAGCAACAAAATGTAATCTAGTAAACTACTAGGCATGTTTGATGTACACTACAGGCTAATAACAGCACCATGCAACATCAACAAATGCAACCCCATTCATTTAAGAGGCTGATAACAGCACCATGCAGCATCAACAAATCTGTAACATAATGCACACGATATCTAGTGATGATCACATCGCAGCCTGCAAATAGATAGTAACAACATGTTATAAAATACCATCATGATATCAATAAAACCAATTGCTTCATAATTATGAGAGGAAAATACTTCAAAAAATTGCCATAACCATCTATTCTGAAAAGCCCATCAGATTTTTATGGAGGGGTGGCTACTGGTACATTCGAAAATGGAAGAGTTCTATCTGATTTAATAAGTAAGTATATATGTAACAAGCATTAATTAATAATTCTCTTATATCTTTTTATTAATTGTCACTAACTACATATTGAAGGTGCAAACACGAGAAGGGGGGTTGAATTGTGTTTGACTAACTTGAATACTTTTCCTGTTTTTACACTTTTAAAACAAAACTTGATGTATGAATAAAAACAGAGTTAGCAGCGAATATAAAGTAAAAATAAAACACAGAATTTTTATACTGGTTCACCGTTAACGAGGCTACGTCCAGTCCCTTCACCTTGAAGGATTTCACTAATTCAAACCTTGAATTACAACAGTTCCACTAACCCTCCAAGTCAGTCTTCTCAAACAGTCTAACAATCCTAGACTCTTGAGGAATACAGCACCTTGACTTCCTAAGTCAAGTCTTCTCCTGCCAATCTGACAACCCCAGATTGTAGAAGGAATTACAAAGCCTTGAATCTAGTTGCCAAGTAATCTGCTACCCCTTCTGACTCCCTCAGATTGTAGACTCTACTTCAACAACTTAGATCTAACACAAGGGAAAGAAAATAACACGAGTGCTTGCTTCTTGAAAGCTGGAACTCACAATTAACCTCACTGAAAACTTGAGTGTTTGCTTTGGAAGTGTATGACTCTTTTGTGATTTTCGATGATAAGTATTCTGCCTTGAGCCTCCTTTTATAGATGCAGATTTGGGCCTCTTCCAAGCTTAATTTCGAGCTGAATCTTGCTGGATTCTCTTGCAAAAATAACTTGACCAATTGGGCTTTATTTAAATAAAAAAAACATATCTTTTATTAAGCTTCAGATTTTCTTTCAAAATAACTGGCCAATCAAGTCTTTAGTTCCTTCCCGCCAACAGCTCCTGAGTTCCACAATACTTCAATTTATTTTTGTAACAAATCTTTTTAATACTTTGATCAAAATAAATTAAAATCTCCACCGTTAATCCTCATGATTAAATCTGGACCATTTGATCTTCCGGCGCTAGTCCACATCTGGACCATACTAATTGATATGTTGTGATCCTCTTATTTCGGCCATCCTTGGACCACACTTCCTAACCTTCGGATCTTCTGATCTCAGCCTTCCTGGTCCAGCAAACTGATCTGCTGTGATCCTCTGATTTCGGCCACTGCAAGTCCACTCATTCTGACCTTCTGATTTCGGCCAACAATGGGCCATGGTCTGATCTTTTGATCTCGGCCAACACTGGGCCAAATAATTAAATCTGAACCATTGATCTGAAAATCTTCCCTCTGATCTGGACCAATTCTGGACTTGGTCTGGATTGAACTGAAATTAAATCTGGACAAATAATATTTCAGTCTGGACATTTTACCTTTGATTTTGGATCAGGTCTGGATCAATTCTGGAAATCATTTCTTCTGGTCTGGAATTAGTTTCATACCCTGAACCATGCTATCTTTTGGTCTGGGTCAAATCTGGATTAATTCCTTTGTTCTGGACCCATTTAGTTACCCTCTGATTAAGTCTGGATCAAGTCTGGGCTGTTTATCATTTCACTGCCAGGCCATCTTCTGATTAGAATAACTTCTGGAATAAATCTGACATTTGACATATTCTGGTCTGGAACAACTCTCCCTATGGCAGGATTCCTTCTGGTCTGGTCCAGGTCTCCTTCTGACTTTCATTCCTTCTGATCTGGGCCAACAAAGATATCTTTTGGTGATGTTTTGACATCCTGGAGTATCTTCTGGTACCTTTAGGATTCAATCTCTGGAACACTTTGATCTTTTGCTTCTTATTACTTCAGCTTCTGGTGACATTTGATTTAATAATTCAAGGTTCAAAATAAGATTACATGGAGTGCTTTTGTAAACATCAAAATCCTAAGTACTTAGAACCAACTTGGTTCCAACACATATTTGATTCATACTAGTAATAATAATAATGATAAGAATGTGTTTTTGATGTGTTAATTTAGCGGCGGCTATGGGAGTGAAAGACACATTGCCAGCATATTTGAACGTAAATTTACAAGCTCAAGATCTTCCAACTCCAGGTCATGGTCCAATTGTTTTAAACTGCTCTAGACAAACAAAATCGTGATCGAACCACTCAAATAACCAAAATGCAGACATTGCCAGTTCATGGTTCAACCGTTCAGTTTTTAAAAATTGCCCTAAAGCTGTTTGCCTGAGGGGGCATGCTATGAGGTAAAAAAGCCACTTGGCGTAACAACTTCAGCACTTCACTTCTGCTGAAACAATCTATCCATACTAAATTTTTACATCTTCACTCTATCAAAGGCAAGCCAATACAAAAAAAAAACACTTTTCTTCTCTCTTTATTTGTAGAAAGGGAAATAAGTATGAAGTGTTAGCAACAAAAATCATAAGATCAATTAATCACTTTTCTGCATAGTCTAAACAATAATTTAATCATCAAAGAGTTACACAAATTTACACATACCGAGAATGATTCCATGTGCACCTCTGTAATAAGAGGATATCACTGTTCCAAACCTCTCTTGTCCAGCTGCCATAAAAACTAAATATTAATCTAACTGCAACAGGTCATAATGCAATGTTTCATATAAACTTACGGATGAAGAAAAATCAATGCTACTGATCATTGACAAGCTAGTGCTATCATAGATAAATACAAATTTCTTCAAGTACTTTCTATCAGTCAAAAGATGTTGATGCTGAGTTTTCTTTACAGACTTTGGTGGTAAAATATTGGAAGAGGAAATGCAGTACATAAACTATCGACTAAGGCTAAACTATTTAAAAAACTACTTTCTTCATTCATATTTCTTGTTAATGATTACATCACCAATTCCTTACGTATAGTATTGACATATTTTGACAAACTAACAAATGACTCGCCATAATGGATTTAGAAATTGGTGACTCGTCATCTAAAATATCTCATGGAACTTGGATCGAGGGCTTGACATGTTTACGCCATAACATTTATGTTCTCAGTAGAGCAACATCTCGAGAAGTATATGTTAGACTCAAGGCTAACTCAAATTTACTTGATGTGGGCGTATTTAGTGGCAAGTCCTTAAAGAACAAAACCATGAGGTCTATTCTACTGAGACAAGGTGAACAATACTGCATATGAGTTCTACAGCCTTGCAGTTTTTTCACAGCACATGCTTGAATTTATCTCACGAATATTTCGAGATTAGTATAGTTTTAAATGTATTAGTTTTAAAAATATCATATTGCTAAAGCCTTCTGTAATCTCTATTTGGGATTCACAGTGGGATTTGTTCAACATCATCTCACCCTTCTGACATAGAACTAAAGCTAAAGCACATTATATTTTTCAATTTTTGTTTATGATTAGGTAATGGTGTAATAAGACAAGGAACCATTTGAAAATTTTAGGAATCAAACACAATTGCATCAGTACCATTCCTTATAACATTACCGAGAAATTTCTTCGCAAATAGATAAATGAAAATATGAAAGCAAAAAAACTAGAAAAAACACCTACTTGTGTCCCAAATAGTAAGCTTCAAACTACTGTAAAATCTCAATGTTATTCAATATGATCACTACCAATGTTATCATTCCCACTAACTTCATCTGTTTCATTGTTGGGTTGTGGTGATGAACTTGGACGAGAAGAAGATCCAACAAATCCCAAATGTTGCACGAGAAAGTTTAAATTTTTGTTGGTCTCGATCATCTCTTTTTCTTGTCGTTGCAATTGTTGCTTCATCAATAACATTTCTTGCTCTTGTCTTTGCAACGATTCATTCAAAGCATGAACTTGACTTCTCAAAGTATCAACCTCTAAATAATCATATTGCATTGTTGATTGATTTGGAATCAAGGTTTTTGATATAGATCCAAGACCAAATATTCTCCCTTTTTTCTTCCTAACTATATCCACCCATATATCAATATCAGATGGCATGTCTTTGATTGGTTGACTATCAGCTTCATCCTCTCCCGAAACAAAAGTTGAAGCTTCAGACGACAACTCAATGTTTTTGTTTTCGAATTTTTCCTGCAAGAAAATATAAATGTGTTTATAAACGTTTTCATATAATTCGAATTATTAATTAATTTTTGGAACCACCTAGTACACAATACATAAAAGAACTTACGTAAGCAGATTATGCATGAACACCGACCCAGTTGTTTTTATCTTTAGTACGATGAGTACGAAAATAAAAGTCACTAAACGTTGGGTCTTCCCCTTTCGTCTCCTTCTGCAAAAATATAAAGTAGATATTAATTTAGAAAAGTAGATATTAATTTCATTAATTTTGAAATATAAAATAGTAAAGTAACCATACCACTCTTTTCCAATGCACCCGATGAGGAATTGATCCGCCAGTGTGAAGAGATGCACCATCCATGGAATTGCAATTTCTTTTATTAACGTCAGATCTTTTTTTGAAATAAGAGGAATTCCAAATGGTCTTCAATTGTTCCCACATGCTCTCTCCCATCCAAGTTGGCTTATTTTCCAAATCTTTACGTGCATCTTGCATTAGTTGCGACATTTTAGCTGCACTTCTTTTTTCAAACTTGCGCCGTACCATGTCGTTTAAATTTGGGGGCCATGTAAACCTTTTCTGTAATGGAAAAAACAGAATTAGTGAGAGAAGATGAACAAAAATGGAGGAACAAAACAGAAGCAATACGTACACACATTAGTCTAGGAATCTAGCTAAGAGATAAATTAAAAATCAAACAGAATTCAACAAATCAGAAGCAATACGTAAAAAATTCTTTTCACACAAAATACTATTACTACTACTTTGGGGTCTTACTCAACAGAAAATCCTTCAACACATCCATAACATATCCAAAATCAGCCTTAATAGAAACAGGTGGATTAGCATACCTACCCATACCAGAAATAGTTCCAGAATGATAATCAATCTTACTCTGTGCAAATTTCAAACCATGTGCAATACTAACAACCACAATCCTATCAATACTTCCAATAACGCCAGAATTCCTAAGCTTAATCAAAGCCGTTAAAGCCCACACCATTTGAGGACAAGTAAACATCCCAATTGAATCAGCAAGTGATATTGCATCCATCAATTCCTTTTCATTAGCTTGATTGCAAAAACTAAACAACGGACTGAATATAACTACAAGGATTCTAACAATGATATAACAAGTGTTCAATCTGATAGGAAATTGGTGCAGTTGGGGCCAATACTAGCAGATCCCACGGACTTGATTTGGCCATCAATGGACGAGACTCAGGTCGATCAAAGAAAAAAATTAAGCCATGACTCAGTCAGACTGGGAAACTGGAACTAACACAGACAATAAATGACATTTATTTATTCTTTTCTCGTACACATTTTCTAAAAAACCCTGTTTAAATAATTAAAATTAAAAAACCTCACAAAAACAAACAAGACTCATAAATTTAATAGAATACATGAGTTTTAATCAATTAAAAACATGTATTAGAAAGTGTGATACATAATGTATAATCAGTAATGTTGATTTTAAGTAACAGAATTGAACACCGTAAAACAATTACAGCGATCAATTAAAATCAAATAATCAAGAACTGTAACTACGTTTGATAAACTCAGCAGAATTCTGTTCCAAAATTTAACAAAATAATACATAGTTCAATCAAAATGATGGATTGTTTAGGAAATTTGAGTGGAGTTGATTTGGCAACATTGCATATTCACAAAACCAATATATGTTCAATATTCAATTAACAGATTTTTAATCAGTTTAGATAGAGTTCTGAAAAAGATAAACGGGATTATTTTATAAGCCATTCATATATCAAATGATAATAGCATAATAATTAATAAATAAATACCGAGAACATCAATGCTATTTCACATAATCAACAAAAGAAATTCAATACATGAGATCGTATGATGTTGACACATTATAATAATGTGAAATTTCACATCGCCGTTAGGTCAATGTGACAGCACACACTCTCGACGATATTAACAAACAAAACTATAAGAAATAGTCAGACATAGCTTTCTAGGCTAGCAATGTGCATCACAAAATATGCTCAGAGCCCAGTGCTTATTTCATCATTCATTTCTTTTTTCTAATTCATATCAAAAACATAAATATTAAAAATAAATACAATCAAGATTTACAAATTTAAACAAGTCATTGAGATTGCATCCAAGTTAAACAAGTCACTAACATTGCATCCCATTTAAAAATAAATACAATCAAGATTTAAAAATTTAAACAAGTGACATTGGAAATAAGTTTAATGTAGTAATATTACCTTAAACAAGTCAAATAAATCATTTCGTTTATTTCTAGTTAACTTTTTCCATGATGGTTTTCCCTCCTCCAAACTTGAACGTATGATACTAGCAATTGTTGAAACTACTAATTTTTTGTTGATCAAACCTATGTAAAAAAGCAATATATAAAATTATGTAGCATAACTTAATAATAAAATAAAATATAAATAAAATGTATGTTACTAACCCATCCCCTTCTGGGAGTATTGGAATTTTTTATACATTTTCTTCTCCACTAATATGACTAGATGAAGATTGAGCCGCTTCATTAATCATAACATGAGAAGGGATTGGTCGAGATCGAGGTGGAGGTAGAGATGGTGGAGGTTGAGATTTGGTGCATTGAGGTCGAGGTTGAGCTTGAGCTTGAAGTGGTGGAGGGTGAGATTGCTTGGATTTGGGTTGTGATCGAGGTTGACCTTGAGGTTGCGGTGGTGGAGGGTAAGATTAAGTGGATTGAGGATGAGGTCGATATAGAAGTGGAGGTTGAGATAGTGGAGGATGAGATTGGGGTCGTGATTGGGGTTGAGAATGGATGAATTGGTTTGATTGTGGTTGAAATAAAGGTGTACCGGGTTGAGGTTGAAATAGGGATGGAATGAGTTGTGGTTGAGGTTGAAATAGAAGTGGAATGGGTAATGGTTGAGGTTGAGTGAGTTGAGGCTGAAATAAGGGTGGAGTGGGATGAGGTTGAGTAATGGAAGTTGAGTTTGAGGGGGGGATATTAACCTTTGCAACTCTCTTCTTTGTTGACTTTTTAGTTTGCTTCATAATTCGGTACCTGACAAAACAAAGAATAAATCGTCAAGGAATTAAATTAACAAGCAAACCATGATTTATAAATTGATAACATTATATCCACTTATTTATATTGCAGTAAAGGCTACAAGAAAATAAAGAGAAAAAAAAGGTCCTATATATTGAAGCAATCTTAGAAAAAGCTATATAATTATCTCTTCACTTTTTTGAAGTTTAAATATGGGAAACCTTTGATTCATTGGTAATTTCTAATAGTTACCCCTATCATCAAATGAAATGTAATTTGTTTTTTCTTTTATGTTTTGTATTTTAGCTACAATCTTTGTTTATATACTTTGAAAAATCTGTTACAGCAGCTTCAAAAGTACACAAAGAACAAATGAAAAAATTGTTGTTGACTGACATATAAACAAAGTCACAACAAATGTTTTTCCCATCTTTTTATCAAATTTGTATTATATGAATGACATGCATGTTAATCATTACATAGTGTCATATTAATGATATTTCAAGATATATTTAATAGAAAGAACTCAAAATGAACTTTCACTATTTGAAATCAAATAATCCACTTTTCCTTTCTGATTAATCACCATGAACCATTGTGGAACCAAAGACCAAGTGACAGACTTGTTAACTAAGCCCCTAAGCATAGAAAGTTTCTTGAACCTCAGAAAGTAACTTGGAATGTGTGAAGTACCTACTTTAAACTAATTGATCTGTTTCACATGCAATTAGTTTAAGAGAGGGAATGTTAAGCTTGTAAATAAGCTGAGTGCCAGCTTTGTCAAATTGACATCAGCTCTAGCTCAGCTAGTGTAAGCCTGTAGTAAGCTTGTATAAGCTCTGAGTCCATCAGCTTGTATAAGCTATGAGTCCATCAGCTTGTATAAGCTTTGTGTCAGCTAGCTCATAGTTAGGTTATGGTGGTTAGGCATTTAGTTAGCTCATGTTCAGTTAGTTAGCTAGCTTCTGTTTGTAGTTTTAGTTAACAAGCTCATGTAACGTGGGGACAGTATATAAGTCATCTTGTAAGCTTCCGTTGGTCAACAAGTTAATTGATCATTTTACACCTCGACACACACCGGTGGGATTAAACCCCTATTAACTACTAGTTTAGATTTGCTAAATAGTTCATTAAAGTTGTTTTGGATTTTGTTTAGATAGTTGTTGTTATTGGATTAGTTAGTTAATCCATGCTCTTGTATCATAATGTGATTTTTTTCTGAATTAAAGTGATTGTACTTTACAGTTCAATTTGAGGGAGATTGTGTTAGTTTAGATTTTCTAAATAGTCCTTTAAAGTAGTTTTGGATTTTGTTTAGTTATTAGTTGTTTTTATTGAATAAGTTAGTTAATCCATGCTCTTGTATTGGGGATATAAAAGGTCATAAAATCAATAAGTGAATGTAGTTTTGCAAAACCATTTGTTTCTCTTTACAATCCTAACATTAACATGGTGCGATATGGATGAGTCCATATGGTTTTCACTGTCCAAACAGAAATGAGTTGTCAGAATTCAGATATTGAATGAAATTTATAAACAAGCAACAAAGTACAAATAAATATGACTTACCAAGGTTGTTAAAATCGGCCTAAAATTCAGAGTTACAAAGGTTGATAAAAGAACTCAGATTTGCAATTCCTGTCCACAAACGGTAAAATCACATGATATATATTTATAACAGTTAGTATAAGGAGATGAACCCATGAGTGATAAACCTTGATATGTTTTTTGTGTTTTCACTTTTCACCATTTGAAAGAACAAGTTGTTTATACAATACATATGTTTGAAAAGCTAACATCGATAACATAAGGTAATTTTGTGGAATTATAAGGTGGAACCAACCCATCCACCTTAGAGCACCTCCAATGCTAAAACGAAAGTTGGATTCTTACCTGATTTTTAGTGGGACATAACCAGCCACATCACTAATAGGAATTGTGCCAAATTTTTGCTTCGATGACAAATCACTTTAAGAAATTAAATGGATTCCATCATTTACATATGCTTTCAATTATTTCCTCTCTTTTTATCTTTCTTTTACTCACATTTGCAGCAATAACGGTTTTGTAAGAGTTTCTAATATGGCAACTCTTATTTCACTCCAATGCTACAAACATGTTCTTACATGTTTTTAGAAATAAAGGACAACTAAGGACAGATCATTGAAGATGCTATTATAACCCCCACAAAATCACATAGTATTATCTTTATTTATTCCCTTATCAAATATTACATGGTGTAAACAACTTGTTCTTTCAACTGGTGAAAAGTGAAAACACCAAATACAGATCAAGGCTTAACACTCAAATGCATAGACAAGCTGAAATTTGAAACTTCATATGCTCAAACAATGAAATTTGTCATAAAAAATAAGTCACGGTCAGAAATTTATTAGACCTCGAATTTGGATGTCATCCATGCAACTCCTCATTGACCTGCAATAGGCTTTGTCGTTCATATAACTTTCGCATGTTCTATCTCTTAATTCCATTTCTGAAGGAAGTGCTTGCTAGACATAGTTTTTCTTTGTAGAGTAAGTCCAGGTTTTTCCGCTCTCTTGTTTTCCTTTCAAGGTACTATGTTTCTTGCACCTGAACTGATATCACAAAATAGCTTTTGCAGTGAACAGATGAAAGCATAAATAAGTGCTTTTTAGTTTGCTTCAACTTATTTATATTGCAGTAAAGGCTACAAGAAAATAAAGAGAAAAAAAAGGTCCTATATGTTGAAGCAATCTTAGATGCTTCTTCTGCCAATCTCATGAGGCAAACAATTCATTAAGAGCAGACAAATTATTAGAATTACATAAGCTGTTCTGTTAGGATATAGAACAAAGGGAAGTTAGGGAAGCCAATTCTTGGATTCCTAACAGATTCACGCATGTAGCAATGAGATTATTCAACTACTTGCCCTATAACTGCAAGCCATAACCATATGAACCATATACATGCAAAATCTCAATTAAACTTTTAAACACCATTAGTTTCAACACCTTGAGGCTTGAATACAAAATCAGGTTAAATCACATCAAAACATTTCTCGTAAAACCATTACTAGTTCAAATAAACTATCAAGTTCAGTAAATTCCCAAATCTACAAACAAATTAATAGGCCTAAATTTCCAAATAGTTTTCACCAAATTTATTGAGTAGAAGAAATCATTTTTATGAAAATAATAATTTTAATTATTATAACACAATAATACAACTGTGGAGTCTGGCAACATACACAACAAATTGAAAATCCATAACCCTAAGCGAAGTTAAAATCAGCTTCAACTCAAATCTCTAACTCTTAACAAACACAAAATCAAGTGAACCAGAAAATCGATTTGAAATTTACCAAGATTAATGTCGCAAACTAACAAGAAAGTAGTATTACTGATAGAATCAAATACCTCAATAAATTGAAACTGAAATCGGCTTGAGAAGCTGAGAAAGATTTGAGGAATGAGAAGCGCAAATCAACGTAAATGAGAAGCGCAAGCGTGAAGAATCTGTGGGAGAGAAAATGAAAATATGATAAGCAAATCCACAATTTTGAAGAATAACACAAAACCCCTAATTTTGAAAATATGAAAACCCTAGCAATGATTTCATAACACAAATATATTACTAATAGTCTCAATCGAATAATGAATCAACCAAATTACTAAACCCTAAACAATGTAATTTTCCGATACCATACCTTGTTGAGTTGATGATTGTTTACTGTAGTTGAACGCTGAGGTATTGGTGGCTCGGTTTGCGCCTTCGTGGACAGTGAAGGCCTTGGTGATCGCTATTTGCGACGAAATGAGGAAGGGAAGTGACGAAATGGTGATCGCTATTTGCGCCGAGGGAGAAAGAAGAAGAGAGGTCTTGAATTTAGTGTTTATCAAGGTACTGTTGATTTGTATGAGTGAGTGGTTATGAGTTTAATGGTTTGTGTTCTAGTGAACTCATTTTAAGTTCTTTCTCTTTTCTTTAACACAATGAGATATAATTTGTTGATAGAATTTGTTTTTTCTTCTAAAAAATTGAATAACTTTAATTCATAATTTTCCTTTATTTTTTTACAAATAAATATAATAAATTTATTTTTAGAGACTTTTATAGTAAATTTAAAAATTAATATGTTTTTATACTATTAAACTAAATCATCAATAGTTAAATAACATGTCAATTAGTTTGACTATATTTTAGATTTAATATCCTTAAATTTTTAAATATTATCAGTTGATTCTATTTTAAAATAACATTTTTTGTAATAATTTTAATTAAAAATAAAATTTTAATTATGAAAATAATTTATTTAATTACCGAGTTCAAAATTGAATAAATAAATTTATCAAAACTCTTAAGTTAGTTAATTTAGTAGATACTATATTATAAAATTTAAAAATTACAATAATCCTACTAGCGTCGCAGAGTGAATATCAACATTCAAACCATCTTCGCTCTTGAATTTTAATTTTGAGGAAAACTCACGTCCACACTCAATCAAAGCGGCCTCCAAATCAAAACAGTTTGGGTGGGTACTGCGGTGCAAATTATGTTGTCATCTCTAACTATAAAACTTGTCTTACTTTTTTAATTTGTTTAAAAAAACAAATCTACTTTATTTATATAAAAATAAAAACTACTTTATTTAAATAAAAATCAAGTATTTACCTGCGGAATTTACTGCGGTTATTTCCTACGGAATTTTACGCAGATAAATCCTGAGGAAAGAAGAAAAAATTTGTTGTGGACGCATAACCACATGTAAATCCGCAGCAAAAAAAAACTTTACCTGCCGTTTTACCTGCAGAATCTGATAGGAAAATCCTTGGGTATTACCTGCGAATACGTTTCCGCAGAAAAAACACTAATTTCTAATAATGGTAGTGATTGATAAACTATTATTTTTTGAAGTTGAATGATATTTTTTTGGTAGGGTATATAGATACACATATATAATACAAACAATAGATTATTATTAATAAAAACTATTTAATTTGAAATAGAAAATCAGAGGAGAAATTAATTTATAAGGGTTTGAAATGTGTAATTAGTTCAAAAATTTAGAAAATATTACTTTGTATTATTTAATAGATGAGAGATAATATATAATAAATATCATTCTACTAATACATACTAACAAAATCAAATAATTTTAGGTAAAACAAAACTCTTCTTAACGTGGACTCCCGCAATCCAACACCAATCCTTTTCTTCTTAACTTATCTCTCTCTATCTCTCTCTTTCAATCACTCCCTCAAAGGCACAAACACACACACACTCTAAATATGATGTTTTTGATGGAGTATCTTAGGGCTATGAGGGGAGGAACTAGATGTTATAGGTGTTTGATGTGTAAATTATTTTGTCATCATATAAGTAGGATCTTATAAGCCTAATGATGTTTGAGAAGTAAAACTGAATGAGTCTGATCGTGGTGGTCTACTGTTGAGTTATAAGGCAAGATTGTTAGACCTTGGGGGTAATCTGGTGGGGAATTCTTAGGTGACTTGGAGGTAGCCCTCCATATGTTGGGAGCTACCATGCAACACACATTTACCCCGACTACCGTATGTATGTGGTTTTTATTGTGTTGAGGGAATTTGTGAGGATAGGGCCAATTTGAATTTTCCGTCCACTTGCGTGGTGACATAGTATCAAGTCTCCTAACCAAGTACTTCAAAGTTAGAAAGGTACCAAAATATGAAGAAGTAGAGACTAAGCTCATGCATAGCATCGCATTGTCTTGTGATTGTTCTATTATGATTAATGTGTATCGAGTGTGATAATAATTTCTCCTAGATGGTTTGATGTTATAAGTTGCATTTTACGTGTTTAATTAGACACTACTTTTTGTTTGAATATCTTTTTAGTACTCATAAGTTTTTGGAATTAAATTAAAGAATTATAACTAAATCAATTTATTGAGATTGCACAGTTTTATTTGAGGAATAAAGTTTGAAGAGTTTCATATGTACCTCAAGTTTAAATAACACAAGAAAATGGGGTTTGAATTGTGTTATGGTTTGTTAAAACAGTTTTTTATATTGGTTCACCACCAACCTGGTTGGCTACGTCCAATACCTTCACTTGTAGGATTTCTTCAAGTAATTCAACTTGAATTACAAAAACCACTTAACCTCATCTAGTTAAGTCTTCTCAACTTCTGGTTACAACTGCAACACATTGATTGAAATTCAAGAGCAACTATGGGCCAAATTACAAGAGTTTGTTTGGTTTGTGTTTAACTCTCAATGAGAGGATATATATGTCTCTAACACTTTATAACACTTAGACAAATATGTGGTTGTATTAGTCCTTAATAATCAAATTATGAATGTTCCAAGTGCAAAATTTCATCAAAGTGTTTGATGTTGTTCATCAAATCTGTCTAGACTTAATTTCCATATTTTCTCAATTTTTGCCAAGTAGTTTGATGAGAATTTTTGTAAGATTTTTCAGTTTCAATTACAGTGTCATTTCTTGTTGTCGTTCTTGTTGTAGTTGCTGAATAAAACAGGAATCCTTTTTATAATTAATTATGGAACATATGTCTTTCTTCAATATCAAATTGAAACATTGCCTTGTTTTAGTTTTGTTCTTTTCTGAATCATTACTTTGAATGGGTGCGTTGTTATGTTTTTTCACGTTTGACCGTTACTGCAGATTTCGAATTTTTGTTGCTATTGTTAGTGATGAACCTTTTTCAAACCGTTTATACCAATTAAAAAAATACTTAGCCAATAATTCCATTTGGTGCAATTTGGTAGACCCAACTGGAACTTCTCTAGAATTTTTTCAAGTCATTTTCTGAACTTTGACATATTCCAAAATCATTATTGGAGGAAAAATTGCTAGTATCAAGATCAAAGGCAACAATTTTTTGTTTCATAGTCTGATATGGAATCCTCTAGATTTCACCAGAATTACATCTTTAGAGTCATACACAACTTCTAAAATCATTGACATTCATCAGACTTATTGAGTTTGGTTAGAGTCGGAAGTATGAAATGAAGGTGTAAACACGAGAAGGGCGGGTTGAATTGTGTTTGACAAAATTGACAATTTTTTGATAATTAATAAAAATCTAGTTCGGTTAAGGTGACTTAGTTCGGGGAGAAGCAATCGGATTCAAAGCAGTAAACATTGAAAGCATAAATAATTTGACACATAGATTTATCTTGGTTCACCACTGACATGGCTACCTCCAGTCCCCTCATTTAGAAGGTTTTAATCCACTAATTCAAATACCTTGAATTACAGAGAACCTGACCCTCCAAGCTAATCTTCCCAAACAGCCTGACAACCCCAGACTTTTGAGGAACTAACCACCTTGACCCTAGAAGCCAAGTCTTCTCCTAACAACCTGACAACCCTAGATTGAAGAAGGAACTAACCCACTATCGGGTTTGATACAAAAGATTGGAACTTTAAGTGTTTGCTTCTAACAAAGCTGATAATAATAATAACTCTCACACTCTAGGAAAAGAACACTCAGAAAATATTTGTAACTTGAACAAGTGTTTCTCTCTTTGAACTCCAAAATGAATTTGAAACTATAAGCTTATGAGTTCTTCTGCTCTTTTCTGATTTTCGATGCTGCTCTTCTTCAGCCTTGAGTATTTATTTATAGTTAAAATTTGGGCTTCAATTTAGTCCTTGTTTAGTTCTGAATTGTATCTTCTTCAAATTGAGTTTGTAAATTCTTCATATTAATTCTGTTCGTATTTTGTTCAGATTGAGTTTGTAAACTCGTCAAATGGATTATGTTTATATTTTGTTGTAGATAAATCTTGATCAAATCTTCTTCAAATCTTGACCATATCTTCTTTTCAACTTGGTCAAAGATTTTCTTCAATTATAAATTTGAATCAAATATTATTTTTGATTTTCTTCAATTATTAATCTGAATCAAATCTTATTTTGCATTTTCTTCAATTATAAATCTAAATCAAATCCTATTTTTTATTTTCTTCAATTATAAATTTGAATCTAATCTTATTTTAGATTTTTTTCAATTTATAAATCTGAATCAAATCTTATTTTAGATTTTCTTCAAAAACACGAATCTTCTTTCATACTCTTTGAAGTCAAATATATTATTCTCATAAAATACTTTTATTATCATCAAAACTCTAAGTATAAAACAAACTTGATTCCAACATGAGAGTCAGAGTTAGTTTTGAGTGTGTCAATATCAGAAGTATCAGAGGAAGAAACAAAAATTTGTTTGTGTTGTTTTTATTTGAGAGGCAGAGGCAACATATCAGAACTTGTTGAATATCAGATTCAGAATTATTTTTCTAGGCTTGGCGCTTCAGAGTTAAATATTAGAGTCGGTGCATTAAAGGCAATGGAGTCACACATATTAGAGGTGCACTTCCTCTGATTGTGTTGCTTCCACTAATTTTCTCTTTTTCTCTGATTATGTTGTTTTCCTCTAATTATGTTGTTTCCTCTAATTTTTCCTGTTTCTTCTTATTTTTACTCGTTTCCTCTATTTTTTTCCTAGGTCAGGAATTTACCTATTTATCTCCCCACTTAATTTAAAACATTGCTACATTAAATTGTTCTCACAAACAAGCTTTCGCTATCAACAAAACTAGCAAAGAATTGTTCTAAAAACCATCTTCGTACCAACAATCTTCCCTTTTTTTTATGACAAAACTTCTTTTTTTATGAACAATTTAATAATAAAAACCTAATAAGAAGCATGAAACAAAGAGAAGCTACCCATAACTTAGAGCATACACAAATTTGTTGCAAAAGATTTTTCTCCACCTAAGTAAAATAACTAATCATAGCAAATAAGTAAAAATTGTTCTACAAAACATTTTCTTATCTCCCCCTTTGTCATCGGACAAAAAGGAGTAAAAAAACAAAAAATATGACAAATTAAAGAGCATGTAAATTAAATGCATAATTATAAAATATCATAGGCATGTTATAAAGAGTATCAGAACATCATTCATAAATTTTAACAAGATTTAGATTTTCTTTAATGAAAAGGAACCTTTCTTCAGCAATGGGTTTTGTAAAGATACCAACCCACTGATAATCAGTCTATATAAATTTTATGTCAAAAATGCCCTTCTTAACAAAATCTATGATGAAGCGATGTTTGATTTCGATTTGTTTGGCTCAAGAATGAGGAATTGGAGTTTTGGTTAAACAAATGGCAGAGGTATTGTCACATAATATAGGAATTTTACTTTCATAGAGTTTATAATCCTTTATTTGATGTTTCATCCATAAAAGTTGAGTACTGCAACCAACAGTTGATATATATTTTGCCTCTTCTGTTGATAATGCAATTTTCCCTTGCCTCTTGATGGACCTTGAGATTAGATTGTTACCAAGAAAAGCACAATTTCCACTTGTTCTTTTCATTTCAAGTTTGTCTCCTGTATAGTTAGCATCACAATATCCAACTAACTTGTATTATGATGATTTCTTATAAAACAATTCAAAGTTGGTAGTGTGTTTCAAATATATGAAAATCCTTTTAACTGTTGTTAGGTGGGATTATCTTGGGTCTGACTAAAATCTAGTACAAAGGCAAACACTAAAAATAATATTTGGTCTTGAGGCAGTTAAGTATAGGAGTGAGCATATCATGCCTCTAAAGGATTTTTGATCAACTCTTGTTCTCGAATCATCTTTATCAAGTGAGCAAGTTGGACTCATGAGTTTGCCCTCATCCATTTTGAACCTTTTGAAAAGTTCTTTGGTATATTTGGTCTAATAGATCAGTACACCATCTTGAGTCTGTTGGATCTAAATTCCCAAGAAAAACTTGAGTTCTCCAATCATGCTCATTTGAAATTCTTTCTGAATCAACTTAGCAAATTCATGACATAACATGCCATTAGTTGAACCAAATATTATATCATCTAGATATATTTGTACTATAAGAATATCGTTTTTAGAAGTTTTTCAGAATAAAGTAGTATCAACTTTTCCTCTTTCAAAATTATTTTCAAGCAAGAAATTACACAATATATCTTACCAAGACCTAGGTTCTTGTTTCAAACCATATAATAATTTTTTAAGTTTGAAGAGATACTCAAGATAATCATCATTTTCAAATCCTAGAGGCTGCTTGACATATTCTTCCTCATTAATATATCCATTTAAAAATGCAATTTTTATGTCCATTTGATACAAGATAATATTGTTAAATGTAGCAATAGATAATAGGATTTGAATAGCCTCTAACCTTGCTGCTACTAATATGGCTTTGTTTCTCACAACTCCTCCCTTTTCATTCAATTTATTTATAAACATCCATTTAGGTCCAATTGATTTCTTATCCTCTGGTTTTGGAACAAGATCCCAAACATCATTTCTTTTGAATTCATTTAATTCTTCTTGCATTGCTAAATTCCACCCTTCATCTAAAAGAGCTTCATCCAAAAATGTTGGTTCTAATTCAGAGAGTAAGCCAAAAAGAGATGTGTCCTTAAGAGAAGATATTGTCTATAGAGGATCATTTGAATTTCCAATAATCAGAGTTGGAGGATGTGATGATTTATATTTCCACCCATTTCTTGGTTCTTAAGGTTCTTGACTTGCATTGTCACTGCCATTCCTATCCTCTGATGCATTTTAGGATGTTTTTCCCTTCGATTTACTATTATCCTCTAGTTTGTTAATTTCATTTGTTTTGATCATTTCTTTCGTTTTGTTTGGTTCTGTTGATGTTTGAGGTCCTTCTAGAATGCTCGAATCCTCTAGTTCTGTTGTTCCTGCAAAATCATTTTCTTGCGCTAATTATTTATAGTTAGCCAATTTGTCATTAAATCTAACATGAAATGATTCTTCCACGATAGTCTCTTGATTATACAATATGTAGGATTTTGACCTTTCAGAATATCCCAAAAGAATACATTTTTGTGATTCAGAATCAAACTTGCCTAATTTATCTTTTTGTGTTTAAAATATAAAAAATACAACCAAATTGGCGAAAATATGAAATATTGGGATTTCTACTTCTTCATAATTCATAAGGTGTTTAATTTCGCATTGGTCTAATTAAAATTCTATTCTAAAGTGATCTATTCTTGAAGTGATCTAAAATAACATTCATCTCATTTAACATGGTTCTAATCATTTCTTGAAGTGATCTATTCTTTCTTTCTACAACTCCATTTTGTTGTGGAGTTCTGGAAGAAGAGAAGTTGTGTGAGATTCCATTCTCTTCACAAAAACATTCAAAGAATTTGTTTTCAAATTATCCTCCATGATCACTTCTAATTGTTATAATTTGAAGACATTTCTCATTCATTACTTGTTTACAAAAAACAATAAACATATTTTTTACAATCATCCTTATTTCTTAGGAACTTTACCCAAGTCCATCTAGTGTAATCATCAACTATGACAAAACCATATTTCTTTCCACTTACAGAGGATGTTTTCACTGGCCCAAAGAGATCTATAAGCAAGAGCTCAAGGTGTTTGGTAGTAGAAACAAATTTCTTAGAAGGGAAGGAGTTTTTTGTTTGTTTTCCCTTTTGACAAGCTTCACACATAACTCTTATTTTGTATCTAAGGTTAGGCAGCCCTCTAACAAGTTGAAGTTTATTCAATTTTGAGATTAATTTTAAGTTTGTATGGCCCAACCTTTTGTGCCAAATTAATTGTTCTTCGTTAACTAACGTGAGGCACTTAACATCTTGTTTTTCTAAGTTTGAAAGGATTATTTTGTATAAGTTATTCTACCTCTAACCTGTAAAGAGTAGAAATCCATCCTTTTGACACATTGATTTTCATGATTTTTGGTTAAAAATATTATTATTATTATCATTATCACTTAATTGACTAATACTTAACAAATTATGTTTAAGACCTTGAACAAATAAAAAAAAATTAATGGAGTGTAAAGAACCATTACCAATTGTACCATGCCTTATGGATTTTCCTATCTAGTTGCCTCCAAAGCCCATTGTTCGTCCTTCCTTCATGATCAGGTTTTGGAACAAAGACTTTTTGCCCGTCATATGACACAAGCATCAACTGTCCAAGAACCAAGGCTGGAGTTTCAACTTTGTTACTGAAAACATCTGCAAGAGAAATTATTATTTTTAGGTACCCAAATATAATTGGGTCCTTATTTGTTAGTTTTTTATGGTTCCTAGTTTTCCACGTTTTTAACATGGTACATTAAATTTGTTATCTCCCTTTTTAGAGCATATTGTACACACTGCCTCTAGTGAGGTGATATCCTCTATTGTTTCTTCAAAGCCTAATCCCATTTTACCATTCCTACTAACACCATAAATCATTGATTCCATCTTACTTCTATCAATATTATTTTAAAGAAACTTTGTAAATGATAATTCATACTTGATAGTGTTGGAACCAAGTTGGTTCTTTCAATTAAAGTTTTGATGTTAACAAAAGTATTTTATGAAAATCATATTTTGACTTAGAAGAATGAAAAATCAGAGGTTGTGCAAAATCAGAGGATGACGTCACTAGAGGATGTCATCTGTAACACCCTGAGTTTAAAACACAGCGCGAGTGTATTTTTTTTTTTTTAAAATAAATAATTAAAATGATTTTCCAATTTAATTACTTCAAAAGAATTGAAATAAAATTTCCTTTAATTCATTTCATAAAAAGGTACGTCGTAATTTAATCGATGAACGTAATTAATTAGTTTCATCATAAATATCACTAAGTACTTATCTTTGGAAATAAATAATAAACATTAATATATTTTCAAAAGATAACAATGTCATAATCATCCCAACAGAAAATATCAGAGTGCATAGTTTAGCGGAAAGTAGTACAATAATTTCCAAAATAAACAAATTACATTTCCAGCTCAAATCCTATACATCAAGTCTTACTGATCATGCACTAAAGCTACAGTAGCACGGATTTCCTCCGCATCCCAAACAAGTCTCATCCGACTCCGCTGCTCGCCTCGATGTGACCTCCTCCTCCTTATCATACAGAGCGGGATCAGTCTCCTCCGAAGTCAGATCAATGCATAGTCTCGGTCGCTTCGGCGGTGCCAGAATCTCATAACAATCATCGGATATCCTAGACGGACCCGGAATATCAGTTGCTACTGGCTTCGGCTCTTCGTTCTTCTCTTCCGTCTCAAAATCATGTACATCTCCTCCAATCACTGGGTTAAGAGTCATCACTCCTACGGTGGCCTCCGTCTCAACCCCTCTAGCTGGCTCCTCAGCATCATCAAAAATTTCGTGCGCCTCCAATATCAAACGGGAAGGCACGGGAAAGTCAATCCTCGCATAGCTGTGCTCCACGTAGTGCACCACTCCATTGGTCCTACAAGTCCTCATCAATCTCCCCGTGTATGTGGCTCTGCTTGAGGTGGGGTCGTAAACCCAAGCAGTAGACACGAAACGATCAATGAAGTCGAGCGACGTTTCCGTCGTCTCGGGTCCCACGGGTGGAATGGGTTTGGGGGGCATCTGAGGGCAAAGCCCAATTTCCACAATATAATAGCAAGGGTCACCGACCGAAATTAACAAATAAGCACATAGCATATATCTCACAGCAACACATACATCCATGGCATATCGTATAACAATGATGAAAATAAAGATGCTCATTTTGAAATTTCGTGACATGTATGCCTTTTCAAAACAACAATCAATTAAAATGGAAAATATGTGGTAAGTACAGCCAACACTTCAGCAATCACAATCATTTATCAGAAAATCAGATTTCATAAAGTACTCACACACATCAATTTCCAACCATCATCATATAACCAAATCGTGACCTACCGATCAATCACCTCGATGCAATATGAATATGCTCATGTATTCAACTTCTTGGAATTACCAAGGTGCAGTCGCTCAACAGACCAGCACAATTTAAATATGTATGACTTTAACGGCCCTCAAGACCAGGGTGCAATCGCTCAACAGATCAGCACCAGTGCAGTCGCTCAACAGACCAGCACTCGTGCAATCGCTCAACAGACCAGCACGTTTGACATATACCAAGGTACAATCGCTCAACAGATCAATACCTAGTGCAGTCGCTCAACAGACCAGCACTCGTGCAATCGCTCAACAGATCAGCACGTGGTTGCGCATTTCAGGGTACAGACGCTCAACAGGCTAGTACCAATGCAGTCGCTCAACAGACCAGCACCTATATACCAAGGTACAATCGCTCAACAGATCAGTACTTAGTGCAGTCGCTCAATAGACCAGCACTCGTGCAATCGCACAATAGATCAGCACGTGGTTGTGCATTACTCTGTGGCCCATCGCGGGTACCACTTGACTATGCAATGTATGAATATGCAGTGTTTTCTCTTCACTGAAACAGTATGCATTATCAGGAAAATTCAACCTTTCCATCATCTTTCAAAACATCTCAACACAATCAATATTATCATCATCACAATCATAATGAAACAGTCAAGTAATCATTAACACTTTGCATTATCTCAAAATTCCATTCTTACTTATCTTAAGTCTTTCCAATGTTTCCCAAACTCTTAAAATTCATAAACAGTGTTTAAAACTGAGATTTCTGGAAAATACGAAGCTGTATTCAAATACAACTTCTCTGTATTCGAATATAGTAGCCAAAAATAGTGCAGAATCACACTCTGTATTCGAATACAGCCCTCTTGTATTCGAATACAGAGGCTGTCCCAGTGTAAAAATCAGTATTTTTCCACTACATCAGTAAAGTCTCAAAAACTTCATCACCCCCACTTCAAACTATCACAAAAGTTTCATTTTAATTCATCATAAACCTTCACAATACTCCCCAACACTTAGGGTTCATAAACAATGTTGTAAAACTTGGAATTTCTGAAAACCCAAATCTGTATTCGAATACAGATTCCTTGTATTTGAATACAGAAGCATGAAACTGCCATTTTAACATTCTGTATTCGAATACAGCATGCCTGTAGTTGAATACATAAGACAAAACATTGAAAGTTCAGCATTTCCTCCTATGTCATTAAAGGTTTCCAAAACATCATCCTCTCCTCTTCAAAACTATTTCAAAGACTCCATTTTAAATCATTTAAACCCTTCTCAATATTTCCCAACACTTTAAAATTCACATGACAGTGTTTAAAACTTGATTTTCTGGAAAACACAAATCTGTATTCGAATACAACTTCCTTGTATTCGAATACAGAAGCTAAAAACTGAGTTTCTGGAAAAACCCGAATCTGTATTCGAATACAGATCCCTTGTATTCAAATACAGAAGCTGAAACTAGTGATAATCTGCATTTGTATTCGAATACAGCATGCCTGTAGTCAAATACAGATGAGAATACATACCCAGTTCAGAATTGGTCCAGATCAGAGGGAAGATATCAAGATCAATGGTTCAGATTTAAGTATATGGCCCAGTGTTGGCCGAGATCAGAAGATCAGACCATGGCCTAGTGTTGGCCAAAATCAGAAGGTCAGAATATGTGGTCCTGCATTTGCCGAGATCAGAGGATCATAGCAGATCAAACCATGGCCCAGTGTTGGCCGAGATAAGAAGATCAGAAAGTGTGGTCCAGGGCTGGCCGAAATTAGAGGATCACAGTGAAGGTGCAAACACGAGAAGGGGGGGTTGAATTGTGTTTGTCAAACTTAATTACTTTTGCTGTTTTGTTAAATGTTGATTTGAATTATTCGATAAATAACTAATCAGATTCAGCAGTGGATAATAATAACATAATAACACATCAATTTATACTGGTTCACCGTTAACTAGGCTACGTCCAGTCCCTTCCTCCAGAAGGCCTTTTCACTAATTCAAACTCCTTTGAATTACAACACCACTGACCCTTCAAGTCAGTCTTCA
Organism: Cicer cuneatum; assembly: GCA_037974295.1. NCBI lineage: Eukaryota > Viridiplantae > Streptophyta > Magnoliopsida > Fabales > Fabaceae > Cicer > Cicer cuneatum. The sequence goes on from JBBPBO010000004.1 coordinate 22,740,708, forward strand.
CAAATAGCCTGACAACCCCAGACTTTTGAGGAACAACAACACCTTAACTAAACTAGCTAAGTCTTCTCAAACAGCCTGACAACCCCAGACTTTTGAGGAATAACAACACCTTGACTAAACCAGCCAAGTCTTCTCCTACCAATCTGACAACCCCAGATTGAAGAAGGAATCTACACCACTATAATAAAGGTTTGGAACTTTGCAACGTTGCTTCTGGAAAGCTGTTTGCTGCACTTATTTTTGCACTCTTTTATTGCTTCTGAAAAGCTGATTGTTGCACTGTATTTCTCTCTCGAAAACACTTACAAAATATTGCTCTTGCTAATTTTTTTTCTCTCTTTTGAACTCTCAGATAACTTTGAATTGAAGCTTGAGTTCTTGTGTTTTTCGATACTTTATTCTTCAGCATTAAGTCTCTATTTATAGTTGAACTTTAGAACTTCACTGATGCTTTACTTCTGCAGTATATTTCGATTAATCTGTTTTGAGAATATTCTGGAGTAGTTTGCTCAGATTCTGTTTTGAGTCTTTTTCACACTGATCTGTTTTGAGCATTTTGCTCCGCTTCTGTTTTGAGCATTTTTCTCAGATTCTGTTTTGAGCCTTTTTCTCCAATTATGTTTTGAGCATTTTTCTCTGATTCTGTTTTGAGCATTTTTCTCAGATTCTGTTTTAGAACATTTTTCTCTGACAGATTCATCTGACGATATCATCTGATTTCTGCTTCTGGTGGGAGAACTTAAGTTCTTTCGAGGAATACAAATTCAACAAAGTCCAGAAGGTATTTACATTCACCAAACTAAATATACAAAGGAACTTCTCAAGAAGTTTAAGATGAGTGATTGCAAACCTATGGCTACACCAATGCATCTTACTTGTTCACTTGATAAAGATGAATCAGGAACAAAAGTTGACCAGAAAATCTACAGAGGAATGATAGGATCATTACTCTACCTTACTGCTTCTAGACCTGATATCATATTTAGTGTGTGTGTGTATGTGCTCGATTTAAATCTGATCCTAGAGATTCTCATCTAACTGCTGTTAAGAGAATCCTTAGATACCTAAAAGGCACTACCAACCTCACCTTGTTTTACAAGAAAACTCCTACATACAAACTGAGTGGATACTGTGATTCTGACTATGCTGGAGATAAACTTGAAAGAAAAAGCACCAGTGGCTATTATACCTTTTTAGGAGACAATTTAATTTTGTGGTCCAGTAAGAGACAACACACCATTGCCATGTCAACAGCAGAGGCTGAATACATTTCAGCAGCTGGCTACAGCTCTCAACTACTCTGGATGAAGCATCAACTTGAAGACTACAAAATATTAGAATCCAACATACCCATCTATTGTGATAACACCTCTGCAATTTGCCTAACCAAAAACCCTATCCTACATTCTAGAGCCAAACACATAGAGATCAAACACCACTTCATCAGAGATTATGTTTAGAAAGGAGTACTCAACATTCAGTTTGTAGACACTGAACATCAATGGGCTGACATATTCACTAAACCACTACCTGAAGATAGGTTTGAATTTATCAAGAAAAACCTTAATCTTATCTTCATCCCTAACCTAATAGCTTAGTTTAATTTTTATGTTATTTTATTTTTCGTGTACTTTTATTTAAAAAAAAAACAGAGGATCTCTTTTCTTCATTTAATCCTTTTTGTCTGGTGACAAAGGGGGAGTAGATGTAATATTTGATAAAATATCCGAGGGAGAAGATGATTTATTTGAAAGGAGGAGAAGATGATGTATGATGTATTTGATATCTGGGCATAGGAGAAGATAATGTATTTGATATCTGGGCATTAGACTTAGGGGGAGAAAATATAAAATGAAGCTTAGTCTGAGAAGGAGTCAAAGTAAAAAGAAAGAAAAAGTATTATCAAAAATACATTGTTTGTCATCATCAAAAAGGGGGAGATTGTTGGAACCAAGTTGTTTCTAACAATTAAAGTTTTGATGTTAACAAATGTATTTTATGAAAATAACATATTTGACTTAGAAGAAGAATGAAAAATGTCATCAGAAGAATAGATCAGAAGATGATGTCACCAAAAGCAGAAACAGAGGATGACGTCACCAGATGATGTCATCTTCATTTGAAATTCATGCTGCATTAATTCAGAAAATTCTGGCCACTGGAGCAAATGTCTCAATGTAATCAATACCCTCTTATTGACTGTAACCTTGTGCCACAAGCCTTGCCTTGTTTCTGACTACTTCACCCTTTTCATTTAGCTTATTTCTGAAGACCCACTTGGTTCCCACAATGTTCTTCTCTGGTCTTGGAACTAGATCCCAAACATCATTCCTCTTAAATTCATTTAACTCTTCCTGCATTGCAATAATCCATCCATCATCTGCCAATGCTTCACTAACAGATGTAGGCTCAATCAATGAGATTAAACCAAACAGACTTATATCTTTTAATGATGATCTGGTTCTTAAAGAATCACTTCCACTTCCAATGATCAGATTTTCAGGATGAGATGACTATTATTTCCATCAAGATTTCTCTTCTGACTTCTCATGACTGGTTCTGATTTGATCGGGTTCATCCTTTGAAGATGTGTCACATGCTTCTGATTTATTTGTATCCTTCACTTCTCCAAATTCTGCTGGTTTATCTGCTTCTGCTTCCTCGGGTGTTGTTAAATCTGTAATATCAACATCTTGCTTTGACTTTGCAGTGTCAAGCTTTCCATAATTCATATGGTGTTTTATTCAACATAAACCTAATAAAGACTCTATTCTGAATATAACATGCAGTGTTGATTGCTTCAGCCCAAAAATGTTTTGCAACATTTAAATCATTTAACATAGTTCTGGCCATATCTTGGAGTGATCTATTTTTTTTCTAACTTATCTTCAGATTTATCCTCTGAAGACTTGTCAGGTTCTTCTTTCATCTTCCATCTTTTCAAGCTCTCTTGGTTTGTCTACATCAGCTTCTAGTTCTAGTCAACCTGCATCGTTTTCCTCTGGTTCTGGTAAACTAGCTTTAGTTTCCTCTGGTTCTGGTAAACCAACATCAGTTTCCTCTAGTTCTGGTTAACCTGCATCAGCTTCATCTTGCTTTGACTTTTCAGATCAAGCTATTTGTCATATAACATAATACAAATCAAATAATTTAAAAATGAACTCAATACAGCCAAACCATTAATTCTGCTTCTGATAGTTTCTACTTGTTTTTGAAATCACGTGAATCACTTGGTTCCTCTGACAGTTTGAAAACCTGCAGAATACTTATCTAGCTTTGATTTTTAAGGTCAAGCTTCTTGTTATCATATTAAACATAAATATCAAACAATAATAGTATTTACAGCAAGATGTAACCTCTATGTCAACAGTTTCAGTTTTACTCTGAAAATCCTCTTGTTTCTGATTTTCAGATTCTGAATCTATATGTTCTGTGATTAGATGGTTTGGATGAAGGAATTTGAATTCCCTTCCTGGTTTGTAATCTTGATGAATTTTACTGGAGTGTTTGATGAACTCTCCAGATACTGACACTTCTCTTTCTGCAGATATATCATGTTCCTCTGATAGTTCTGGAACTGATGATAATTCTGATTCTTCTGGTTCTAGAACTGATAGTAATTCTTATTCTTCTGGTAGTTCCAGGTTTGTTGATATGAGTGATTTCTCTGTCTGTTCTAATCTGTGTGATATGTGTGATTTCTTTGATATTTCCTGTTCCTCCTATGATTCTGGTTCTGGTTCTGATAGGTATTGTGTTGACCAGTTCTTCTTCTACCAGAGTCAATTGGCTTTTGTTTGGTAGATGTTGGAACATACACCTTTTTCCTTTCATATATTGCCAGCATCCATTAACCAGGCACCATGACTGGTGTTTCAATTTGGTTGCTTAGAACATCTGCAACATAGACAATTTTATCTTTTGGTACCCAAATCTGGTTGGGTCCAGGTTTGTTAGTCTTGAAAAGTTTCTTGTTTTCCCTTGTATTTAGCATAGGACAAGACACTTTGGAATGACCTTTCTTGTAACAAACAGTACACACTATATCAGAGGGAACAGGTTTAAGCACAGGTTTAGATTCAGTTATAGTTTCTTCAAATCCTATACCTCTATTTCCATTCCTACTGACTCCATAAATCATAGAAGCATATTTGCTTCTTTCCATACCACTATCAAGAAATTCTTGAAGAACTTGTTCATGCATATCAGAATTACTTGTGGTATTTTCAATTGCTGTTGAATTATGATTATTTTTCAGATTTAAACTTTCATCTTTAATTTCAGCAAAACTATTTTTCAAGCATACATTCTCTGTTTTCAATTTTGCAATATCAGTTTCAAGAATGACACTTTCTGTTTTAAATTCTGCAATCTGATTCTTTAAAACATTAACTTCTTCTGTTAGATTTGTATTTTCTTTCTTAAGAGTTTTCAGTTTTAAAGATAATTTGTAATTACTGTTTAAAAAATCATTCAGAGCAGTAATCAAATCAGATCGAGTGAATTCAGAATATACCTTAGTTTCATCATCTTCTGATTCTTCTAGAATCAGATTCTGTGTTGGATCAAGAGTTGGTGTGAGCCATCATAGCCAAATCTGCATGTTCATCTTCAGAAGATTCATCAGAATCATCCCATGTAGCCATCATGCTTTTCTTCTTAGTTCTGAAATCTTTCCTCTGGTACTTTCCTTTCTCCATATTTGGACATTCTGACTTGATATGTCCAGATTCATTGCATCCGTAGCAGATGATACGTTTCTTGTCATTTGTATCATCACTTCCTTTGTTGGACTGATTGGAATATCTCTGGGGAAATTTATTCCTTCTGTTATGCCACATCTTTCTGAACTTCCTGGATAAGAAAGCAATTTCTTCTTCCTCTGAGTTCAGACTTTGATCGTCTGAATCACTATTTTCTGATGTTGCTTTCAGAGCCTTTTTCTGCTTGGATTTCAGGGCTAGAGTTTTGTTCTTCTTCTTGGGTTCATCTTCTTCCAACTCAATTTCATGTGATCTGAGAGAGCTGATTAATTCTTCCAGCTTTAGAGTATTCAGATCTTTAGCTTCTTGAATAGTAGTAATCTTTGGTCTCCACTTGATTGTCAGACTTCTAAGTATTTTCTTTACATGATCAGCAGTAGTGTAGCTCTTTTCTAGTACCCTTAATCCTGATACTAGAGTCTGGAATCTGGAAAACATAGTTTCAATGTCTTCATCTTCTTCCATCTTGAATAACTCGTACTTCTTGACTAGAATGTTAGCCTTTGATTCTTGGACTTGCTTACTGCCTTCGTAAGTCAGAATCAGACTATCATAGATGCTCTTCGTTGTTTCTCTGTTAGTGCATTTGTCGAACTCCTTGAACGTCATTGCATTGATCATGAACGTTCTGGATTTGTGATGCAACTTGATCATCTTCTTCTGATCAGCATCCATATCTCTTCTGGAAATTTTAATACCATCATCATCTTCTGGAGCAGTATAACCATCTTCCACCAAGTCCCAAAGTTTAGGATCTTGTGAAATAAAAAAACTTCTCAGCCTGTCCTTCCAGTATTCAAATCGTTCTCCATCAAACAGAGGTGGTCTGTTGATGTTTCCTCCAGTAGCTTCTTCATTGAATCCGGACATGTTGATCCCTTGGATCTTTCCTCAAACACTGTAAAGTGCTCAGCCTTGAGACCGAGCTCTGATGCCAATTGAAGGTGAAAACACGAGAAGGGGGGTTGAATTGTGTTTGTCAAACTTAATTACTTTTGCTGTTTTGTTATATGTTGATTTGAATTATTCGATAAATAACTAATCAGATTCAGCAGCGGATAATAATAACATAATAACACATCAATTTATACTGGTTCACCGTTAACTACGCTACGTCCAGTCCCTTCCTCCAGAAGGCCTTTTCACTAATTCAAACTCCTTTGAATTACAACACCACTGACCCTTCAAGTCAGTCTTCTCAAACAGCCTGACAACCCCAGACTTTTAAGGAATAACAACACCTTGACTAAACCAGCCAAGTTTTCTCCTACCAATCTGACAACCCCATATTGAAGAAGAAATCTACACCACTATAATAAAGGTTTGAAACTTTGCAACGTTGCTTCTGGAAAGCTGTTTGCTGCACTTATTTTTGCACTCTTTTATTGCTTCTGAAAATCTGATTGTTGCACTGTATTTCTCTCTCGAAAACACTTACAAAATATTGCTCTTGCTCATTTGTTTTTCTCTCTTTTGAACTCTCAGATAACTTTGAATTGAAGCTTGAGTTCTTGTGTTTTTCGATACTTTATTCTTCAGCATTATGTCTGTATTTATAGTTGAACTTTAGAACTTCACTGATGCTTTACTTCTGCAGTATATTTCGATTAATCTGTTTTTTGAATATTCTGGAGTAGTTTGCTCAGATTCTGTTTTGAGTCTTTTGCTCACTGATCTGTTTTGAGCATTTTGCTCCGCTTCTGTTTTGAGCATTTTTCTCAGATTCTGTTTTGAGTCTTTTTCTCCAATTCTGTTTTGAGCAATTTTCTCAGATTCTGTTTTGAGCATTTTTCTCAAATTCTGTTTTGAGCCTTTTTCTCCAATTCTGTTTTGAGCATTTTTCTCTGATTCTGTTTTAAGCATTTTTCTCAGATTCTGTTTTGAACATTTTTCTCTGACAAATTCATCTGACGATATAATCTGATTTCTGCTTCTGGTGACGTCATCTTCTGATGACATCATCTGGTGACGTCATCCTCTGTTTCTGCTTCTGGTGACATCATCTTCTAATCTATTCTTCTAATGACATTTTTCATTCTTCTTCTAAGTCAAATATGTTATTTTCATAAAATACATTTGTTAACATCAAAACTTTAATTGCAAGAAACAACTTGGTTCCAACACACAGCAGATCACTTAGTATGGTCCAGATGTGGACTAGCGCAGAAGATCAATCGGTCCAGATTTAATCATTAGGATTAACGGTGGAGATTTAATAAAATTTGATCAAAAGGATTTGTTACAAAAATAAAGTGAAGTCGTATGGGAGTTCAGAAGCTGTTGGTAGGAAGAAACTAAAGACAGGATTGGCCAGTTATTTTTGAAAGAAAATTTGAAGCTTCAAAAGATATGTTTTTTTATTTAAGTGAAGCCCGATTGGTCAAGATATTTTTGCAAGAGAATCCAGCAAGATACAGCTCGAAATTAAGCTTGGAAGAGACCCTAATCTGCATCTATAAAAAGAGGCTCAAGGCATAATACTTAGCATCGAAAATCACAAAAGAGTCATACAATTCCAAAAGCAAACACTCAAGTTTTCAGTGAGATTAATTTCAAAAGCAAACACTCAATTCCAAAAGCAAACACTACAGTTCCAACACACAGCAGATCACTTACTATGGTCCAGATGTGGACTAGCGCAGAAGATCAATCGGTCCAGATTTAATCATTAGGATTAACGGTGGAGATTTAATTAAATTTGATCAAAAGGATTTGTTACAAAATAAAGTGAAGTCGTATGGGAGTTTAGAAGCTGTTGGGAGGAAGAAACTAAAGACAGGATTGGCCGGTTATTTTTGAAAGCAAATTTGAAGCTTAAAAAGATATGTTTTTTTATTTAAGTGAAGCCCGATTGGTCAAGATATTTTTGCAAGAGAATCCAGCAAGATACAGCTCGAAATTAAGCTTGGAAAAGACCCTAATCTGCATCTATAAAAGGAGGCTCAAGGCAGAATACTTAGCATCGAAAATCACAAAAGAGTCATACAATTCCAAAAGTAAACACTCAAGTTTTCAGTTAGGTTAATTGTGAGTTCTAGCTTTCCAGAAGCAAGCACTCGTGTTATTTTCTTTCCCTTGTGTTAGATCTAAGTTGTTGAAGTAGAGTCTACAATCTGAGGGAGTCAGAAGGGGTAGCAGATTACTTGGCAATTAGATTCAAGGCGTTGTAATTCCTTCTACAATCTGGGGTTGTCAGATTGGTAGGAGAAGACTTGACTTAGGAAGTCAAGGTGCTGTATTCCTCAAGAGTCTAGGATTGTTAGATTGTTTGAGAAGCCTAACTTGGAGGGTCAGTGGAACTATTGTAATTCAAGGTTTGAATTAGTGAAATACTTCAAGGTGAAGGGACTGGACGTAGCCTCATTAACAGTGAACCAGTATAAAATTTTGTGTTTTTATTTTTACTTTATATCCGCTGCTAACTCTGTTTTATTCATACATCAAGTTTTGTTTTAAAACTGCAAAAATAGAAAAAGTATTCAAGTTAGTCAAACACAATTCAACCCCCCCTTCTCGTGTTTGCACCTTCAATTGGCATCAGATCTCAGTCTCAAAGCTGAGCATTTAACAGTGTTTGAGGAAAGGTCCAAGGGGTTCAACATGGCAGAATCCAAAGATGATTTGGGAGGCAACATCAACAGACCACCACTGTTTTATGGAGAAAGTTTTAAGTATTGGAAGGACAGAATGAGAAGATTCTTCATATCTCAAGATCTTGAATTATGGAAGCTGGTAGTCAAAGGATACACTGCACCTACTATTCTAGATGATCCAACTAACGAACTGGACATGGATGATATGAAACCAGACCAAAGCAGATTATACAAACTTCATCACAAGTCCAGAAACATCATGATCAGTGCCATCACATTCAAGGAATTTGACAGATGCACAGATAATGAAACAGCAAAGAGCATATTCGACAGTTAGGTTCTGACCTATGAAAGAAGCCAGCAGGTTCAAGAAGCAAGGGCTAACATACTGGTCAAACAGTATGAGATGTTCAAGATGGAAGATGATGAAAACATTGATAGAATGTTCTGCAGATTCCAGACTCTGATATCTGGACGGAAGGTGCAAACAGCAGAAGGGGGGTTGAATTGTGTTTGACTTAACTTGAATACTTTTCCTATTTTAATACTTTCAAAACAAAACTTGATGTATAATTAAAACAGAGTTAGCAGCGGATAAAAATAAAAATAAAAACTCACAGATTTTATATTGGTTCACCCTTAACGAGGCTACGTCCAGTCCCTTCGCTTTGAAGGATTTCACTAATTCAACCTTGAATTACAACCTTGCTACTGACCCTCCAAGTCACTCTTCTCAAATAGTCTAACAATCCTAGACTTCTTTGAGGAAAAACAACTCCTGTTCTTCAGCCAATCTGACACCCCAGATTGTAGAAGAATTCACAACACTATTAATCTAATTGCTAAGTACCTTGCTACCCTTTCTGAATCCCTCAGTTTGTAGACTCTACTTCAACAACTTAGATACAACCCTATCTAATTGCCAAGTAACCTCTACTTCTACTGACTCCCTCAGATTGTAGACTCTACTTCAACAACTTAGATTTGCCACAGTGGAAAGAAAATAACCGAGTACTTGCTTCTTGAAAGCTGAAACTCACAATTGACTTATATGAAAATTTGAGAGTGGTTACTTTGGAAGTGTGTGACTCTTTTGTGATTTTCGATCCTAAGTCTTCTGCCTTGAGCCTCCTTTTAGAGATGAAAATTAGGGTTTCTTCCATGATCAAATTCGAGCTGAATCTTGCTAGATTCTCTTCCAAAAATAACTTGACCAATTTAGCTTCTTTTAAATAAAAAACATATCTTCAGATTTCTTTCAAAATTAACTGGCCAATCAAATCTTTTAATTGTTTCCCGCCACAGCTCCTGAATTCCACAATACTCCACTTTATTTTAGTAACAAATCTTTTTAATACTTTGATTAAAATAAATTGAAATCTCCACCGTTAATCCTCAAGATCAAATCTGGACCATCAGATTTTTCTGCGCTAGTCCACATCTGGACCAATTAATTGATATGTTGTGATCCTCTGATTTCGGCCATCCCTAGACCACACTTCCTGACCCTCTGATCTTCTGATTTCGGCCATCTGTGATGCGCACCTGATATGCTATAATCCTCTGAATTCGGCCTTTGCTGGACTATACATTCTGTCCCTCTGATTTCGGCCAACACTGGGCCATGGTCTGATTTTCTGATCTGGACCATCACTGGACCAAATAATTAATTCTGAACCACTGATCTGGAAATCTTCCCTCTGATCTGGACTAATTCTGGACTTTGGTCTAAATTAAATTGATATTAAATCTGGACAATAAATATTTCAGTCTAGGCATTTTACCTTTGATTTTAGATCAGGTCTGGATCATTCTGGAAATCATTTCTTCTTGTCTTGACTTAGTTTCATGCCCTGAATCATGTTATCTTATGGTCTGGGCCAAATCTGGATTGATCCTCTTGTTCTGGACTCAAAAACATACTTTCTGGTCAGGTCTGGAACAAGTCTGGACTGTGTAATTTTTCACTGCCAGGCCATCTTTTGGTCAGAATAACTTCTGGAATAAAATTGATATTTGATTCCTGTTTGTGTGGAACAACTCTCCTTCTGGCAGGCTTTCCAATGGTATGATCCATGTTTCATTCTGATTTTTATTCCTTCTGATCTGGGCCATCAAAGATATCTTCTGGTCATGTTTTGACATTCCTGGAGTATCTTCTGGTCATTCCAGAATTCATTTTTCTGGAATCCTTTGATCACTGCTTCTGATTCCTTCAGTTTCTGGGGCATTTAACTTAATAATTCAAAGTACAAAATAAGTTTACATAGAGTACATTTGTAAGCATCAAAATCCTAAGTACTTAAAACCTACTTGGTTCCAACAATCTCCCCCTTTTTGATGATGACAAAACCTTAACTTATTTTGCTAACCTGTGACTCAAAGACTTTGAATTACTCCCCCTCAGACCAATCTCTCCCTCTAAGTCTGATACTCTCCTATTCAACTCCTTCTTTGTTCTCTCTTTCTTTTCTTCTCTTCTCCTCTCCTTTTCAACTCCTTCTTTTTGCTCTCTTTCTTTTTCTCTCTTCACATTTCCTCTCCTTTTCAACTCCTTCTGTTTTCACTCTTTCTTTTTCTTTCTTTGTTTTTCTCTCTCCCTGTTTCCTCTCCTTTCCAACTCCTTCTATTTTCAATCTTTCTTTTCTTTCTTTGTTTTTCTCTCTCCCTGTTTCCTCTCCTTTTCAACTCCTTCTGTTTTATCTCTTTCTTTTTCGCTCCTTCTTTCTTTTTATCTCTCATTTTCTACTTATTTCTCCTTTTTTTTCTCTCTCTCTCCCTCCCCCTTTTTGTCATCAGCCAAAAAGAGGTCCTACTATTTTTGTTATTTTTTGTTTTTCTCTTTACAAATTACAGAAAGTAAAACAGAAAATAAAATACAAAAAATAAAATTACAAGAAATTTAAAAACTCCTGAGATGACTACTTGAGCTAGTCAGATATGAAGGTCATGCTGAGATGCTTCTTGATGAACTCGAACCTATCTTCTGGTAATGCCTTGGTGAAGATATCAGCCCATTGATGATCAGTGTCCACAAACTGGATGCTCAAAGTCTCTTTTTGAACATGGTCCCTAATGAAATGGTGTTTTATTTCAATGTGTTTGGCTCTAGAGTGTAAGATAGGGTTCTTGGTTAGGTTTATGGCTGAAGTGTTATCACATAACAAAGTGCAGTTGCCACTTATACTTTTCCTTTCCAGCTCTGTATGTTTTCTGGTCTGCCTTTTGGCTGGTTTCATCTTTCTCAAGTGAGCAGGTTGGGTGCATGGGGGTGGCCATTGGCTTACAGTCACTCATCTTGAACTTTTTGAGAAGTTCTTTAGTATATTTTGATTGGTGAATGAGTATACCTTATTTTCCTTGATGAATCTGAATTTCCAGGAAGAACTTAAGTTCTCCCATCATGCTCATTTGGAACTCCTTCTGCATTAGGTTAGAAAACTATTTGCACAAAGTGCCATTAGTTGATCCAAATATGATATCATCAACATAGACTTGAATAATCAGAATATCATGTTTAATAGATTTCCTAAATAGTGTATTATCAATCTGGCCTCTATTAAATTCATTCTTAAGCAGAAAGTTACTAAGTCTATCATACCATGCCCTTGGTGCTTGTTTTAAACCATATAAAGATTTTTTGAGTTTAAAAACATGGTCTAGAAAATCAGAATTTTCAAATCCAGGGGGCTGTTTGACATAGACTTCTTCACTTATGTAGCCATTTAAGAATGCACTTTTGACATCCATTTGATACAGCATTATATTATGATTAGCAGCAAATGATAAAAGAATTCTAAATGCTTCTAACCTGGCCACTGGAACAAAAGTCTCAGTGTAATCCATACCTTTCTGTTGACTGTATCCTTGAGCTACAACTTCACCCTTTTCATTGAATTTGTTTTTGAATACCTACTTGGTTCCAATAATGCTTCTGTTTGGTCTGGATACCAGATCCCAAACATCATTCATTTGAATTTCATTCAGCTCTTCTTGCATTGCAAGTATCCAACCTTCCTCTGCCAAAACTTCATCAACAATGCTTGGTTCGCATCAGCTTCTTGTTCTGTAACAGCTTCTGGTTCTGGTGAATCTGTCACATCTTTAGATTCTGGTAAATATCCAGATTTCTCTTATGACTTATCTTGGCTGTTTCTGACTTGATCAGAAGATTTGTCATGTGTTGCTGACTTGCTTGTATCCCCTACCTTTCCAGATACTTCTGTTTCTTCTGCTTTTGCTTCTGCTCCCTTTGGTTTTGGTGAACCTGCACTATTTTTATCTTGCTTTGATTTGTCAAGATCAAGCAGTTTGTCATATTATATAATGCAAATCAAATATTTTAAAATTTAACTCAATACAGCCAAACCATTAATTCTGCTTCCGGTGGTTTTTGTTCGTTTTTAAAACCACTGGAATGTTGTTTCTGCTGAAGTGTTCAATTCGTGGGCCAAATCTGGATTGATCCTCTTGTTCAAGACTCATAAACATACCTTCTGGTCAAGTCTGGAACAAGTCTGGACTGTGTAATTTTTCACTGCCAGGCCATCTTCTGGTTAGAATAACTTTTGGAATAAAATTGATATTTGATTCCTGTTTGTCTGGAACAACTCTCCTTCTGGCAGGCTTTCCAATGGTATGATCCATGTTTCATTCTGATTTTTTTTCCTTCTGAACTGGGCCATCAAAGATATCTTATGGTCATGTTTTGACATTCCTGGAGTATCTTCTGGTCATTCCAGAATTCATTTTTCTGGAATCCTTTGATCACTGCTTCTGATTCCTTCAGTTTCTGGGGCATTTAACTTAATAATTCAAAGTACAAAATAAGTTTACATAGAGTACATTTGTAAGCATAAAAATCCTAAGTACTTAGAACCAACTTCGTTCCAACAAGATCATGTCAAGAAGATTCTAAGAAGCTTACCAACCAAGTGGAGACCAATGGTTACTGCAGTTCAGCAAGCCAAAGATCTGAACAACTTAAAACTTGAAGATCTGATCAGCTCACTCAGGTCTTATGAAATAGAACTAGAAGCAGATGAACCAAACAAGAAGAAGAATCTGGCCTTGAAGTCGAAATAGAAGAAAGCTACAAGGGCAGCATCATAATCACAGGATAGTGACAGTGACTTGGATGATATGGCTTACTTAACCAAAAAGATGGTTAAGATCTGGGAAAACAGGAAGAGATGAAGCTTCAAGAAGAAACATAAAAACAGAGGAAAGGGAGAATCTAACAAGAAGAATATTGTTTGTTATGGATGCAATAAACCTGGACATATCAAGTCAGAGTGTCTTAATTTGGGAAAAGGAAAACAGCACAAGAAGAGTTCCAGATTCAGAAAGAAGGGTCTGATGGCAGCCTGGGATGTATCAGAATTAGAAGAAGAATCGTCTAATGAAGAAGAGGCAGAAACAGCAATGAACGCACACATTAGGTCTGCTTCTGGACCTCATAAAGGCACGAATTCAAGAAGGAAAACAGGCAGAAGGAAGAATGATCGAAGCAATCATTCAGGCAAATCTGGAAGCACATCAGAGGAAGCAATTCTTGCTCTAATGGCTCATACCAACTCAAGCTCTGGATACAGCTCAGGCTCTGGAACAGAATCAGAAGATGAAGACAGTGAGGTATTTTCTGATCTCTCTAAATCTGAACTAATTGAAACTTTAAAAGACTTGTTAAATGCAAATAATAAGATGTCTTTAAAACTGAAAACTCTTAGGGAAGATAAGAAAAATCTAACCAAAGAAGTCCAAGTTCTAAAGAATCAAAATTCTGAGTATGCAACTAAAAACAAAGATTTTAAAACTGAAGTTGCAAGACTCAAGTCTGAAAACCAAACTCTCAAAAGTAATATTTGTTCCACTTCTGAAACTGTTTGTAAATCTGATGTGCATGAGCAATTTTTTCAAAACTTCATTTCAAATGGAATGAAAAGAAGTAAATATGCATCTATGATTTATGGAAACAGTAACTCTGGAAATAGGGGTCATGGTTTTACAGAAACAACTACTGAAAGTAAAGCTGTTCATTCTGATGTTTTATGTATTATTTGTGCTAAGAAAGGTCACTCTGAACTATGTTGTCCAATGGTCATATCTGAACAAGATCAGAGAGTTGTTAAGACTAACAAACCTGGATCCAATCAGTTCTGGGTACCAAAAGATCAAATTGTCTATGTTGCAGATATTCTGAGCAACCAGAAGGAGACACCAAAAATGGTGCCTGGACAATGGATGTTGGCAATGCACAAGCAGAAGAAGGTTTATGTTCCAACATCTACCAAACAGAAGCCAAGTGACTCTGGTAGAAGAAGAACTGGTCAACACAATACCTATCAGAACTAGAATCATAGGAGGAACAGGAAATATATCACATGAATCATAACAGGAACTGGAACCAGAATCAGAACTGGAACCAGAACCAGAACTGGAACCAGTATCAGAACAGGAACTGGAACCAGTATCAGAGGCACAGGGACTGGAACCAGAATCAACATTGGAACTTGAATCAGAATCAGTACCAGAACCAAAACCTGAACAGGTATCAGTATCAAAGGTTCAGGTATGATCATTAGAATTACTCTAATTATCAGAATCAGTATAATTACCAGAATCACCATAAGTTCCAGAATCACCAGAGGAACATGGTGTATCAGCCAAAGTAGAAAGAGAATAATCAGAATCAGGAGAGTTCTTCAAACACTCTAGTGAGATTCATCAAGACTACAAACCTGGAAGGGAATTCAAATCCCTTAATCCAAACCATGTAATCACAGAACATACAGATTCGAAATATTAAAATCAGAAGCAGGAGGATTTTCAGAGTAAAACTGAAACTGCTGACATAGAGGTTACATCTTGCTGTAAATACTATTATTATTTGATATTTATGTTTACTGTGATAACAAGAAGCTTGATCTTAACAAATCAAAGCTAGATAAGTATTCTGCAAGTTTTCAAACTGTCAGAGGAATCAGGTGATTCACAAGAATTGAACCGTTCAGCAGAAACAACATTCCAGTGGTTTCAAAAATAAGCAGAAACCACCAGAAGCAGAATTAATGGTTTGGCTATATTGAGTTCATTTTTAAATTAATTGATTTATATTATGTTATATGAAAAACTACTTGATCTTGACAAATTAAAGCAAGATAAAGAAAGTGCAGGTTCACCAGAACCAAAGGGAGCAGAAGTAGAAGCAGAAGAAAAAGAAGTACCTGGAAAGGTAGAGAATACAAGCAAGTCAGCAACCCATGACAAATCTTCAAAAGATAAATCTGATCAAGTCAGAAACAGCCAAGATAAGCCAGGAGAGAAATCTGGATATTTACCAGAATCTGAAGCTGTTACAGATTCACTAGAACCAAAAGCTGATCTATCATAATCAGAAGCTGTTACAGATCTTCCAGAAGCTGATGTTGATGAAGCTTTGGCAGAGGAAGGTTGGATACTTGCAATGCAAGAAGAGCTGAATGAATTCCAAAGGAATGATGTTTGGGATCTGGTACCCAGACCAAACAAAAACATTATTGGAACCAAGTGGGTTTTCAGGAACAAACTCAATGAAAAAGGTGAAGTGGTAAGGAACAAAGCCAGACTTGTAGCTCAAGGATACAGTCAACTGGAAGGTATAGACTACACTGAGACTTTGGCTCCAGTGGCCAGGTTAGAAGCAATTAGAATTCTTTTATCATTTGCTGGTAATCATGATATAATGCTGTATCAAATGGATGTTAAAAGTGCATTCTTAAATGGCTATATAAGTGAGGAAGTCTAAGTCAAACAGCCCCCTGGATTTGAAAACTCTGATTTTCCAGACCATGTTTTTAAACTTAAAAGGTCTTTATATGATTTAAAACAAGCACCAAGGGCATGGTATGACAGACTTAGTAACTTTCTGCTTAAGAATGAATTTAATAGAGGCCAGATTGATAATACACTATTTAGGAAATCCATTAAAAATGATATTCTGATTATCCAAGTCTATGTTGATGATATCATATTTGGATCCACTAATGGCACTTTGTGCAAATAGTTTTCTGACCTAATGCAGAAAGAGTTCCAAATGAGCATGATGGGAGAACTTAAGTTCTTCCTGGGAATTCAGATTCATCAAGGTAAATCAGGTATACTCATTCACCAATCTAAATACACCAAAGAACTTCTTAAAAAGTTCAAGATGAGTGAATGTAAGCCTATGGCCACCCCCATGCACCCAACCTGCTCACTTGAGAAATATGAAACCAGCCAAAAGGTAGACCAGAAAACATACAGAGGTATGATTGGATCCCTTCTTTATTTAACTGCTTCTAAACCTGACATCTTGTTTAGTGTTTGTGTTTGTGCCCGATTTCAAGCTAACCCTAGGGAATCCCATTTAACTGCTGTCAAACGAATTTTGAGATACCTTAAAGGAACCACCAACCTTACTTTGTTATACAAGAAAACCCCCACCTACAAACTCAGAGCTTTTTGTGATTCCGACAATGCTGGAGACAAGCTGGAAAGGAAAAGTACAAGTGGCAACTGCATGTTCTTAGGTGATAATTTTATCTCTTGGTCAAGCAAAAGACAAAGCACCATTGCCTTGTCAACAGCTGAAGCTGAGTATATATCAGCAATAGGAAGCAGTTCACAGTTACTCTGGATGAATCATCAACTTGAAGATTACAACATCTTTGAAACCAATATTCCTTTGTTCTGTGATAACACTTCAGCCATAAACCTAACCAAGAACCATATCTTACACTCTAGAGCCAAACACATTGAAATAAAACACCATTTCATTAGGGACCATGTTCAAAAAGGAACTTTAAGCATACAGTTTGTGGACACTGATCATCAATGGGCTGATATCTTCACCAAAGCATTACCAAAAGATAGGTTTGAGTTCATCAAGAAGCATCTTAGCATTACCTTCATATCTGACTAGCTCAAGTAGTCATCTTAGGAGTTTTTAAATTTCTTGTAATTTTATTTTTTGTATTTTATTTTCTGTTTTACTTTCTGTAATTTGTAAAGAGAAAAACAAAAAATACAAAAATAGTAGGACCTCTTTTTGGCTGATGACAAAAAGGGGGAGGGAGAGAGAGAGGAAAAAAAGGAGAAATAAGTAGAAAATGAGAGATAAAAAGAAAGAAGGAGCGAAAAAGAAAGAGATCAAAAGAGGAGAAATAAGTAGAAAAGGAGAGGAATCAGGGAGAGAGAAAAAGAAAGAGTGAAAAGAGAAGGAGTTGAAAAGGAGAGGAAGCGTGAAGAGAGAAAAAGAAAGAGAGAATAAAGAAGGAGTTGAAAAGGAGAGGAGAAGAGAAGAAAAGAAAGAGTGAAAAGAGAAGGAGTTGAAAAGGAGAGTATCAGACTTAGGGGGAGAGATTGGTTTGAGGGGGAGTAATTCAAGTCTTCGAGTTACAAGCTAGCAAAATAAGTTAAGGTTTTGTCATCATCAAAAAAGGGGAGATTGTTGGAACCAAGTTGGTTCTAAGTCTTAGGATTTTGATGTTTACAAAAGGACTCAATGTAATCTTATTTTGTACCTTGAATATTACATAAATACAATCAGAAAATGAAGTTTGCATAGGCAGAAGATGCATCCAGAATGCATCCTGGAATTACCAGAAGATACTCCAGGATCACCAGAAGATATCTTTGCTTGCGCAGATCAGAAGGAAGCAATATCAGAAGAAGACCTGGACCATACCAGAGGAAAACCTGCCAGAGGGAGAGTTTGTCCAGACCAAGAGGAATCAAATATCAGATTTATTTCAGAAGTTATTCTGACCAGAAGATGGCCTGGCAGTGAGAAATTAAAACAGCCCAGACTTGTTCCAGACTCAACTAGAAGATAAGTTAATGAGTCCAGAACAAGAGAATCAATCCAGATTTGACCCAGATCAGAAGATAGCATGGTTCAGGGTATGAAACTAAGTCCAGACCAGAAGAAATGATTTCTAGAATTGATCCAGACCTGATCCAAAATCAAAGGTAAAATGTCCAAACTGAAATATTACTTATCTAGATTTAATTTCAGTTTAATCCAGACCAAGTCCAGAATTGGTCCAGATCAGAGGGAAGATTTCCAGATCAACGGTTCAGAATTAATTATTTGGCCCAGTGTTGGCTGAAATCAGAGGGTCAGGATGTGTGGTCCAGCAATGGCCGAGATCAGAGGATTGTAGCATATCAGGTGCAAGTCTAGGATGGCCGAAATCAGAAGATCAGAGGGTTAGGAAGGGATGGCCGAAATCAGAGGATCACAGCATATCAATTAGTTTGGTCCAGATGTGGACTAGCGCAGAAGAATCCAATGGTCCAGATTTAATTAGGAGGATTAACGGTGGAGATTTTAATTTATTTTGATCAAAGTATTAAAAAGATTTGTTACAAAAATAAAAGTGAGGTATCATGGAATTCAGGAGTTGTGGCGGGAAGCAACTAAAGACTTGATTGGCCAAGTATTTTTGAAAGAAATCTGAAGCTTAAAAAAGATATGTTTTTTATTTAAATGAAGCCCAATTGGTCAAGTTATTTTTGCAAGAGAGTCCAGTAAGATTCAGCTCGAATTTAAGCATTGGAAAAGGCCCTAATCTGCATCTATAAAAGGAGGCTCAAGGCAGAATACTCATCATTGAAAATCACAAAAGAGTCATACACTTCCAAAGCAAACACTCGAATTTTCAGAGAGGTCAATTGTGAGTTCCAGCTTTCAAGAAGCAAGTACTCGTGTTATTTTCCTTCCATTGTGTCAAATCTAAGTTGTTGAAGTAGAGTCTACAATATGAGGGAGTCAGAAGGGGTAGCAGGTTACTTGGCAATTAGATTCATAGTGTTGAAATTTCTTCTACAATCTGGGATTGTCAGCTTGGCTGAAGACAGATGCTATATTCCTCAAGAATCTAGGATTGTTAGACTGTTTGAGAAGACTGACTTGGAGGGTCAGTAGAATGGTTGTAATTCAAGGTTTGAATTAGTGAAATCCTTCAAGGTGAAGGGACTGGACGTAGCCTCGTTAACGGTGAACCAGTATAAAAATTATGTGTGTTTATTTTTTACTTTATATCCGCTGCTAACTCTGTTTTTATTTCATCAAGTTTTGTTTTAAAAGTATAAAAACAGGAAAAGTAATCAAGTTAGTCAAACACAATTCAACCCCCCTTCTCGTGTTTGCACCTTCAGTTGTATCAGCAAAACAGCAACATCACAGATTATTTAAAACCTCAACAGAATGCATTTTCTTTCATCTTAAAAATGTCATGCAAAACAGTTTCTTTTTCAAAACAGAAACTCAAATATAACCACACCTCAAACATACATTTACAGTCCTAGAGTGCAACTAGAAAGTGGAAGGTGCCCTTACCTTGTTGCGTTTTCTGCTTCTGCTCACGTTTCTGCTTTCATTCTCGTTTACACGTCAAAAACCGGTGAAACTGCTGCTTGCGTTTGCTGCTACGAAACTGGGTTCTCTAGCTCCATAATGATGTGGGAAACAACTTTTGTACTGGGGGTTTTCTGGTTTGGTGCCTAGGTTTCCAATTAATGGCACTTTTGAGGAACTCCCTCTCTTTTCTTTTGAATCGTGAACTGGAAGCAGAATAGAATGGGAAGGAAAAGGGGTACTATTACATGCAGTATGGGCAGTGAGGAAGGAGAGTGGTATTCTGATTTCACCCATCCTTCTCACTCCTATTTATAGGCTTGTGTGGGTGCCACTTCACCCGACACTTGTCTGATCCTCAGCACTTAACCAGTCTCGTCGCAATTAGCCGCTAATCCTTTAATTAACTGTCCGTTAATTTAATTACCCGTAATTAAATTAATTTATTCTTCGTCCAATAATTTTAATTCATCTTCCAAAATAAATATATATATATATTCACTCAAAACATACATATATTAAATATTTTACAAATATCCCCGAAATACACTTAAAATTAATTCCATAATTTTAATTTAAAAATTAAGGGTCTTACATCATCAGAGGATGACGTCAACAGAAGATACCTCCAGAAGATACAACCAGAAGATGCCTCCAAAAGATACAAATCAGAAGCAGAAGATGTCACCAGAGGATGACGTCACCAGAAGATAAAAATGCCATCAGAAGATTTGGCAAGAAGATATCACCAGAGGATACCAGAGGATGCATCCAAAGGATACCAGAGGATACCTCCAGAGGATATTGTTGGAACCAAGTTGGTTCTAAGTACTTAGGATTTTGATGTTTACAAAAGCACTCCATGTAATCATATTTTGTACCTTGAATTATTACATTAAATACCATCAGAAGATGAAGTTTGCAGAGGCAGAAGATGAAAACACCAGATAATGCATCCAGAAGGTACCAGAGGATGCATCCTGAAATTACCAGTGGATATCTTTGCTGGCCCAGATCAGAAGGAAGCAAAGTCAGAAGGAGACCTGGACCAGACCAGAAGGAAGCCTGCCAGAGGGAGACTTGATCCAGACCAGAAGGAATCATTAGTCAGACTTAGACCAGAAGATGGCCTGGCAGTGAAATGATAAAACAGCCCAGACTTGATCCAAACTTCATCAGAGGATAAATTAATGGGTCCAGAACAAGAGAATCAATCCAGATTTGACCCAGACCAGAAGATAGCATGGTTCAGGGTATGAAACTAAGTCCAGACCAGAAGAAATGATGTCCAGATAATGATCCAGACCTGATCCAAATCAGAAGGTAAAATGTCCAGACTAAAATATTATTTGTCCAGATTTAATTTCAGTTCAATCCAGACCCAGTTCAGAATTGGTCCAGATCAGAGGGAAGATATCAAGATCAATGGTTCAGATTTAAGTATATGGCCCAGTGTTGGCCGAGATCAGAAGACCAGACCATGGCCTAGTGTTGGCCGAAATCAGAAGGTCAGAATATGTGGTCCAACATTGGCCGAGATCAGAGGATCACAGCAGATTAGACCATGGCCCAGTGTTGGCCGAGATCAGAAGATCAGAAAGTGTGGTCCAGGGCTGGCCGAAATCAGAGGATCACAGCAGATCACTTAGTATGGTCCAGATGTGGACTAGCGCAGAAGATCAATCAGTCCAGATTTAATCATTAGGATTAACGGTGGAGATTTAATTAAATTTGATCAAAATGATTTGTTACAAAAATAAAGTGAAGTCGTATGGGAGTTCAGAAGCTGTTGGTAGGAAGAAACTAAAGACAAGATTGACCAGTTATTTTTGAAATCAAATCTGAAGCTTAAAAAGATATGTTTTTTTATTTAAGTGAAGCCCGATTGGTCAAGATATTTTTGCAAGAGAATCCAGCAAGATACAGCTCGAAATTAAGCTTGGAAGAGACCCTAATCTGCATCTATAAAAGGAGGCTCAAGGCAGAATACTTAGCATCGAAAATCACAAAAGAGTCATACAATTCCAAAAGTAAACACTCAAGTTTTCAGTTAGGTTAATTGTGAGTTCCAGCTTTTCAGAAGCAAGCACTCGTGTTATTTTCTTTCCCTTGTGTTAGATCTAAGTTGTTGAAGTAGAGTCTACAATCTGAGGGAGTCAGAAGGGGTAGCAGATTACTTGGCAATTAGATTCAAGTCGTTGTAATTCCTTCTACAATCTGGGGTTGTCAGATTGGTAGGAGAAGACTTGACTTAGGAAGTCAAGGTGCTGTATTCCTCAAGAGTCTAGGATTGTTAGACTGTTTGAGAAGTCTGACTTGGAGGGTCAGTGGAACTGTTGTAATTCAAGGTTTGAATTAGTGAAATCCTTCAAGGTGAAGGGACTGGACGTAGCCTCATTAACGGTGAACCAGTATAAAATTCTGTGTTTTTATTTTTACTTTATATCCGCTGCTAACTCTGTTTTATTCATACATCAAGTTTTGTTTTAAAACTGCAAAAACAGAAAAAGTATTCAAGTTAGTCAAACACAATTCAACCCCCCCTTCTCGTGTTTGCACCTTCAATTGGCATCAGAGCTCGGTCTCAAGGTTGAGCATTTAACAGTGTTTGAGGAAAGGTCCAAGGGGTTCAACATGGCAGAATCCAAAGATGATTTGGGAGGCAACATCAACAAACCACCACTGTTTGATGGAGAAAGGTTTGAGTATTGGAAGGACAAAATGAAAAGCTTCTTCATATCTCAAGATCCTGAATTATGGAAGCTGGTAGTCAAAGGATACATTGCACCTACTGTTCTAGATGATCCAACTAAAGAACTGGACATGGATGATATGAAACCAGACTAGAGCAGATTATACAAACTTCATCACAAGTCCAGAAACATCATGATCAGTGCCATCACATTCAAGGAATTTGACAGATGCACAGATAACGAAACAGCAAAGAGCATATTCGACAGTCTGGTTCTGACCTATGAAGGAAGCCAACAGGTTCAAGAAGCAAGGGCTAACATACTGGTCAAACAGTATGAGATGTTCAAGATGGAAGATGATAAAAACATTGATGGAATGTTCTGTAGATTCCAGACTCTGATATCTGGACTGAAGGTCTTGAGAATAGCTACACAACAGCAGATCATGTCAAGAAGATTCTAAGATGCTTACCAACCAAGTGGAGACCAATGGTTACTGCAGTTCAATAAGCCAAAGATCTGAACAACTTAAAACTTGAAGATCTGATCAGCTCACTCAGGTCTCATGAAATAGAGCTAGAAGCAGATGAACCAAAGAAGAAGAAGAAAAATCTGGCCTTGAAGTCGAAATAGAAGAAAGTTGCAAGGGCAGCATCAGAATCAGAGGATAGCGACAGTGACTGTGATGATATGGCTTACTTAACCAAACAGATGGTTAAGATCTGGGAAAACAGGAAGAGGAGAAGCTTCAAGAAGAAACATAACAACAAAGGAAAGGAAGAATTTGACAAGAAGAGTATTGTTTGTTATGGATGCAATGAACCTGGACATATCAAGTCAGAATGTCCAAATCTGGAAAAAGGCAAACAACACAAGAAGAGTTCCAGATTTAGAAAGAATGGTCTGATGGCAGCCTGGGATGTATCAGAATCAGAAGAAGAATCGTCTGATGAAGAAGAAGCAGAAACAACAAAGATGGCACACATCAGGTATGCCTCTGGACTTCATAAAGGCACGATTTCAAGAAGGAAAGCAGGCAGAAGGAAGAATGATCGAAGCAATCATTCAAGCAAGTCTGGAAGCACATCAGAGGGAGCAATTCTGGCTCTGATAGCTCATACCAACTCAAGCTCTGGATACGGCTCAGGCTCTGGAACAGAATCAGAAGATGAAGACAGTGAGGTATTTTCTTATCTCACTAGATCTTAATTAATTAAGGCTTTAAAAGACTTTTTAAATGCAAACAATAAGATGTCTTTAAAACTGAAAACTCTTAGGGAAGATAAGAAAAATCTAACCAAAGAAGTCCAAGTTTTAAAGAATCGAAATTCTGAGTATGCAACTGAAAACAAGGAGTTTAAAACTGAAGTTGCAAGACTCAAATATGAAAACCAAACTCTCAAAAGTAATATTTGTTCCACTTCCAAAACTGTTTGTGAATCTGATATGCATGAGCAATTTTTTCAAAACTTTATTTCCAATGGAATGGGAAGAAGTAAATATGCATCTATGATTTATGGAAACAGTAACACTGGAAAAAGAGGTCTTGATTTTACAGAAACGATTGCTGAAAGTAAAGCTGTTCATTCTGATGTTTTATGCATTGTTTGTGCTAAGAAAGGTCACTCTAAATTATCTTGTCCAATGGTAAAATCTGAACTAGATTAGAGAACTGTTAAAACTAACAAACCCGGACCCAATCAGTTGTGGGTACTAAAAGATCAAATTGTCTATGTTGCAGATATTCTGAGCAACCAGAAGGAGACACCAACAATGGTGCCTGGACAATGGATGTTGGCAATGCACAAGCAGAAGAAGGTTTATGTTCCTGCTACAACCAGACAGAGGCAATCTGAGTCTGATGGAAGAAGGTTTGGTCAACTCAACCAGAACCCGAATCAGAATCAGAACCAAAACTAGAACCAGAATCAAAACTGGAACCAGAACCAGAACTGGAACCAGTATCAGAAGCACAAAAACTGGAACCAGAACCAACACTGGAACAAGAACCAGAACTGGAACCAGTATCAGAAGCACAGAAACTGGAACCAGAACCAATATTGGAACCATAATCAGAACCAGAACCAGAACAAGAATTACCAGAATCACCAGATTCATCAGAACCGCTAGATTCACTCAAATCACCAGAATCACCAGAATCATCAAGCTTATCAGAATCACAGGATTCACCAAAATTACCATAACCAAAACATGTTCCAGAATCATCAGAGGAACATGGTTTATCGACCAAAGCAGAATCAAGGAAACTGCTCAAACAGGCCAGAAGCAGAACTGGCTCTAATGGCTCGAACAGAAGCTGAGTCTGAGTCTGACTCTGATTCTGACAAAGAAAGAGCAAGGTCTGATCAGCAACACAAAGCTTGGTATCTTGACAGTGGCTGCTCCAAGCACATGACAAGAGACAAATCTATGTTTCTGGATCTGACTATGAAGAATGGAGGCAAAGTTTCTTTTTATTTCACAAAATATTTATTTCTTTTTGTAAGCAAATTATGAATGAACAGGGTATTAAGATCATAACCATCAGAAGTGATCATGGAGGTGAATTCGAGAACAAGTATTTTGAAGAATTCTGTGATGAGAATGCCATCTCTCATAACTTCTCATCCCCCATAACACCTCAACAGAATGGAGTGGTAGAAAGGAAGAACAGATCACTGCAGGAGATGGCCATAACCATGTTGAATGATATGAAGGTTGCCACCTACCTTTGGGCAGAAGCTGTCAACACAGCCTGCTACATTCAGAATAGAGTCTACATCAGGTCCATCTTAAATAAATCTCCCTATGAACTATGGAAAGGTAAGAAACCCAATATTTCCTACTTTAAGCAATTTGGCTACATCTGTTTTATGTAGAACACTAAACATAACCTAGCTAAGTTTGATTCTAGATCTCAAAAGTATATCTTTATTGGCTACTCTGAGAGATCAAAAGTTTATAGAGTGTTTAACAAAGAAACTAACACTGTGGAAGAATCAATCCACATTAAGTTTGATGATAAACAGCTTGACTCTAAAAAGTCAAAGCAAGATGAGGAAATTGCAGGTGAACCAGAGGCACAGGAACCAAAAGCTGGACCAGCAGCAGAATCTGAGAAAGATCATGATGAAGAAGAACATGCTGACTCTAAAGACAAGTCAGAGGGAAAGAATGGATGGAAGTACAAGTCTTCACATCCAAAATATCTCATTATTGGCAGTTCAGCAGAACCTTTAAACACCAGATCATCAAGTAGAGAAACCAGTCTGTTTGATTTACTCTCAACAATTGAACCAAGCAATGTTGATGAGGCTTTGGCAGAGGAAGGTTGGATACTTGCAATGCAAGAAGAGCTGAATGAATTCCAAAGGAATGATGTTTGGGATCTGGTATCCAGACCAAACAAAAACATTATTGCAACCAAGTGGGTTTTCAGGAATAAACTCAATGAAAAAGGTGAAGTGGTAAGGAACAAAGCCAGACTTGTAGCTCAAGGATACAATCAGCAAGAAGGTATAGATTACACTGAGACTTTTGCTCCAGTGGCCAGGTTAGAAGCAATTAGAATTCTTTTATCATTTGCTGCTAATCATGATATAATGTTGTATCAAATGGATGTTAAAAGTGCATTCTTAAATGGCTATATAAGTGAGGAAGTCTATGTCAAACCGCCCCTTGGATTTGAAAATCCTGATTTTCCAAACCATATTTTTATACTTAAAAATTCTTTATATGGTTTAAAACAAGCACCAAGGGCATGATATGACAGACTTAGCAACTTTCTGCTTAAGAATGAATTTGATATAGGCCAGTAAACTTTTAAGTGTCAAAACCTTAAAAATTTATTTTTAACTGATCATTTGTAAAAAATTCTAAATTTTTGTAAGAAATATGCCTATAATTTCTTAAATATAGTTACAAAAGATAATTAAAAAATTCAAAGATGCACATGAGTAGATTTATATGTAGCGACTAAAAATAAAATTGAAGAATTTTTTGGAGACTAGAGTCGGAGAATTATTTTCAAAGGACTAAAAAAATAAAATATTAAAATTTTATAAAAACTAAAATATATTTAATTTATTTTTTTATTATTATATTTTGGATATTAAAAATTAATTTGAATTAAACGTCTTAAAATTGAATTAGATTACATTTATCTTTTTCTAAATTGAATACAATTTTATTTATGTATTTTTTGTTTCAAAACTGAATCAAAGTGCACCGTTTCCGAGATGATAGGAGGACTTTTGTGTTTTGATTTTGAAGGCACGCTTTGATTTCTAACTTCTTTGGCATATGGATGCATCTTTTTAATTTAGGAAGATCTCAGCCCTTAATTTGGGAAAACCCTAATCCCTTGCCTTGTGTCTGCGCTATCTACACTCACAAATTCACACTCATTTCAATTTTAATTAATTCCTAACGAGCCGCCACATCCTCATTCTCAGTCTCTGTCGTCTCTCCTCCATCCCCGCTGCCGGAGTCCTGTTTCCGGCCAATGTCTGGCCGTGAAAGAAGTCAAGGAAACAGTTTTTGAGACTTCACTCGCCATCCTTTTTCTTCAGCTTTGAGTAAAATCTCCATTGCTCATCCTAGCCGTTCATTTTCAGACAACCGTCGTGCTCCCTTTTGCACGTCTGTCCGCCGGGTTTTGGACCTACTCCGCCGTGTCTGCATATTTCCGGATTGTCTCCGCCACCTCTCTTCTTTCCCCTTGTTTGGTGAGTTATACTTCCTCTCTTCTTTTTCAATTTTACTAAACCCCCAAATTTATTTCAAACCCTAACCCTTATTTGAGCTCCCAAATTAATTTTAATTATAATTTTATTGAGCTTAAAATTATTGGAGTAGTATCTTCAACATTAAAAATAAAGAAAATAATAATCGGGAAGTATACAAGGAGAATCGTTGTCGATACGGTTATGACATGGATATTGTCCAATTCTGGAGTATTCGGGTTTCATAGAAGGAGCAAGATTTTGCAGGAAAATACTTGGCTGTTCACAATCATTTGAAAAAAAACATATCATTTAATTATTTTTAAAATATACATTATTTAATATTTTTTTCTATTGTTTTTTTAAGTGTGTGCCTAAATAGTGTGCCCAAATGGTTGTGATCATCCAAGACTTCCTCGATGTTGCATTACCGTGCTGTACCTGTGTGTAAATTGTTTGAGAGTACCAGTTTCTAGAGGACTCCGCCTTGATGAAGCACGAAAATCTTGGTGGGGACTGGTGAACCACTAAATGATATTAATGGGAACTGGGTATTTAATGCATTTGGGTAGAATTGCTTGCATACTTGTATTAATTAACTGATGGGGTAGTTAGGATTTATTTAATATATGATACGTGTTATTGTAATCTAAGGATTTTATTGTTTTTATTCATCTATCTGATCGCGATGTTATGTTGACTATGTACATTTAAATTGGCACTGATTGATTTGTATTATTATATGAATGATTTATGATTATGAATGTGTAGATTATTTGATCTGATTTGAGTACTAGGCCATTTGCAGACCCAAGCTATATTTTGGGTAAGGTTTGATCACAAGAACTTTACTTATGACATTATCCACGATCTTTGGATGTTAATCGTCCTTGTGTTCGTTTTTTTATGTAGTTAGGCTCAAAATATCGCCCAGTTAAAGTAGTCTAAGTCATTTTAGACTTTCTTGCAAACATGCAATTGTTTTTCGAACTTAGATTGGGAAGGGTCAGAATTAGATTTTAAAGTCGCCATCAATTAACTTCTAGTGATTCGAGAAATTTGCAACATAAGGATTAATCATTTATTTAAATTGATTTGTAATTTAGGTGTTGTGTTCATGTGTTGTATAAGTGACATAATCAAGTCCTATATTTTTTATTGAAAACAATTAAGTCTTATATTTAAGACCAACTCCATTGCAATTTAGTTAAGTTCAAGGCTTTATTTTTGTAATTTTAGTTACATGTATGATTATGTCTTAGATGAATAATTTGGTTGAATAGTGAGCTACTTGAAATATTTTACATAAGCTAATTAAATGAAGAGCCAGTAAAAGAATTTAATTTAGAGAATTTAATCATAATAAAATATATGAAGGCCTATACTTGTTGTAAGGCCCAATTGTTTTTATGGAGTCAGTGAGAGAGCATTTTCGGGAGGCCTGTCTCACTACCCAAACCCAAGTTTTGAACAATGGTTCTTCATTTTAAATGATTGTGGCATTTCCAAAATTGTTGTTTTTATTTGTTTGTCTTTGGGCAACAATTCCAACCAAATCATAAGTTGTTGTCGTTGAATAATAGGTCTAATAGTTTCCAACCAATTCCAAACCCAAGCAAGTGTTAGGTCTAATATCTTGTCATGCACTCGTCATCCATTTTTCTATAAATATAGTGTCATGTATTTTCGTCCTTGTGATTTGTATATTTATGTTAAGGTAACTAAATTTAGCCTCCACACATTTCCTTCAATTCTCTCTTATGTGCTTATTGATTATTGTGTAGACAACTCTGATTGCTAGACCTGTAGTGAGGCTGGAACCATATCAGAGACCAAAGACATCCTTCCTTATGTTACTTTTAGTCGACGTATGTAGTATTGTAGTTTAGTGTATATGCTTTGTTTTTCTGATGTGCTATTCCTGTATATTCTCTGTATTATTTTGAAAAAAATAGTGCACTTAGGAAAAATTATTACAGAATGACTGCACTTAATATTCTGAATTTCGGTTTTATGATGTTTTAAACTTTTCCTCTACTTGCAGTCCATTGCAAGACCAATGGGTATATTTTACTTGTTTTTGTATTGTGAAATGACAATTGCTATTAGGTATAATCTTCTGGGACATACAAAAGTACGAGTTTTTAAAGAGGATATTTCAAAAAAAAAATGTGGAAATTATATTTATTTATTTAATTTGTTTTCTATGTAGTCAATCGCGGCCGTTGCAGCTGCAATAGTAGCCTTATGTTGCAATGCAGTGGCCATGCGCTATGCAATAAGTTGTCACGTCGTGTTTTAGGGTTGCGGCCGTAGTGCTTCGCGGCGGCACAATCGCAGATCTCACAAACCAGAAACCTGAGAAGAAAGAAGATCGCCACAGTAATTTTTAATTGCAAAATGTCGAAAATGTCCTCGTTTTTTTAACCATTTAGGGTTTTTTCAACAGTTTCGTTTTTTTCTTTTACTACTGGTAATATTTTAAGTATCGTCATCGTGACCTTTCTTCTTATATGAATGACAATATGAACACTCTTTTTTTTCTTTGAAAAGGGGGATTCTTCATGACAGCCTTCCCCTCTTCTCTGCGCCAACCTTCCCCTCTTCTCTGCATCTATTCTTCTCCTCCCTGTTCCTTTCTTCTCTGCACCAACTTGTTCTCAACTGTGCGTTGTTTTACTGCTTTACTGTTTCTGCACCAACAGTCTCTTTTATTTTGACTTTGGAGGAAATTTGTTATTTTGCTTTATATATTAAATGTGTTATTTTGAGCCTTGGAGGCAATGAACTTTGATGATTAGTTATGAACATGTGTTTAATTTTGTGCAATATTCTATATTTAGCCGTAATATGTTTATGGTAAAAAAACTTCCACCCTCCCCAATTTTTCTTGTAAAAACAAATGTGTATGGTATTAAGTGCTTCTATGGTTTCCTTAGATTTCGACGTAGCATGCCGCTACCCGCTATACCGCTATAGTGTTCTGGGGTCGGCCACTACCCTTCACTATCTGCTATTGACTACATAGTTTGTTTTATTAAAATGAGGTGTTATAAGCACTATGTCAAAGAGGACAGGAGGGTTCAAAACTGGGTAGAACAAAACACTGGGAGGGAGACACAAAGCTGGGTTGAAGAAAAAACACATCTAATGGTGAGACTTGAGAGTGCTGACCAAACTAGTTCTATGTTCTTCATCTCAAATTGGTTTTCTGGAGGGAAGCACTTAGGCAGTTTCCCTTGCATTTAAAAATGCAAAATAGAACCCAAAAGACCCAATTGCAGGAACGGGTTGTGCAAACTAACCCAATTGTTCTCAAGTACAATTCACACAATTCTGAGTCGAAACTGATTCTTAGTCCAATTTGTATCAACATCTCTTTATTTGGTATGAATTGTGATTCAAATTGTACATTCATGCAATGTGATTCTAATTATGGTTGTGTATTGTGCTTTTGTAACTAATGCACTAGCCTCAACTTTCGTCCCAGATGCTCTAACTTTAGCTTTCTTCCTTGATGCACTGGCCTTGTCACAGAAGCAGTTCTCAGACTTATGTCGAAGTTAAATTTTTTGGGTTTCTAGTATTATTGGTTTGAAGCTTCCAAATGCGGTTTTTAGGCCGATGATCATTCCAGCTATCTTTATAGCAATTCTCTCTGACTACACCATCATCCCTGAGTTGCCTTTCCATCCTTTACTTATTTATTTATTTGCGGAGCAATTCATTGTCTTCTTGTACAAGCTAAAGCACTAAGCTTTAGCTTGAGGAGGAGTGTTAGAATATAAAATAATATCTTGGTTTATCTTTTAGGATTAGTTTCAATCTTATCATACCCTATCTTATAAATAGGGATAGAATATTGGTAGTTATCTTATTGCTTTTAAGCCTATATAAAAGATCTCCGTTGTGTAGTTTAAACACGGTTTCACCACATTCCTTTCTATTTTCCTCTCATTCAGCGGTATCATTGTGTATTATGTGGATTTTCAGGGATGCATCCAAAAATATACAACACTCGTAGCTCTAATGCTATAGACCGAGGGAAATACATAATATGGACAACTGAAATGGACAATTGCCTCACCGGCGTGCTTGTGGAGCAGGTGGAGAAGGGGAATAAGGTGGATAACATCTTGAAGCCTGCAGTATTTGCAGCTGCACTGAAAGCATTGAATGAAAAGTTTGGTATGCATTTGACAAAAGGACACATAAAAAATCGGCTGAAGACATGGAGGAAGCAGTTTGCGGTTCTGAAGGAACTCCTTGCCCACAAGGGATTTGTTTGGAATAAGACACAAAAGATGGTTGTTGCTAATGATTCAGTTTGGAATGACTACATCAGGGTAATATTGTTGCCAGTGATACACAATGCACCCTGTCAATTTACAGTTTTGGGTTGGTTTGATAAGTGATATTCTTATGTTACCTGCAGGAGCATCCAGATGCCAAGATTTTCCGAGCAAAGTCCATTGAAAACTTTGATAAATTATGTTTTGTTCTTGGAAATGATCAATCAATTGCAAGACTTTCTGACAATGTTACAGAAATTGATGTAAACTTCACAGTTGATAATGGGGATCCAGATCTTGTCATTTTGTCTGACACACAAACTGATGGAAACCTGACTAAGAACCTCAGATGGACCGAGGAAATGGATCACTGGCTTGGAAAGATTCTTGTAGATCAAGTGAGGAAAGGGCTTAAAATCGATAATGTTTTTCAGACAGAAGCATATGACAAAGCTGTTTCAGCCATGAATGCAAAATTTGGGCTTCATCTAACAAAATTTAACATTAAAAATCGTCTTAAAACATGGAAGAAACAATATGAAATAGCAAAGGAAATTCTGTGTCATGCTGGATTTAGATGGGATGAAACGAAGAAAATGATCATTGCTAATGATTCTACATGGATTGAGTACATTCGGGTACGTTTTCACCTATATCGCTCCTGACCAAACAAAGAGTATATTGTATGCTTTATTCCTTTCTCTTTTGTTTTGGTAGTGAGAGAAACCATTATGCAGTAGCAAAAACTGAAAATTTCTTTTTATTCTTTTTAAAAGTCGTCATCCATTGTTCTTGTAAATGAAATTAATTTGGATTGCTAAGGTGTTTTACAGCATCAAATATTTGCACAGACATTTGAAACTTTCTTATTTTTAAGGTCTTTACTACAATTGAGTTATGAGATTTTCAAAATGGATATGGTTATGTTCTACACCTTTTTTTGGTACATTCTGTTATGTTTTCTCTGACTACACGTTTCAAAACATGGTACTTTTTTTTTTTTGGATAATTTATTTGCGGGGAAAATAATTGGATACCTGGTTCATTGCATATTGCTTCAATTTTGTAATTAGAATCCCACCTTTTATTAAACATCCCCCCTCTGCACCAGATTATCGTTTATTACAACCTTTTTTTAGTGCCTGAAAAAACTGATATGTAGCAAATAGGCCAAATGAACTATAGTAGAAAATATCAATAATTTACAGCAACCTAGCTCTTTTTTTGAGTTTAAATAATGAGGTCTTTTAAGTTAAAAAACAATGTATGCTGGCAAGTGGCCATCAGGTCAGTAAACGGTACGTAAAAATATTTAAATTAAATTAGAAAGTTTTATATTAGATAATTAAGTCATGAATGGAAAAAAAAAAAATACAAGAACAATTGTTAAGGTATCACAACAAATAACTTATTTTTGTCACACATTTAATTTCTGTCATAGTAATTAATAATGTTTATCTACATAGACCTTTTCAGAGGTGATTTCTTTCCTAGAGGAGACATTTGGTGAGACTTTGGTATATCATAAAGTACTGGTGAAACTCATACGGCAGAAAATAGGAAACATAATAATGGCTTTGAAATTCAAAGATTTTAGGTATATGTAGACTTTTTCAGCTTTTGAAAGTTAAATGTGTGCTGATAGTTAATTTATCAGGCTATTTTGTCAGAGCTACATAGTAGATTAGTAGTGTAGCAGTGGTAATCATCTTTTGAGTAACTCAAACGCTTATTCTTCCTTGGAATTAACTTGAATACCAGCTTTACAATTTTGCGATAGTCCTTAGTGAGTTTTCAGTAATATCTGGTTAGACCCAAAAAACCTCGCATGCCTTTTACATTTTTGGCACCGGCCATTGCAGCACCCTACTAATTTTGTTGGGATCCATTGCCACACCTTTAGAGATGTTGTGCCTCAAATACTCCACATTTGTACATTTGTACATTTTTCATATCAGTTCCTAACGTCATAAACTCTTGTTCCTCATTTTTTCTATCATGTCAGACTCATCCAGATGCAAGGACTTACCGTGCTAGGGTCCTAGAGAACTATGAGCAGTTCTGCTCTATCTTTGGCCATTATAATGAGCCGTTGCATCCTAGTGACTCCATTCCTTGTGATGAGCCTTCGGAGTTTGAAAGTATCTGTCCAGTTAACTATGATAGCAATCTTAAAGATGTAGTGAAGCAAATGAGGTGGACAAGTGATATGGACAGCTGTCTAAGTGAAATTCTTGTGCAGCAAATTAAACTTGGTAACAGAAGCAGATTTGACCACAAACTGAAACCTGCTGCATTGGAAGCTGCTGTGCTGGCCATTAACGATAAGTTTAAGCTTTATATGTTGAAAGATCATATTAAAAATCGTCTTAAAACATGGAAGAAACAATATGATACTCTGAAGGAACTTCTGCGACAGAGTGGCTTTGAATGGGATGAGAACCGAAAAATGGTCATTGCAGATGACTCTGTATGGAATGAATATATTAAGGTGCATACTATAGACTTTAAATTTCTATCTGGCATTTGTTGTAGCATAACAATTTTACTGTCCAGCTTATATAAATACATGTTTCTGGAGCAGGTAAATCCTGATGCTCGAATTCTTAAAGGACGAGTTATCAGAAACTATGAGGAACTGTGCATAATCATTGGTCACATTGATCCACCAGGTATGAACACTTCTCGTGCTAACAGGGGTATGACTACAGATGATAATGTCATGGAAGTTCAAGGGACAAATTACCATGGAATTGACAATACAACAGAAAAAGTAAAGAGTGTGACATGGACAGATGAGATGGATCATTGTTTGACAGAGCTGCTAGTAAAACAAGTGATGTTGGGAAACAAGCTTGAGAAAAATTTCAAGACCTCAGCTTACATAGCTACTCTAGCTGTTCTAAATGAGAGGTTTGACTTGAACTTAACAATTGAAAACATTAAAAGCCGGTTGAGAACATGGAAAAAACAGTATGGCCTTTTGAAGGAAATGCTTTCACGTGGGGGATTTCAATGGGATGAAGGACGTAAGGTAGTTGTTGCAACTGACTCCACATGGAATGAATACATTAAGGTATAGTTATTGAATCTTCCTTCAAGTTCATTTTTGTTTCAGAAATAATTTATCATTTATTTGCTATTTTAGTACTTTAGCTAGCGCCTGATGGATGTCATGATTAGGCCACATTAATCCTGGTGATCTGGTCATTATTTTTTAACCATTTGTTATCTTCTCTTTGTACTGTTTAAAATTTAATCAAAGACCCATTGCTATAATAACTACTGAAATGCACCATTGTCCTTGAAGGCGTCATGCTTCTCTTCTATTTTGTTTGTTTGCATTTTGGTTGGTTCAGTTGTTTCCAACTGCAGTCACAACCACATATTGTGAACCTTTATCCCAGCCAGTGCTCAATAGGGAAGACTCTCACACACCTGTGCGGTGCACCATATGTTTTTCTGTGTTCCTACATATTTCTGACTAATCATATGCAAGTATATATGTATGTATTGTGTTCCTATATATTCCTGATTAATCATTGGCTTGTGTATATTCAGAAACATCGAGATGCTAGGCATCTGCGAGACAAACAAATAGAGAATTACAATGAATTAGGTTTGATTGTTGGCAATGACGAAGCTAGTGGAAATTGGTTGGACGACACTGAGATGTTTGATGTAAACCTTACTCCTAACTTTGTGGAGAATGGTAATGTAAATCTTACTCCTAACTTTGAAGGGCATGCTGATGTAAATCTCACTCCTCACTTTGAAGAGAATGCTGAAACTCCAACACTGGTGTTAGGCAACGAAGAGGAGACGAGCCATGATAATGCAAGTGACGAAGTGCAGGGTTCATCTGAGCAAACAGGGGCAAGACCTTCATCATCACATTCAAAGCAGCCATCAAAACGCAGACGCACCGATGATGTCATGCTACAAATGATGAGTGTTATGGCTTCAGATATTGGTCGAATAGCCGATGCATTGACTGAAAATAACAAAACAATGTGCTTGGAGGAAGTGGTTGAAAAGGTGCAAAATATTCCTGGATTTGATGATGATCTAATAATTGAAGCTTGTGAATATTTATGTTTCGATGAGAAGAGGGGAATGATGTTTTTGAAATTAGACGAGAGATTGAGAAAGAAGTGGTTGTTGAAACGTTTGCGCGGTTAATGTATCCCCAGTTAAACAGATCATTGTATTCATTCATCTTGGCATTTGTAGTATCCCCAGTTTATGTTATTTAGTTCTGTATAGAAACTAAAACTGCATGGAAAGGGGAAAAAGGTGTGGAAAGACAAGCTGTTTCAGCACCTAACTCCTTGTATCTGTAGGTAAATGTGTATATGTAGCAGCTTTTAAATTAGTCTTAAAGCATGTTTTGCACCAGCTTTAGGGTGAAAAATGATATATAGCTTTTAGTCATGTATATATTGATACTAAAACTGCATGGAATGGGGAAAAAGGTGTGGAAAGACAAGCTGTTTAAGCACCTAACTCCTTGTATCTTGTAGGTAAATGTGTACATGCAGCAGCTTTTAAATTAGTCTTAAAGCATGTTTTGCACCTGCTTTAGGTACATATATCATTTCAAAATTTAAAGAGAATCAGTTTAACTCGAACAAAACACTAGGCGTGCATTTGTTTGGCATAAAATTTGTACAAAAGTTTTTGTTGCTTTTTTTTAAACACAAGTTATGCTAATAAATGGTACATTTTAATTGCAAAAGAATAAGTATAAGTAGCAGACATTAAAGTGTCCTCTACGGTGTTAGCTTGTTCATTGGAAAATAGCTAAGACAAACAAAAAAAATGCTATATTTAATTAATATAATGCCCTTATATTTAAATATGTGTGGATATATAAAATGATTTTATATAATAAATATTGGAATGTAATTATGTCTAATGGAAATGTGACTGTTGTAAGTTTTGTGGCCAAAAGGACTCATTGCATATACAGCTCTCGTTATTCTTTATCTTGCTCTTTTAGTTAGCACATTATCGCCACGAGACTTTATTGAAGTGAATCCCAAATAAGTATGGATATTATATTGCTAGAATTCTTCTTTTCACCATATTTGGACTAATCTAATTGATATGGCAATGAAAAATTTACTCCTTACTCCCACATTTGTATTTATACCCCACAAATTTTTAAAAATGTTAAATATATTTTTAATTTTTTTTACTATTTTACTAACTCAAATTCACTTTTTTGTTTTAAACATTTAAAGATTTCTGGACAAAAAAAAAAGTTTTTTGATAAATAAAAGTTTTTCGGAAGTTACCGGTAAATATGTTAAAAAGATTTCCGATACACAGGTTTCTACCAAGAAAAATTTAAAAAAGTTTTCCGATACAAAAGAGTAAAAAAGTGTACCGAAAATATTTTAAAACGTTTTCCGGCACAGAAGTGTAAAAATTAATACTACCGGACAATTTATAATATGTTTTCTAGTATAGTTAGGGGTGTGCAAAAAATGTAGCTTATTGGACTGCATTCATAAACTGGATTGCGAAAGTTTATTTACATATCGAAAATTTCAAATTTTGTAAATATCTAGAATTCCGAAAGTTTGATGTTTTGAAATTTACGGTGCACTTGAATTATATAAGTATAGAGTTAAATTAGTGTGAAATGTGTTTGCGTGGAAGGTAGTAAAATGAATGATAAGTGTCCGAAAAATATAAGTGGTCGAGATCTTTCTGGTACACATTCTATTTCAATCAACTTTGATTATATAAATGTTCCAGAAATTTTAAAATTGAAATTTATGCAATTTGAGAAATTGTTAGATTATAGTTAATTTATTTTTCTTGCAAGTCTGATTAATATGGTATCCGTGAATCAAACCCTCTATCTCTCTTTTCTCATCTCTCTCGCGTGCGTTTTCTCCTTCTGTCTGAGTTTTCATGGCCGATCCTCTCCACAATCACGACCACTGTATATCTCAACTTATGAAGTAGTTGAAATATCACTAGAAAGGGGGTTGAATAGAGATATTGTAGTTTTAAAATTTCCTTATTAGTTGCCTTTTAAAAACTGTATCCTCTATGGGAGGATGAACCACAAACTTTATGAGGATGAACGTTAGTGACTGAAATAATGAAACAAGTAAAAGAACACACAAAATTATACTGGTTTACCCAAAATGGGTTACGTTCAGTTCTTCACAAACTTGTGAGTTTCACTAATGATCAAAATGACTTGTCCTCTAATGGGACTCTTTTTCACTGTGTATGTTCTTTAGCCTCACCAGACTTACACTATCTTTCTTCTTGAGGTACACCTATTACCAATATTATATGAACTTGGAATATACAGTATGAGAGGTTTTTGATAAGAGTATGATTTTCTCTTTGCAGAACTTTCTAAGAGGATAATAACAAAGATATAGTTAAAGACTGTAGAAAGTGCAAAGAGAGGACGAGATTGCTCTTCTTAGCTTTGAGTGTTTTCTCTTTTGTGTGAGTAGTTGAGGTGATGAATGATGAAGGATTCTCTTCCTTTTATAGAGTTGATGAAGTTTCTTTCACAAGAAAAAGTATCAAGTGATCGTTGGAAACTTGCTTAATTATCCATGGTCCTTTATTTGATTTACAGAAATGTCATTCAACTGCCCTTGTACTTTATAAGCTTAGGAGGATGAATTTTACAGTCCGTCCTCGGATAGGAGGATGACCTTTCCATTAATTGAGACATGACTTGTACCTTTGACTTTTTCCTTTTCCAAGAACTGTAGAGTCTTGCTTTTCATGTCAAGGACAACATTTTTTTTCTTCGTAATATGGTACTTTTGGCCATTTCCTATGTAAGAGGATAAATGGAGCCAAAATTTTATTTGTTTATCCTCTGGCGTTGATCCCCTTCTCATGATTTTTTTGTCTTTTTGCTTTTAGTACTATTTTTCTTTAGATACAGATTCATCTTCCTTGAATTAGTCATAGATTCATCTTTTCTGCAGTATTGTACATCCTCTTTATCAGAGGTTAATGCTTCATCCTCTATTTGTTTATCCTCTAGCTTGGAGGATGTGTTAATTTGTATCAACTATATTTCTTTTGATCAAGGTGAGGAAGAACTTGTTTTCTAACTTTGGAATACACTCAAAAGCACAAATTAGATTGTAAACATAATCATAATCTTTGAAATAATTTTGTTATCATTAAAACCTTCGAGAGATATTTTGTCTCAACAAGCCTACTGACCCAGCCAAACCTGAAATTCTCATCCATCCGAATCGAGTCCCTCGAGCCCCTTTTACATTCACCCTAATGAGAACTCTTTGCTCGTTCATGGTAAGTCTGGTTCTTGAAGGTTCAAATTACCATGGATGGGTGCGCGCCATGTATCTATCACTTGAAATGAAGAACAAATTTGGTTTCATCAACAAAACCATCAAGAAACCGGATTTTCAAGATTCGACTCATGCGGCTTGGAAACATTGCAATACCCTCGTTGTTTCTTGGCTTTTTCACTCTATTTCTCCTAAAATTGTAAGTAGCATACTTTGGATTGTTGATGCATCTCAAAATTTGGCAAGAACTCAAACAAAGATTCTCACAAGGTGATTTTGTAAGAATTTCTCAAATTACTTATGATCTCCTCTCTGAGGCAAGGTGATACTTCTGTCC
Source organism: Cicer cuneatum (assembly GCA_037974295.1). Taxonomy (NCBI): domain Eukaryota; kingdom Viridiplantae; phylum Streptophyta; class Magnoliopsida; order Fabales; family Fabaceae; genus Cicer; species Cicer cuneatum. Next base: position 22,779,800 of record JBBPBO010000004.1, read on the forward strand.
CCACTTATTTTACTTCGTTAAAGAAAATATCTGATGAACTTTTCGATTTCGACCCATCTCTTCTTGCACTTAGGCCTCTAATGGTTGTTGTAATACCTTCATTATTATCAATGAATATCGTAATTATGATTTGGTCTTGTATTTCCTTCAAGGATTGAATGACAACTATGTCAATGTGAGGTCTCAAATTCTTATGTTAGATCCCTTCCGTTCTTTAACCAAAGTATATTCTATGGTCCTTCAACAAGAGAGACAACTGCAAATTGGTTTATTACCGGCTCATACTACCTTGGTAGTTGATTCTCGATCCTCCTCTATCACACCCTTACACGGCAAACAGAAACCTACCAACAAGAATTTTGGTGGAAAAAACTTTAATTCTAAATTGTGCACAAAATGCAAGAAAACTAATCATACAATTAGCAAGTGTTATTTTCTTCATGGATTTCCTCCTAGTTATCAAACCAAGAAGACTATTAATCAGACTGAATCTGAGCCTATTGGGTCTTCCTCTCCAATTTTAACAAGAGAACAAATTCAAGGATTGTTGGCTTTTCTGCCTTCCCCAACTTCTGGGTCAAATACTCAAGTTTTTGCCCTATTTACAAATCACAATATTCGCACTGATTCAGGCAATGTTACCTTAGGTAATTTCTTTCCTATTTGGATATTGGATTCTAGAGCTATTGATCATTTTGTTGCAAAAGAATATTTTTCATTCATAATAGAAATTTCAATTTTGGAAAATTCCATATATAAAGTATGTTTCGAAAATTTCAAAATCAAGTTATTAAGAATTCCAAATTGCAATTTTGAAATTTTCACTATGTATTCCAATTTTTTTGTCGAAATTATATTGATTTTTTTATTTGTTATGATTAAGGGTAAAATGGGTAGTTTAGGTAAAATACGGAGGTAGAAGTATATTATATAAGAGTATATTGTGTGGGGGTCTATTGTTGATAAATTAGAGAAAAATTTAACATTGAAGCATCTCCGTAGTATTACACAAATAGTTAATTTTCTTAATCAATGTTTATGAAAATTTTGAGTAAAAAAATGTTTATGAAAATTTCTATAAATCTAATCTAGGAAATGAAAAGAGAAAGAAAATAATAAGAACATGTTTATGAGTAGAAATATTGTTTTTAAGTTACAAATTTATTAAAAAGAAAAGGAAAAAAGAAATTGGGGAGAAATAAATCTAATCGAAGAAATGAAAAGAGAAAGAAAAAAGTGCCAAAAAAAAAGTTGCTCAAATTATGCAAGTTTTTAACCCTTAGACAAAAATTATATAATATTGTTTCCTTCTACATATTGTTTTTGCCTTAGAAATTACATTCGTAAAATGATTATGCAAAATAATAGTTGCCTCCTTCTCTTCATCCTCAATTTACCTCCTACTATTTGTTTCGTTTCAATCTCTATCTTTAAAACAATTTCGCAACATCTCCTATTCATGAGCAATACTAGGATGTAACTCCTCGTCGGTAAAAACAACATTTAGGTATATCATACTCGACATCATTGTCTTTGAGTTGGCTTCCAAATTAGAATTCTTTTGATGGTACTGAATATTATTCTCTTCTAACGCTGCCTTAGTTCAAGAACAAACAATACACATATATGAATATTGATGATCCTTTTGTAACTGATCTGTGTTAGATGAATTTGTTGGAACCAAGTTGGTTCTAAGTACTTAGGATTTTGATGCTTACAAATGTACTCAATGTAAACTTATTTTGTACTTTGAATTATTAAGTTAAATGCCCCAGAAACTGAAGGAAACAGAAGCAGAGATCAAAGGAACATGAATTCTGGAATTTCCAGAAGATGTTCCAGGATGTCAAAACATCACCAGAGGATATGTTTGGTGGCCCAGAACAGAAGGAAGAAAAATCATAATGAAACATGGATCATACCATTGGAAAGCCTGCCAGAAGGAAAGTTGTTCCAGACAAACAGGAGTCAAATATCAATTTTATTCCAAAAGTTATTCTGACCAGAAGATGGTCTGGCAGTGAAAAATTACACAGTCTAGACTTGTTCCAGACTTGACCAGAAGGTATGTTTATGAGTCCTAGACAATATACTTTTTCCTACATAGAGTGGATAGTACCTAGACAACTCCTCAAACTTAGCGGCATATTCTGCCACTGACATATTACCTTGTTCTAACTTGATAAATTCCATTTCCTTCCTATTGCGGATGTCTTCAGGAAAATACTTGACTAGGAACATGTTTCTGAATACTGTCCAAGTAATTGCAGTCCCTGCATTATCTAAACACTGGCGCGCATTATCCCACCAATGTTCAGCTTCTTCTATCAACATAAAAGTTCCCAAATGCACTTTTTGGCCTTCGGGACATGCCACTCCTCTAAAAAATTTCTCAATCTCTTGCAACCACTTTTGGGCTCCATTTGGATTATATTGACCTTCAAATGATGGAGGATTAGCCTTATGGAATCAATCCATCACCATGAACTCATTTATTTGCACATTTCCTTGATCACTAGTGTAGCGTCATTCCTCCCACTAGCCATCACTACCTACATCAATCAGATAGGCCAATTGAATACAGTGTGGTACTTATGGAGAAAGGAAACTAACTTAGTTCTACTAACACTACCAACACACACATAACAGAGCACACAAGGAAACATAGTGAACACATAACACAAATACGGTCTGATAGAACAGACCTGCTCTGATACCACTAATGTAACACCCTAAATCCCAAATTTATTTAAAATTTTTTTTCTTTCAAATTTTAATTTTAAAATAATAGAATATAAATAAATAAATAAAACTTTTGAACGATTTCTTTAAGGAAAAAGTATCACTTAATCATGGACAATTCATAATAATCCAAAGTTTCCATCAACTTAACAATTCGATGGTCATAACAATGATCAAATTAAATTCTTTTTGAAGCACACATACATAAGTTACTGATAATTAAAAATGTAGTCCCAACCCGATGTCACTATCAGAGCAAAATTTCCCAAAATTACAGATGTTCAAATATGAAATTAACAGAAGGAAAATGATAAAAGTCTTCAAGATGAGACGACTTCATACACTTTAAGAGTTTTAATCTTCACCTGCAGCTTACAGCTCGTCTGCATCCATCGCAAACGCCAAACACAAACAACGAGGGGCGAGTATCGAAATTATATAATAGTATAATGTAAACGAGAAGAACACGTAAGTAATCAAATTAACAAAAACTTGAGAAACATTCCATAACATAATATCAAGGTTAATATAATTCAATCACAATAAAACAGTCACAGGGAGAAAATGTTATGCATGTCCTATACTCTATAGTTCTTCATCACTTGGTACCATTCTACTCTGAAGTACTTGGTTAGGAGGCCTGATACTATGCCACTACAAGAGTGGACGGACAATTCATGAATGGCCAAGTCCTCATAGATCCCCTCAACTCAACCCGAGACACATATACGCGACGGTCAGGGTACTCTTGTTTTGCACGGTAGCTCCCAGCCTTAGGGAATAACCTACTAATCCACTTAGGAATTCCCAACTAGATGTACCACCAAGGTCTATTAGTCTTACCTTACGGTTTGACTGTAGCCCTCCACGATCAGGCTCATTCAGTTGTACTTCCCCGAATCACTAGGTGTTGGAACCAAGTTGGTTCTAAGTACTTAGGATTTTGATGCTTACAAATGTACTCTATGTAAACTTATTTTGTACTTTGAATTATTAAGTTAAATGCCCCAGAAGCTGAAGGAGTCAGAAGCAGTGATCAAAGGATTCCAGAAAAATGAATTCTGGAATGACCAGAAGATACCCCAGGAATGTCAAAACATGACCAGAAGATATCTTTGATGGCCCAGATCAGAAGGAATAAAAATTTGAATGAAACATGAATCATACCATTGGAAAGCTTGCCAGAAGGCGAGTTGTTCCACACAAACAGGAATCAAATATCAATTTTATTCCAGAAGTTATTCTGACCAGAAGATGGCCTGACAGTGAAAAATTACATAGTCCAGACTTGTTCCAGACTTGACCAGAAGGTATGTTTATGAGTCCAGAACAAGAGCATCAATCCAGATCTGGCCCAGATCATAAGATAGCATGATTCAGGGCATGGAACTAAGTCCAGACCAAAAGAAATGAGTTCCAGAATCAATCCAGACTTGGTCCAAAATTAAAGGTAAAATGTCCAGACTGAAATATTTTTTGTTCAAGTTAATTTCAGTTTGTTCCAGACCAAAGTCCAGAATCTGTTCAGATCAGAGTAAAAACTTCCAGATCAATGGTTCAGAAATAATTATTTGGTCCAGTGATGGTCCAGATCAGAAAATCAGACCATGGCCCAGTGGTGGCCGAAATCAGAGGGACAGACTGTGCAGTCCAGGAATGGCCGAAATCAGAGGATCACAGCATATCAATTCGGCTGGTCCAGTTGTGGAATATCGCATGAAGATCCAAGGGTGCAGATTTGATCATGAGGATTAAAGAATCTGAGAAAAATTCTCAAAACAGAATTGGAGAAAAAGGCTCAAAACAGAATCTGAGCAAACTATTCTAGAATATTTTCAAAACAGATTAATCGAAATATATTGCAGAAGTAAAGCATCAGTGAAGTTCTAAAGTTCAACTATAAATAGAGACTTAATGCTGAAGAATAAAGTATCGAAAATCACAAAAGAGTCATACACTTCCAAAGCAACCACTCTCAAATTTTCATATAAGTCAATTGTGAGTTTCAGCTTTCAAGAAGCAAGTACTCGGTTATTTTCTTTCCATTGTGGCAAATCTAAGTTGTTGAAGTAGAGTCTACAATCTGAGGGAGTCAGTAGAGGTAGCAGGTTACTTGACAATTAGATAGGGTTGTATCTAAATTGTTGAAGTAGAGTCTACAAACTGAGGGATTCAGAAAGGGTAGCAAGGTACTTAGCAATTAGTTTCATAGTGTTGTGAATTCTTCTACAATCTGGGGTGTCAGATTGGCTGAAGAAAAGGAGTTGTTTTTCCTCAAAGAAGTCTAGGATTGTTAGACTATTTGAGAAGACTGACTTGGAGGGTCAGTAGCAAGGTTGTAATTCAAGGTTGAATTAGTGAAATCCTTCAAGGCGAAGAGACTGGACGTAGCCTTGTTAACGGTGAACCAGTATAAAATCTGTGAGTTTTTATTTTTATTTTTATCCGCTGCTAACTCTGTTTTAATTATACATCAAGTGTTGTTTTGAAAGTATAAAAACAGGAAAAGTATTGAAGTTAAGTCAAACACAATTCAACCCCCCCTTCTCGTGTTTGCACCTTCAATTGGCATCAGAGCTCAGTCTCAAGGCTGAGCATTTAACAGTGTTTGAGGAAAGGTCCAAGGGGTTCAATATGTCAGAAGAATTGGGAGGCAACATCAACAGACCACCAATATTTGATGGAGAAAGGTTTGAGTATTGGAAGGACAGACTGAGAAGTTTTGTCATATCTCAAGATCCTGAATTATGGAAGATGATAGTTAAAGGATACACTGCACCAACTGATCCAGAAGATCGAACTAAAGAATTAGACTTGGATGATATGACACGAGATCATAGCAGATTACACAAACTTCATCACAAGTCCAGAACCATCATGGTCAGTGCAATCACATTCAAGGAATTTGATAGATGCACAAATAAAGAAACAGCAAAGAGTATATTCGATAGTCTGGTTCTGACCTATGAAGGAACCAAGCAGGTTCAACAAACAAAGGGTAACATATTGGTCAGAAAGTATGAGCTGTTCAAGATGGAAGAGGATGAAGACATTGACACAATGTTCTGCAGATTCCAGACTTTGGTATCAGGACTGAAAGTATTAAACAAAAGCTATACCACTGAAGATCATGTCTGGAAAATTCTGAGAAGTCTACCAAAAAGGTGGAGACCAAAGGTTACTGCAATTCAGGAAGCTAAGAATCTGAGTACCTTGAGGCTGGAAGATCTGATCAGCTCACTCAGGTCTCATGAAATAGAACTGGAAGAAGATGAACCGAAGAAGAAGAAGAATCTGGCTCTGAAGTCGAAACAGAAGAAAGCTGCAAAGGCAGTATCAGAATTAGAGGATAGTGACAGTGACTGTGATGATATGGCTTACTTAACCAAAAAGATGGTTAAGATCTGGGAAAACAGAAAGAGGAGAGGTTCCCAGATGAAACATAACAGCAAGGAAGAATCTGACAAGAAGAACACCATCTGTTATGGATGCAATGAACCTAGACATATCAAGTCAGAATGTCCAAATCTGGAAAAAGGAAAACAACACAAGAGTTCCAGATACAGAAAGAAAGGTCTGATAGCTGCCTGGGATGTATCAGAATCAGAAGAAGAATCATCTGATGAAGAAGAGGCAGAAACAGCAATGATGGCACACATCAGGTCTGCTTCTGGACCTCATAAAGGCACGAATTCTAGAAGAAAAACAAGCAGAAGGAAGAGTGATAGAAGCAATCACTCAGGCAAGTCTGGAAGCACATCAGAGGAAAAAATTCTGTCTCTGATGGCTCATACAAATTCAAGTTCTGAATACTGCTCTGAAACTGAATCAGAAGATGAAGACAGTGAGGTATTTTCTGATCTTTCTAAACCTGAATTAATTGATACTTTAAAGGACTTGTTAAATGCAAATAATAAGATATCTTTAAAACTGAAAACTCTTAGGGAAGATAAGAAAAATCTAACCAAAGAGGTCTAAGTTTCAAAGAATCGAATTTCTGAGTATGCAACTGAAATCAAAGATTTGAAAAATGAAGTTGCAAGACTCAAGTCTGAAAACCAAACTCTGAAAAATAATAATTGTTCCAATTCTGAGACTGTTTGTAAATCTGATATGCATGAGCAATTTTTTCAAAACTTTATTTCAAATGGAATGGAAAGAAGTAAGTATGCATCTATGATTTATGGAAACAACAACTCTGGAAAGAGAGGTCTTGGTTTTACAGAAACAAGTACTGAAAATAAAACTGCTTATTATGATGTTTTATGCATTGTTTGTGCTAAGAAAGGTCACTCTGAATTATCTTGTCCAATGGTAATATCTGAACAAGATCAGAGAACTGTTAAGACTAACAAACCTGGACCCAATCAGTTCTGGGTACCAAAAGATCAAATTGTCTATGTTGCAGATGTTCTGAGCAACCAGAAGGAGACACCAACAATGGTGCCTGGACAATGGATGTTGGCAATGCACAAGCAGAAGAAAGTTTATGTTCCTGCTACAACCAAGCAACAGCAATATGAGTCTGATGGAAGAAGGTCTGGCCAATGGAACCAGAACCAGAATCATAGGAGGAACAGGAAATATCAAAGATATCACACGAATCAGAACAAGAACTGGAACCAGAATCAGAACTGGAACCAGTATCAGAGGAACAGGAACTGGAACCAGAACCAGTACCAGAAGCACAGAAACTGGAACAAGAACCAGAACTGGAACCAGTATCAGAGGTACAGGAACTGGAACCAGAACCAACACTGGAACCAGAATCAGAATCAATACCAGAACCAGAACCTGAATAGGTATCAATATCAAAGGTTGAGGTATGATCATCAGAACTACTTTAATTATCAAAATAAGTATGATTATCAGAATCACCATAAGTTCCAGAATCACCAGAGGAATATGGTGTATGAGCCAAAACAAAAAGTAAAGAATCAGAATCAAGAGAGTTCTTCAAACTCTACAGTGAGATTCATCAAGACTAAAAACCTGGAAGGGAATTCAAATTCCCTCATCCAAACCATGTAATCTCAGAACATATAGATTAGGAATGTGAAAATCAGAAGCAAGAGGATTTTCAGAGTAAACCTGAGGCTACATCTTGCTATAAATACTATCATTTACTGTGATAACAAGAAGCTTGATCTTAACAAATCAAAGCTAGATAAGTATTCTGCAAGTTTTCAAAACATCAAAGGAACTAAGTGATTCACACGAATTGAACACTCAGAGGAAACAACATTCCAGAGGTTTCAAAAACAAACAGAAACCACCAGAAGCAGAATTAATGGTTTGGCTGTACTAAGTTCATTTTTAAATTAATTGATTTATATTATGGTATATGACAAACTGCTTGACAAATCAAAGCAAGATAAAGATAGTACAGGTTCATCAGAACCAAAGGGAGCAGAAGCAGAAGTAGAATGAATGGTTTGACTATATTGAGTTAAATTTTAACTTATTTGATTTGCATTATGTAAAATGACAAACTGCTTGATCTTAACAAATCAAAGCAAGATAAAAAAAAATAGTGCAGGGAGTAGAAGCACAAGAAACAGAAGTACCTGGAAAGGTAAAGGATACAAGCAAGCAGCAACACATGACAAATCTTCAAAAGATAAATCTGATCAAGTCAGAAACAGCCAAGATAAGTCATAAGAGAAATCTGGATATTAACCAGAATCTAAAGCTGTTACAGATTCACCAGAACCAGAAGCTGATTCATCAGAATCAGAAGCTATTACAGAACCAGAAGCTGATGCGAACCAAGCATTGTTGATGATGTTTTGGCAGAGGAAGGTTGGATACTTGTAATGCAAGAAGAGCTGAATGAAATTCAAAGGAATGATGTTTGGGATCTGGTATCCAGACCAAACAGAAGCATTATTGGAACCAAGTAGGTATTCAGAAACAAATTCAATGAAAAGGGTGAAGTTGTAGCTCAAGGATACAGTCAACAGAAAGAAGGAGTTCCAAATGAGCATGATGGGAGAACTTAAGTTCTTCTTGGGAATGTAGATTCATCAAGGTAAAACAGGTATACTCATTCACCAACCTAAATACACCAAAGAACTTCTTAAAAAGTTCAAGATGAGTGACTGTAAGCCTATGGCCACCCCGATTCACCCAACCTGCTCACTTGAAAAAGATGAAACCAGTAAAAAGGTAGACCAGAAAACATACAAAGGTATTATTGGATCCCTTCTATATTTAACTGCTTCTAGACCTGACATTATGTTTAGTGTTTGTGTCTGTGCCCGATTTCAAGCTGACCCTAGGGAATCCCATTTAACTGCTGTCAAACGAATTCTGAGATACCTTAAAGGAACCACCAACCTTACCTTGTTATACAAGAAAACACCCACCTACAAACTAAAAGGTTTTTGTGATTCTGACTATGCTGGAGACAAGTTGGAAAGGAAAAGTACCAGTGGCAACTGCACATTTTTAGGTGAAAATTTGATCTCTTGGTCAAGCAAAAGACAAAGCACCATTGCCATGTCAACAGCAGAAGCTGAGTATATATCAGCAGCAGGATGCAGTTCACAGTTACTCTGGATGAAACAACAACTTGAAGATTACAACATCTTTGAAAACAATATCCCTTTAACTCTTCTTGCATTGCTAGGATCCATCTATATCTTCCTTCTGACTTATCTTCAGATTTATCCTCTGAAGATTTATCGTATTCTTACTTGTATCTTCTACTTTTTCAAGTTCTTTTGTTAGCATCAACTTCCTCTAGTTCTAGTAAATCTGTATCAGCTTCCTTTGGTTCTGGTAAACCTGCATCAACTTCCTCTGGTTCTGGTAAACCTGCATCAACTTCCTCTGGTTCTGGTAAACTTGTATTAGCTTCCTTTGGTTCTAGTAAACCTGCACTATCACCATCTTGCTTTGACTTATCAGGGTCAAGCTGTTTGTCATCAAACATAATACAAATCATATGATTTAAGAATGAACTCAATATAGCCAAACCATCAATTCTGCTTCTGGTGGTTTCTGCTGAAGTGTTCACATTATGTGGATTACTTGGTTCCTCTGACATTTTGAGAACCTGCAAAAATATTTATCTAGCATTGATTTTTAACATCAAGCTTCTTGTTATCACAGTAAACATAAATATCAAACAATAATAATATTTAAAGATAGATATAACCTATATATCATAACTTCAGTTTTATTATGAAAATCCTCTTGTTTTTGGTTTTCAGATTCTGAATCTACATATTATGTGATTAGAAGGTCTGGATGAATAGCTTTGAATTGCCATCCAGGTTTGTAGTCTTGATGCATTTTACTAGAGTGTTCGAAGAAGTCTCCCGATTCTAATTATTAATCTGACACTTTTCTTTCTGCTGATATATCAGGTTCCTCTGATAGTTTTGGAACTGATGATAATTCTGATTCTTCTGGCAGTTTCAGTTTTGTTGATATATGTGATTTCAATTTCTGTTTTGATATTTCTTATTCATCATATGGTTCTGGTTCTGATAGGTATTGTGTTGACCAGTTCTTCTTCCACCAGAGTCAATTGGCTTATGTTTGGTAGGTGTTGGAACATAGACCTTTTTCCCTTCATATATTGCAAGCATCCATTGACCAGGCATCATGACAGGTGTTTCAATTTGGTTGCTGAGAACATCTGCAACATAAACAATTTTATCTTTTGGTACCCAAATCTGGTTGGGTTCAGGTTTGTTAGTCTTGAAAGGTTTCTTGTTTTTCCTTGATTTTACCATGGGACAAGACAATTTTGAGTGACCTTTCTTAGCACAAACAACACACAAAACATTAGAGGTAATAGGTTTAGTTTCAGTTACAGATTCATCAAATCCTATGCTTTTTTTACCATTGTTACTAACTCCATAAATCATAGAAGCATATTTGCTTCTTTCCATTCCATTAGCAATAAAATCTTGTAATACTTGTGCATGCATATCAGAATTACATACAATATTTCACTTGATGTTGAACAAATATTACTTTTTAGAGTTAGATTTTCGGCCTTAAGTTCAGCACTCTCAGTTTTAAGAACTGCAATTTCTATTTTACATTCTGCATTTTGGTTCTTTAAAACTGTAACTTCTTTGTTTAGAATTTTATTTTCTTTCCTAAGTGTTTTCAATTTTAAGGACAGTTTATTATTAACATTTAAAATATCATTCATTGCAGTAATTAAATAAAATCGGGTGAATTCAGAAAATACCTCTTTTTCTTCTTCTGATGATTCACTTCTAGAATCAGAGTTTGTGTCAAATCTAGAGGCAGTGTTGGTGTGAGCCATCAAAGCCAATTCTGCTTCTTCATCTTCTGATTCACTTCCAGAGTCAGATTCTGTGAGTCATCATAGCAGATTCTGCTTCTTCATCATCGGAAGATTCATCAGAATCATCCCATGTAGCCATCAGATTTTTCTTCTGGTGTTTTCCTTTCTCTAGGTTTGTGCATTCTGACTTGATGTGCCCAGGTTCATTACATCCATATCATATGATACTCTTCTTGTCATGTTTATCCTTTCCTCTATTGGAATGCTTGGAATACCTTCGGGGAAACTTCTTCTTTCTGTTGTGCCATATCTTCAAGACTTTTCTTATTATGAATGCAATCTCTTCTTCTCCTGGTTTCTGATTCTGGTCATCAGAATCGCTATCTTCTGATTCTGTTTTTGCTTTTAGAACTTTCTTCTGCTTGGATTTCAAAGCTAGGGTTTTGTTCTTCTTCTTTGGCTCATCTTCTTCACGCTCAATTTCATGTGATTTGAGGGAGCTGATTAATTCTTCTAGCTTCAGAGTGTTCAAATCCTTTACTTCCTGGATGACAGTGATCTTTGGTCTCCACTTGGTTGGCAAGCTTCTAAGAATTTTCTTCATGTGGTCAGCAATAGTGTTGCTCTTCTTGAGTACCTTTAATCATGAAACCAGAGTCTGGAATCTGGAAAACATTTCTTCAGTGTCTTCATCTTCATCTTCTTCCATCTTGAACAACTCGTACTTTTTGACTAGGATGTTTGCCTTTGCTTCTTAAACCTTGTTGCTTCCTTCATAACTCAGAGTCAGACTATCAAAGATGCTCTTTGCTGTCTCTTTGTTGGTGCACTTGTCGATGTCCTTGAATGTGATTGCATTGATCATGAACGTTCTGGATTTGTGATGCATCTTGTACATCTTCTTCTGGTCAGCAACCATCTCTTTTAAGGGAATTTCAACACCATCAGCATCTTTTGGAGCAGTATAGACATCTTCCACCAAGTCCGAAAGTTCAGGATCTTGTGAAATAAAGAAACTCCTCAGCCTGTCCTTCCAGTACTCAAACCGTTCGCCATTAAACAGAGGTGGTTTGTTGATGTTTCCTCCAGCAGCTTCTTCATTGAATCCAGACATTTTGAACCCTTGGATCTTTTCTCAAACATTGTAAAGTGCTCAGCCTTGAGACCGAGCTCTGATGCCAATTGAAGGTGCAAACACGAGAAGGGGGGTTGAATTGTGTTTGCCAAACTTGAATTCTTTTTTTGTTTTGTTTTGTTGAATGTTGATGTAAATTTCTTGATGAATAAATAATCTGATTCAGCAGCGGATAATAACAACATAAGACCACAACAATTTATCCTGGTTCACCATTAACTTGGCTACATCCAGTCCTTTCATTCCGAAGACTTTAATCCACTTATTCAAAACACTTTGAAATACGACCCCATATTTTTTAGGAACAACCACACCTTCACCTTACAAGTCAAGTCTTCCCAAATAGTTTGACAACCCCAGACTTTTGAGGAACAATAACAGCACCTTGACCCTACAAGTCAAGTCTTCTCCTACCAATCTGACAACCCCAGATTGAAGAAAGAATCTAGACCACTATCGGGTTTGATTATTAGGGTTTGGAACTTTGAAATGTTGCTTCTAGAATGATGATTGTTGCACTGTTTCTCACTCTCGAAAAATAACTTAGAGAATATTTCTTTGGCACTCAAGTGTTTATCTCATTTGAACTCTCGGATGACATTGAATTTGAAGCTTGAGTTCCGTTTTTTTCGATCGATTTGAACTCTAACATGAATCTAGATTTTACGCTTGAGTTTTTCTACTTCTCGATACTTACTGCTACGGCATGAAGCCTCCTTTTATAGCTGAAATATGGGCTTTGTCCAAGCTTAATTTCGAGATGTATCTGAAGGTGCAAACACGAGAAGGGGTGGTTGAATTGTGTTTGACTTAACTTGATTACTTTTCCTGTTTTTATACTTTTGAAACAAAACTTGATGTATAATTAAAAACAGAGTTAGCAATGGATAAAAGTAAAAATAAAACTCACAGTTTTTATAATGGTTCACCGTTAACGAGGCTACGTCCAGTCCCTTCACCTTGAAGGATTTCACTAATTCAAACCTTGAATTACAACCTTGCTACTGACCCTCCAAGTCAGTCTTCTCAAACAGTTTAACAATCCTAGACTTCTTTGAGGAATGCAGCTCCTATCTTCAGCCAATCGGACAATCCCAGATTGTAGAAGAAATCACAACACTATAAATCTAATTGCAAAGTAACCTGCTACCCCTTCTGACTCCATCAGATTGTAGACTCTACTTCAACAACTTAGATTTAACACACAACACTATGAATCTAATTGCCAAGTAACCTGCTACCCCTACTGACTCCCTCAGCTTGTAGACTCTACTTCAACAACTTAGATTTGACACAGTGGAACGAAAATAACAAGAGTACTTGCTTCTTGAAAGCTGAAACTCACAACTGACTTCTATGAAAATTTGGGTGTTTGCTTTTGGAAGTGTATGACTCTTTTGTGATTTTCGATTATGAGCATTCTGCCTTGAGCCTCCTTTTATAGATGCAGATTAGGGCCTCTTCCATTGCTTAAATTCGAGCTGAATCTTGCTGGATTCTCTTGCAAAAATAACTTGACCAATGGGCTTCATTTAAATAAAAAACATATCTTCAGATTTTCTTTCAAAATAATTGGCCAATCAAATCAGTTAGTTCCTTCATGCCACAGTTCCTGAATTCCACAACACCTCACTTTATTTTTGTAACAAATCTTTTTAATCCTTTGTCAAAATAAATTAAATTCTCCACCGTATAATTTTCCTGATTAAATCTGGACCATTGGATCTTAATGCGCTAGTCCACATCTGGACCATACTGATTGTTATGCTGTGATCCTCTGATTTCGGCCTTCCCTGGACCACACTTCCTGACCCTCTGATCTTCTGATTCAGCCATCTTGGATGCGCACCTGATATGCTATAATCCTCTGAATTCGGCCTTTGCTGGACTATACATTCTGTCCCTCTGATTTCGGCCAACACTGGGCCATGGTCTGATTTTCTGATCTGGACCATCACTGGACCAAATAATTAATTCTAAACCACTGATTTGGAAATCTTCCCTCTGATCTGGACTAATTCTGGATTTTGGTCTGGATTAAATTGAAATAAAATTTGGACAATAAATATTTCAGTATGGGCATTTTACCTTTGATTTTAGATCAGGTCTGGATCATTCTGGAAATCATTTCTTCTTGTCTTGACTTAGTTTCATGCCCTGAATCATGCTATCTTATGGTCTGGGTCATATCTGGATTGATTCTCTTGTTCTGGACCCTTAAACATAGCTTCTGGTTAAGTCTGGAACAAGTCTGGGCAGTTTAATATTTCACTGCCAGGCCATCTTCTGGTCAGAATAACTTCTGGAATAAAATTGATATTTGATTCCTGTTTGTCTGGAACAACTCTCCTTCTGGCAGGCTTTCCAATGGTATGATCTATGTTTCATTCTGATTTTTATTCCTTCTGATCTGAGCCATCAAAGATATCTTCTGGTCATGTTTTGACATTCCTGGAGTATCTTCTGGTCATTCCAGAATTCATTTTTTTGGAATCCTTTGATCACTGCTTCTGATTCCTTCAGTTTTTGGGGCATTTAACTTAATAATTCAAAGAACAAAATAAGTTTACATAGAGTACATTTGTAAGCATCAAAATCCTAAGTACTTAGAACCAACTTGGTTCCAACAGTATCTTGCTCAGATTTCCTTTGAAAATTCTTTTGACCATTCTGTTTCATTTTAATTTCGAACTGAATCTTCTTTGCTCAGATCTCCTTCGAATTTCCATCAGATCTTCTTTGATTTTTGAATCAAATCTTCTTAAAACATTGATCAGATCTCTTTTAAAATACAATCAAGTCTTCTTCGAATTTTAATCAAGTCTTCTATGAATCTGAATCACGTTTTAAATCTAGACCGTGTGATCTTCTGATCTGGACCAAGTCTGGACCATGTCTTTTGATTTGGATCATGCTATCTTCTGATCTGGACCAAGTTTGGACCATGTCTTCTTCTGATCTGGACCATGTTATTGTTTGATATGAACCATGTTATCTTCTGGACCTAGTTTTCTTCTGTTCTGGACCATGTTTTCTTCTGGACCATGTTTCCTTCTAATATGGACCATGTCTTCTTCTGGACAATGTTTCCTTCTGATCTGGAGCATGTCTTCTTCTGGACAATGTTTCTTTCTTATCTGGACCATGAATGATATCCTCTAATGATGTCATTGATTCTTCCCTCTGATGATATCCTTTTATTGATGATATCCTCTGATTTTTCCTTTGATGACATCCTCTGATTCTTGCTTCTGATGGGATCCTATGATGATATTCTTTGGAGGTATCCTTTGGAGGTATCCTCTGGTGATGTATTCTGGTATCCTCTGGAGGTATCCTCTGGGAACATCGTTTGGTATCCTCTGGAGGTATCCTCTGGTGATATCTTCTAGTATCCTCTGGTGACATTTTCTGGCTTTATCTTCTGGAGGTATCCTCTGGTGACGTCATCCTCTGGTGATGTCATCTTCTGGTTTTTCACTATGCCAAAAAGGCCTTTTACATCGCACATTTTAAAGCGCTTAATAACTAAAACCGCTGTTGTATAATATTTTAAAAATAACGGAGGATACAACAACGCTTTAATGACAAGCGCTTTAGAAAAAGCGATGTTGTAGGGTCATGAAGGGTTTAGGATTTACAAAAAAGAACTGTTGTAGGGTCATAGCGATTTCACATAATGTTTACAGCGCTTTTATAGCGCTTCGCATAAAAGCGCTGTAAAATATAGCACTCGCATATAATGTTTACAGCGCTTTTGAGAGCGCTTTTTATAAAAGCGCTGTAAAATATAGCGCTCACACACTATATTTACAGAGCTTTGTATAAAAGCGCTGTAAACTCTGTAAATGTTTTGAAATTTAATTTTGAAAAGCCTTTTATAACGCTTATGGACAAAAGCGCTGTATAATTACAATTTCAGTTCAAGTTATATATACTTGATAAATTAATAAATAAAAACACATTTAATACGTTCTCTCCCTTCGAACCCTATTACGAACCTTCCTCTCCTCTACTGAGTGATTGTTGTCTCAGGTACTGTATTTATTAATTTGTTGTTGTCTCTAAAATTGATAAATCGTTACGTGATAAAATTGTTGCTGTCTCTAATGTGAGTTCTCTTTTTTTTTCTTCATTTTATTGAAATTTCTATTTAATAATTAATTTTTTGTTTTATTTTTGTTTTTCTTTTATTATGATAGTTTATATTGAATTCAATTTCGGTGATTCTGTATTTTTTTCAGGTTGAATTGAATCTGTTTATTCAAATCGGAATTTTACGGTGATATAGCGATAGAGAAAGTGACGCCGAATGAGAGAAATTGGAAGGTTAGAAAAGGGAGAAAAAAATTGAAGAGCTCAGGGAACAAGTATTTGATACATGGAACTCTTGCTCAGCTTCGGTGTAACAAGTCTTTAGGTTGGGGATCGAGTGAGGTTAATGACGGTAAAATGTTTGATAAAAGTTCGAGGAGAAGAGTGAGGTTAATGACCGTAAAGTGTTTGATAAAAGTCCTCTTATGCTTTCGCTTGTTAATTTGGTTAAATAGAGTGGTTTGCTGGGAACGCCGAAAACTCTAAGAATTGAAGAGTGTCAATCAGAATCAAGGCTCGAGTCTCTTCCCATTGATTTGTTGGTATGCTTGTTGCTTATTTATTTGCACTTAATGTAGTTGCGATTTAATGGCTCGTTACACTCAAACTTGTGTTTCTTTGGTATTTATTTTATCATAACAAATGTCTTGTTTATAGGTTAAGATTGCGGTTTTTAATTAACTATCGTCTTGTGATCATTGATATTATGGAATATTGCAGTCAAATAATGTGTCGTAGTTGCGGTTGTAACATATGTATAATATTTGTTAATGTGCTTGTCACAAATTGCAGTTGTGAACTGTTATTTAAATCTTTTGTTGAGGTCACTTGCAGTAGAAAATTCATGTATTCAGATTTAAATCATTTGTTGCTTTTGTTGATTGTATGGTGCTCCAAAAGCAATTGATTTTATGTTTGACTGTGATTTGTAGACTGTGATTTGTTACTGAATGCGTTACTGTATGACTGTGATTTGTTTTGGTGTTTTTAATTGTTTTGATTTGATAGTTGTAACTAATTATGAAGCATCATATGAAATTAATGAAGCTTGTTGAACATTATTGAAGTTGTTAACAACTGCACAACTACAAGTAAAAGATGTTTAAACTATTTATTTATATTTTCATTTTACTATATTCAATTAATTACCTCTAGTGATGTCTTTCTGAGTTCGCTCTTCATTATATTTTGATTTTCATATATAAACTATATATATATATATATTTGATTCTAACTTATTTATGTTCAAATAATATATCATATAGTACTTTGACAACTTCGATTCAACATACTCTGAAGTGATCTAAAGGAAATAAAAGAAGACTGGTGTCAGTATATGCTCCAACTGAAAGTTATATAATTTGTTAATAGGTGAGTTTCACATTGCTGGAAATTGTAAACTATTATTGTATATTTTGGTGTGAATTGATAATTATTCTAATTAGTTTGTTTTATTTTTTGCTACAGTAGGGTAAAGAAAGAAATTGCTGGAAATTGCTACTGATCTGGCGTGATATTTGTTGCTGTGAATATGTAATTGATATTGTGAATATGTTGCTACTGTCAATTTGTTATATTTGTTGCTACTGTCATGAACTTGTAATTTGTTGCTGTGAATATATATGTAAATGATATTGTGAATTTGTAATTAATATTGTTGATATTTGTTGTTGTGAATATGAATTTGAATTTGATGTATATTTGAATTTGATATGAATCTGAATTTGATATGTAATTGATATTTGATGTTGATAAAATCTGAAATTTGGAAAAACAATTGAAATTGCATTTTAAATACAACGTTTTTTTTAAAAAAATGGCATTAAAAAACATGTTTTCATCCTTTTACAGCGCTTTTTTAAACCTTTTACAGCGCTTTTTTGAAAAAGCGCTGTAAAACTAGTTGATAATACAAGCGCGCTATATATATGTACCTATTACAGTGCTTTTTTCAAAAAAGCGCTGTAAAACTAGTTGATAATACAAGCGCGCTATATATATGTACCTTTTACAGCGCTTTTTTGAAAAAGTGTTGTAAAACTAGTTGATAATACAAGTGCGCTATAAATATGTACCTATTATAGCGCTTTTTTTTAAAACAGCGCTGTAAAACTAGTTGATAATACAACCGCGCTATATATATGTACCTATTATAGCGCTTTTTTGAAAAAAGCGCTGTAAAACTAGGTGATAATACAACCGCGCTATATATATGTACCTATTACAGTGCTTTTTTGAAAAAGTGCTGTAAAACTTGTCTAAGAGAAGTGCGCTATATATTTACCTATTACAGCGCTTTTTTTAATTTTCAATAGCGCTGTTGTATCTTTTAACAGCAATAGATACTATAACGCTTAAAAGCGTTGTAAAGGGCTTAAAAAAAGCGCTTTAAAAGGCTATTTTTGGCGTAGTGTCTGCTTCTGGTGACGTCATCTTCTAGTGTCATCTTCCGATTTTTGCATTCTTCTTTGAAGTCAAATATGTTATTTTCATAAAATACTTTTGTTAACATCAAAACTTTAATTGAAAGAACCAACTTGGTTCCAACAGTATGATCCTACACTATATCCTTTAGTGATTAGACTATAACGAAGAAACACTAAGACTCCGCTTCTAAGTACTTCTGTTAAGTCTGGTGAATGCACCATAATACGTGCCTCTAGTGCTTCTGGAAAATATAAGTAATGCTCTGATTTGTCAGCATCTAATGACCACAACATGCATTTGATTGTCTGCCTCTGATAAACTTGACAGCAAGTGACTGTTTACCTCTGATAATATCATCAGGCATTTAATCGTCTTACTCTAGAAAACAATGTATACACTGATAGAAGACAATGCTATGATGATAGTTTATGCTTCGAGGAAGACAGAATTCTTGTGCATCCTCTGATAAATACCCTGAATCCGCCTTGTGTTTGAACGTGTTCGAGACATGCTCATCGTATCCTTTGCTCATTCTATCTTTTTACCAAGATACACATAATCAATTTCATGGACTCATTTTGACAAGTTTTAATCGAAAATCGATATCAAAAGATTTGATACGAAACTGCATTATACATGCAAATTTCTTGTAATCAGGACCACGAACATGAAACAACACACGACAATAACCATAATACAGTTGCCTCTGTACTGACTCTTAACTTTTTGTTTTGCATAGTACTGAGAAATATTTTATGAGAGTACACCTTTGTAAATACCCTATTGTGTGAGATTATTTTCTAATTTTAGAAAAACCTAAACCTATTCTTTTGTAACCTAGCCCAGTAGTAGCTGCATTCCTCTAAAACTTGACTGCACTAAGCTTGAAGATTGAGAAGACTCGAACACACTCAATTTGACTAGTAGGTATTAAATGGAAGTGTAATTCCGTGGTAAATTAGGGAATTAAATCCTTCAGTTTGAAGGGAATGGACGTAACTACAGTGTTGTGAAGGTGCAAATACGAGAAGGTGGTTGAATTGTGTTTTCTAATGTTGATAACTTTTTGATAATTTATAAATAAATTAAATACTGGTTTGGTTTTTGGTTACTTACTTGGAGTGGAAACAATCGGATTTACAGGCAGCAAGCAATGAAAGCATAATTAATTTGACACATAGATTTATCCTGGTTCACCACTAACTTGGCTACATCCATTCCCCTCATTCAGAAGGCTTTAATCCACTAATTCAAATACCTTGAATGACAAAGCACCTGACCGTCCAAGTCAGTATTCCCAAACAGCCTGACAACCCCAGACTTTTGAGGAACAACACCACCTTGACCCTACAACATCAGATTGAAGAAGGAACCAAACCACTATCGGGTTGGATACGAGAGATTGGAACTTGAGTAGTTGCTTTTGGAAAGCTGATAATAATAATAACTCACACTCTAAGAAAAGAACACTCAGAAAACATTTCTAACTTGAAACGAGTATTTCTCTCTTTGAACTCTAAGACTACTCTTTTCTGTTTTTTGATGATGTTCTTCTTCAGCCTTGAGTATCTATTTATAGTTTAAATTTGGGCTTCAATTTGGTCCTTGTTTAATTCTGAATTGTATTTTGTTCAGATTATGTTTGTAAATTCTTCAAATTGATTATGTTCCTTTTTTGTTTAGATTGAGGTTGTAAATTCTTCAGATTGATTCTGTTCGTAATTTTTTGTAGATAAATCTTGATATCTTCTTCAAATCTTTTTCAAATTTTGATCAAATCTTTTTCAAATCTTATTCAAATTTTGACCATATCTTCTTTCATACTCCTTGAAGTCAAATATATTTTTCCTCATAAAATACTTTTGTTAACATGAAAACTCTAAATGTAAAACCAACTTGGTTCCAACATGTTGGTGGTGAACTAGGATAAATTGGTTGTGTTATTCTATTTTTTTTGTTTATCTGCCTTGTTATCTTTACTTTAATTAAGTCTTTTAATAAACATGTTTAAAATAAAACAAAATTCAAACCCCCTTTTCTTGTGTT
The DNA here is from genome assembly GCA_037974295.1 of Cicer cuneatum. NCBI lineage: Eukaryota > Viridiplantae > Streptophyta > Magnoliopsida > Fabales > Fabaceae > Cicer > Cicer cuneatum. The sequence continues at coordinate 22,800,517 of JBBPBO010000004.1, forward strand.
TCTTGTTCTACAATTGGTATCATAGCTCAGTCTCAAAGACGAGCACTTAACCATGTTTGAGTAAAAATTCGTTTTATTATGACTAACTCGTGTTAATAGGCTCACTCTGTTCGATGGGGAAAGATTCGAGTAATGGAAAGGTTGGCTTAAAAGTTTCTACATCTCTCATGATCCTGAACTCTGGGATGTAGTTGAAGATGGGTTTAAGGCTCCAAAAGACACTGTTGGCGTTGAAATATCTTGAAAGGATGGCAATGTTGATCAAAAGAAATAATACAAAATGCATCATAAATCAAGAACCTTTATGATGAATTCTATCACCTTCAAAAAGATTTAAAAATACGGTAACAAAGAAATAACAAAGAGAATCTTTAATGCTCTGCAGATCTATAAATATCAAAGGAACCAAATATATCAAGGGATCCAAATATATTAGAGGAATCAACAAAGTTAGTCTACAATGAATTAGAAAATATGCATGACAACTCAAATCAAAAGCATCAGGAATCCAAACCTAAATGGAAATATAAATCTTCTCATCCAGACTCTCTCATCGTAGAAAGTGGAAATGATCCTGTGAAAACCAGATATGCTTTTAAGGAAACATCTACCTTTGGAATACTATTTGAGGTTGAAACTACAACTCTAGACGAAGCCCCTATCAAATGATGGATGAATAATAGCTATGCAAGAAGAGTTGATTCAATTCAAAAGGACTGATGTATAGGATCACATCCTCAAGCCTAAAGAAAAGAACTCAATTGGAACCACGTGGGTTTTTAGAAAAAAAATTGAATGAAAAAGGTTAAGTGGTTAGAAACAAAGCTAGAATTGTTGCCCAAGGATACAATCGGTAGGAAATTAATGCATAATGAATTTGAGATGAACATGATATGAGAATAAAGTTTTTATCTTGGAATTCAAATTTATCAAAATCAAGTTGGTGTACTCATTTATCAGATCAAATACATAAGAAAACTGCTTAAGAAGTTCAAATTAGATGTTTGTATGTCCATGTCTACACCTATGCATCCAACTTGCTCTCTTGATAAGGACGAGTCAAGTAAAAAAGTAGATCAAAAGGTATTCAAAGAAATGATAGGTTCCCTTCTTTAATTAATTGCCTCTAGACTTCATATTATGTTTATTGTGTGTTCCAAATTTTAGTATGACCTTAAAGAATCCCACTTAACAGCCGTTAAGAGGATCTTTAGATATCTACTAATGTTTTTTTGTGTTATAAGCTATCCTTTGAGTACAAGTTAGTAGGATCATGTGATATTGACTATGCTGGAGATAAGCTAGAAAGGAAGAGCACTAGTGGAAATTGTACATTTGTTGATGATCATCTAATCTCCTGGTCAAGCAAACGACAAGGGACTATTGCTCTGTCTATATCAGAACCATAATATATCTCAGTAGCTAGTTGCAGCACTCAACTGTTGTGGTTGAAGCATCAACTAGAAGATTTCAAAATTAATGAGAGTAACATTCCTATCTTCACCGATAACACCTCAGCTATATGTTTAACCAAAAACCCTATTTTACATTCAAGAGAACAACATATAGAGATCAAACATCATTTCATAAGGGATTATGTCCAAAATGGTATTTTAGACATTAAATTTGTTGAGACTGATCATCAGTGGGCTGATATTTTCACAAAACCGCTTTTTTGAGAACAAATTCAGTTTTATAAAGAAACATCTAAATATTTTGTTTATAAGAGAATGATGTTAAATCCTCTATTCTTTTTTCTTTGGTAAAACATAGTGAATGGTTAAGTGTATTAATGTTCAGCCTCTAATGACATTGAATTTATTTTTGCCTTTGGTCAATCTAAATTAAATTAATCTTGAATATGAACAGTTTTCCTCGTAAGTTGTGATGCTCTGACAAGTGTTACTCACGCGTGTCTACGCGTGCACACTAGTAATGGGGTAAGAAACTCAGCTGTTTTTACTCGTAAAAATAATTTATCACTCACAATTACTCACAATCACTCACATATCTCACATACTCCTACACTCTTTTTTTTAAATCGTTAAAATTCCCTAGTTCTCCCTGAATCTCTCCTACTTCAATGGCTTCAAGTTCATCCTCAAACCTTTCGCTCAACAACGTCGCCTATGTTCCCTCAATGCAATGTAACCTTGATTAGTTGGAGATTCTTCATGAAGTCAAGGTCAACTTCGCAAACCTTTGTTGAAAATGAGATTTACTTCATTAAATATTTTCTAGTTGTTGATGCTCCGAGTATATCAACTTAGAACCAAAGGTAGCTGTGAATGTTCTAGTTAAATAATTTTGGAGATTTGTTGATGCAAACACAAATGGTTAAGTATCAAGTACCGTGTTAGGGCTTCCAATCAAGATCACTCATAAATGCCTTGCTACCATTACACGATGCTTAGATGTAGGTATGCTTCTTGAGAATGGGTATGAGTTAAAGGTTGGCTTATCCCGGATAAATAAAGAGCTATTTGAACATCCTAAAATGAATTTCAAATCTATACGCTTAAAACCTAAGTATAGAGTTCTTTTGAAAATTATGATTGAGTATGTGGTACCTAATGGTGGGTCTGTGGACCATGTTAGCAAATACCACAAGAGTCTAATGTGGAACATCTCTCGACGAATTAGGACAAATCTTCTGAACATCATCTTGGAACACATAAGGTCATGTGTCATCAGGCCTAGCTGTTGGAACTCCGACCATCTCAACTATAGTTGAGGACCCCTTTGCCTCTCTCTTTGAGGAAGAAAATAAAGAAGGGGTTATGGAATACCTGTGGATATGCCAATCCATCCAAGACAAGGCTCATGTTTGTCTCCCTCTATCCAAGGCGTCTCAAGAGTTCGAGAAAAAAAGGAAATGAGTTGTCTAGTTGTTGAGCATCGAAGAGGATGAAGCAAAAGAAACCAACACCAATGAAGACACAACACCTCTCTTTCAGAATAAGAAATGGAAGGTAACACCAAAATCTAGGAAAACTATTCCTACCCTCCATCTTGAACCCGAACCTCCCACCCTCTCCCCAACATACGCATATAGTTGGCCCTTCCTCCAACCATGCACCTATTACCTCTGCTACCTCTAACTCTGACATCTCATATGAGATGTTTGAAGCTACCGTAGCTAAACATGTTTCATCCCTTCATTACAAAACCTATCCTCTCCCACTCAAGCTTAACACTCCAACTCAAACACCTACCCTTTTTTTCTCTCAAACATCTGCAAATTTTGGACAAATAGCTAATAACCTTAATTTATATATCTTGCAGCTTTAGAAAGCCAAGATTAATCGGTCCAAAAAGCTCTTAACAATCACATCAACAGGTTCATCAAGGGACGACCCATCTCTCTCTAGCGTTGTTCCTTTGGAACTCCCAGTGGTTGTTCCAGTATCATCATTGCAGTTCGTTGTGCTTATCCCATAGATTGAGATACTATCTCTCGATGCTCCCACTATTGTTGCCTTAGGATCTGCAGACTCTGCCCCGAGAAGTCAATCAAAAAAGAGGGAAAATGTATTTTTTAAGAACTATTTTCAATGAATGTATCACTTCGCCTATCTTTCTCATTTACTAATGCTCATCTGTCAGAATATCTTTTCTCTTACGAACTAAACATGCATATGTTAAGGGGGAGCCATGCTAATACTTCATGATATTTGTTTCTCCTCTTTATTAAAAATTGTTCACAAAAATAGATGTTTGTCATCATCAAAAAGGAGGAGATTGTTGGAACCAAGTTGGTTTGAAGAACCATGACCCTCACTTATTTTGATGATAACAATATCATTTTGTGGGAACAATTTAAAGTACTAATGTTTTGATTAAGTGTGCAGTTCTCAGATCAAGTGAATCTCGTATGATCCTACACTGTATCTTCTGGTGATTGGACTAAGATGAAGAAACACTGAGACTCTGCTTCTAAGAACTTATGTTAAGTTCGGTGAACACGCCTCTAGTACTTCTTGCTAATATAAGTAATGCTCTAATTCATCGGCATCTGATGACCACAACAAGCTGAACATGCCAACACAAGAAGGGTTGAATTGTGTTTCACTAAGTTGATAACTTTTCCATTCAAATCTTGACCATATCTCCTTTTCAACTTGGTCAAAGATTTTCTTCAATCATAAATCAGAATCAAATCTTATTTTAGATTTTCTTCAAAAACATTTGACCGTATCTTATTTTCACTTGGTCAAAGATTTTCTTCAATCATAAATCTGAATCAAATCTACTTTTGGATTTTCTTCAAAAACATTTGACCATATTTTCTTTTCGACTTGGTTAAAGATTTTCTTCAATCATAAATCTGAATCAATTCTTATTTTATATTTTCTTCAAAAACATTTGACCATATCCTCTTTCCAACTTGGTCAAAGATTTTCTTCAATCATAAATCTAAATCAAATCTTATTCTAGATTTCGTTCAAAAACATGAATCTTTTTTCATACATTGGGAAGTCAAATATATTGGTCTCATAAAATACTTTTGTTAACATCAAAACTCTAAATATAAAACCAACTTGGTTCAAACAATCTCCCCTTTTTTTATGATGACAAAACTATATTTGTGATAACAACTTTTCTTTTAAATACTTTGACTTCCTTTACATCAGGCTCCGCCTAAGTCTATGTATGTTTCTATGGTTTTTTGTATTTTTTTTTTGTGTTTTTTTTTTTAATATAATGAAAATAACATTTCACATAAAACATAAAATTTATCCTAAGTATGAAACTAAACAACTCTAAGTTTGGCACAACATCAGTTAGGTAAAACAATGAGGTTTAAGTTTTTCTTGATGAAGTCAAACCTATCTTCTGCTAGTGGTTTGGTGAATATAGTAGCCCAATGATTGTCGGTGTCTACAAATTGTATTTTAAGCAGACCTTATTGAATAAAGTCCCTAATGAAATGGTGTTTGATTTCTAAGTGTTTAGCTCTAGAATGAAATAAAGGGTTTTTGGTTAGCCAAATGACAGAAGTGTTGTCCCAATAAATGGGAATGTTGGTTTCTATGATTTTGTAGTCTTCTAGTTGATATTTCATCTAAAGTAGTTGAGAGCTACAATCAACTTCTGAAATGTACTCAGCTTCTGCTATTGACATGGCAATTGTACTTTGTCTCTTACTTGACCAAGATATTAAGTTGTCACCTAGAAATGTGTCGTTTCCACTTGTGATTTTTCTCTCAAGTTTATCTTTAGCATAATCAAAATCACAATACACACCTAGTTTGTACTTAGAAGATTTCTTGTAGAAAAGGTAATATTGATAATGCCTTTTAGGTATCTAAGGATTCTCTTAACAACAATTAAATGTGATTCCCTATGGTCAACTTGAAATCTTGCACATATACATACACTAAACATAATGTCAGGTCTGGAAGCGGTAAGGTAAAGTAGGGATCCTATCATTCCTCTATAGGTTTTCTGGTCAATGTTTTGGCCTGAATAATCTTTTTCAAGTGAACAGGTAGGGTGTACTGGTGTAACCATAGGTTTGCAATCACACATCTTAAACTTCCTGAGAAGCTCTTTTGTATAAATAGTTTGATGAATGTATAGACCTTTTTGAATTTGCTGAATTTGTATCCCTAAGAAGAACTTAAGTTCTCTCATCATACTCATTAAGTTGCACCAATTTAGAAAATTCTTGGCAAAGAGGCCATTAGTATATCCAAAAATAATGTCACCAACATAAATTTGAATAATAGGAATGTCATCTCCTATTGATTTTCTAAAAAGTGTATTATCTATTTGTCTTCTTTCAAAGATATTTTTAAGCAAGAAGTTACTAAGTCTATACTATTATGCTCTAGGTGCTTGTTTTAGATCATACAGAGATTTTCTAAGTTTAAAAACATGATTTGGAAATTCAGAACTTTCAAAACCTGGGGGTTGTATAACATAAAATTCTTCACTTATATAACCATTTAGAAAAACACTTTTAACATCCATTTGAAATAATGTAATGTTATTATTTGAAGCAAAAGAAAGTAGGATATGAATAACTTCTACCATGGCCATTGGAGCAAATGTCTCAGTGTTGTTGGAACAAAGTTGGTTTTACACTTAAAGTTTTGATGTTAACAAACATATTTTATGAGAAGAATATATTAAAAGAAGGATGTCACCCGAAGATGCCTCCAGAGGATTCGAAGAAGTATACCACCAGAGGATGTCACCCAAAGATGCCACCAGAGGATACCTCCAGAGGATGTCACCAGAGGATGTCACTAGACGATATCACCAGAGGATGACACCAGAGGATAGCACCAGAGGATATCGCCAGAGGATCCCACCAGAGGCAAAAATTAGAGGATATCATTAGAGGCAAAAATCAGAGGATATCATCAGAGGAAAAAATAAGAGGATATCATCCGAGGCAAAAATAAGAGGATATCATCCGAGGCAAAAATCAGAGGATATCTTCAGAGGCAGGAATCAAAGGACATCATCAAAGGATACCATCTGAGGCAAACATTAGAGTATGAAAGAAGACATGGTCAAGATTTGTAAAAGATTTGATTCAAAATCGAAGAAGACTTTATTGAAATTTGAAGAAGATCTGAAGAAGATGTGGTTCAAAATTTAAAAAGGGACATAATCAAGTTGAAGAATTTACAAAATAAATCTGAGCAAAATATAATTTGAAATTAAACTTGGACCAAGTAGAAGCCCAAATCTCAACTATAGGGTCAAGTTCCTTCTTCAATCTGGGGTTGTCAGATTGTTAGGGGAAGACTTGGCTTGTAGGGTCAAGGTGGTGTAAGTTCCTTCTTCAATCTGGGGTTGTCAGATTGTTAGGAGAAGACTTGACTTGTAGGGTCAAGGTGGTGTAAGTTCTGTAACACCCCGAGTTTAAAACACAGCGCGAGTGTATATTTTTTTTGTTTTATAATAAATAATTAAAATGATTTTCCAATTCATTACTTCAAAAGAATTGAAATAAAATTTTCTTTAATTCATTTCATAAAATGGTACGTCGTAATTTAATCGATGAACGTAATTAATTAGTTTCATCATAAATATCACTAAGTACTTATCTTTGGAAATTAATAATACTCATTAATACATTTCAAAAGATCAGTGTCATATCATCCCAAAAGGAAATATCAGAGTGCGGAATAGGTTAGCGGAAAAGTAGTACAATAATTTCCAAAATAAAACAAATTACATTTTCCAGCTTAAAATCCTATACATCAACTCTAACCGATCATGCACTAAAGCTACAGTAGCACGAATTTCCTCCGCAACCCATACAAGTCTCATCCGACTCCGCCGCTCGCCTCGATGTAACCTCCTCCTCCTCATCATACAGAGAGGAATCAATCTCCTCCGAAGTCAGATCGATGCACAATCTGGGTCGCTTCGGCGGTGCCGGAATCTCATAACAATCATCGGGTATCCTAGATGGACCAGGAATATTAGCTGCTACTGGCGTCGGTCCTTTGTTCTTTTCTTCCGCCTCAGAATCACGTACAGCCCCTCCAATCTCTCGGTTAGGAGTCACCACTCCTACGGTGGCCTCCGTCTCAACCTCTCCAGCTGACTCCTCCGCATCATCAAAAATTCCGTGCGCCTCCAATACCAAATGGGAAGGCACAGGAAAGTTAATCCTCGTATAGGTATGCTTCACATAGTTCACCACTCCGTCAGTCCTACAGGTCGTCTTCAATCTCCACGTGTACGTGGCCCTGCTTGAGATGGGGTCGTATACCTAAGCAATAGGCACAGAACGATCAATGAAATCGAGCGACGTTTCTGTCGTTTGGGAACCCACGGGTGACATGGGTTTGAGGGCAAAGCCCAAATTCCACAATAATAGTAAAGGGTCACCGACCGAAATTAACAAGTAAACACATAACATTTATATCACAGAACAACACATCCCTGGTATAACATATAATCAATGATGATAATTAAGGATGCTCATTTGAAATTTCATGACATATATGCTTTTTCAAACAACAACCAATTAATACGGAAAGCACGTTGTAAGTACAACTAACACTTCAGCAATCACAATCATTCATCAGAAATTCAAATTTTATAAAGTACTTACACACAAACATTTCCAATCATCAACATATACCCAAATCATCACCCACCGGTCAATCACCCCGATGCAATATGTATATGCTCATGTATTCAACTTATTGGAATTACCAAGGTGCAGTCGCTCAACAGACCAGCACAATTTAAATATGTTTGACTTTAACGCCCCTCAAGACCAGATGCAAATCGCTCAACAGACCAGCACCAGTGCAGTCGCTCAATAGACCAGCACTCGTGCCGTCGCTCAACAGACCAGCACGTTATACATATACAAGGTACAATCGCTCAACAGACCAGTACCAGTGCAGTCGCTCAATAGACCAGCACTCGTGCAATCGCTCAACAGATCAGCACGTTTCACGTATGTTAGCCTCTCACAGGCCAGAACATACAGAAGTTAAATTCTCGCACGGATAGAATGGACCGTCTAATACACGCGGAACCACTCCCTAGCCCGAGTAGAATAGACCGTCTAATACACGCGGAACTACTCTGACCCCAGATAGAACAGACCGTCTAATACACGCGGAACTATTCTATAACCCATGGTTACTACTTAACTTCGCGGCCCAACACGGTCACTGCATCAACTCTGTGGCCCATCGCAGTCACCACCTGACTATGCAATGCATGAACATGCAATGTTTTCTCTTCACTGAAAATAGTATGCAACATCAGTAAAATTCATGCCTTTCCATCATTTCTCAAAACATCTCAACACAACAAATTTCATTATCATCACATCATAAATCAAACATTCAAACATCTCATCATTTCCACTTCACATCATCTTAAAATTCCATTCTTATTTATCATAAGTCTTTCAAATGTTTCCCCAATTCTTACAATTCATAAAACAGTGTTTAAAACTAAGATTTCTGGAAAACACGAATCTGTATTCGAATACAGCTTCATTGTATTCGAATACACAAGCCAAAAATAGGGCAGAATCAACACTCTGTATTCGAATACAGCCTCCTTGTATTCGAATACAGAGGCTGTCACAGTGTAAAAATCAGTATTTTCACAACACCAGTTGAAGTCACAAAAGCTTCATCATTACCACTTCAAATTATCACAAAACTCCATTTTAATTTGTCACAAACCTTTCCAAATACTCCCCAACACTTGAAGTTTATAAAACAATGTTTAAAAACTTTGATTTTCTGAAAAACACGAATCTGTATTCGAATACAACTCTCTTGTATTCGAATACAGAAGCTGAAAACTGCAATTTCAACACTCTGTATTCGAATACAGCATACTTGTATTCGAATACAGAGGAAAAAACAGTGTAAACTTAGCATTTTCTCCAACATCATTAAAGGTTTCCAGAACCTCGTCATCTCCTCTTCAAAACTATTTCAAAAACTCCATTTTAATCATTTCAAACCTTCCAAATGTTTCCCAACACTTAGAGTTTATAAAACAATGTCTGAAACTTGATCTTCCAGAAAAACACGATTTTGTATTCGAATACAGCTCCCTTGTATTCGAATACAGAAGCAAAAATAGTGAAAATCAACATCCTGTATTCGAATACGAGGCTGTCGTAGTCGAATACAGATGCGAATACAGTGGCAAAATTGTAGTCCTGTATTCGAATACGACAGGGTCGTAGCCGAATACAGAGGCTAAGTCAGAAGCACAAATCCTTCATCTGTATTCGAATACAGAGGCCCGTATTCGAATACAAGTTCGAAAACTTGAGTAAAACAGAAGCTTGGCAGGTTGTATTTGAATACACTCAACCTGTATTCGAATACACCTTCGAATTCAGTGAAATTTTCCTGAAACTACAACACATTTTCAAACTTTTTCCTTTGAAAAACCAGCACAACCCCAAAACAGTTTCTTCATTCTTTTGAACTACAAAACTCAGGCATTTTTCATCAATAACAACTTTTCTAGAAAAAACACTTTCATCATTTTAAATCCTTCTCTTTTGAAAACATCAGCAACACCAGAATCACTCAAAAACAGAATGTCAACCACAACAGAACAGACATTTTTCAACGTTTACATTGTTGATCATTTCTCAAAACAACATGCAAGGTATTTCCAGCATTCTTACACAACCAATCACAACATGCAAAGCATTTTTAGCTTTCTCACACAAGCAGAACAACATTAATGCATTCAGCCAAACAGCAACCATCACATAGCAGCCAAAACACCAACAGAATACATTTTCGCATTTTATAACAACATTCAAAGCAGTTTTATGAACATGCATTTTAATCATCTTCAAAATAACATGCAAGACATTTTTCAACTTTCCCACATAAACAAAACAGCATTAATGCATTCAACCAAACAGAAACCATCACAGAATCAGTACACATCAACATAATGCATTTTCTTCATGTTTTTCAAAATGTCATTGCAAAACAGTTTTTCTTCAAACAATGATGAAACATCAGTAATGTCATGACAGTTATGCATTTACAGCCCTAATGCAGCTAGAAAGTGGAAGGTGCCCTTACCTCTGTTGCGTTTTCTGCTCCCGTTCACGTTTATGCGTCAAAATCGGCGAAGTTCCCGTTTTGCGTTCGCCGCTACGAAAGTGGGTTCTCTAGCTCTGTACTGATGAGGAGAACAACTTTTGTACTGGAAGTTTTCTGGTTTGGTGCTTGGACTTTCAAGTAATATCACTTTTGAGGAACTCCCTTTTTTTTTTTGAACGTGAACAGAATTCAGAATGGGAAGGGAAGGGATACTGTTACATGCAGTATGGAGGAGGTATGGTTTCTGCCTGTTCTCTTCCTCCTCATTCATATTTATATGCATTTGTAGGTGCCACCTCACCCGACACTTGTCTGATCCTCCATCACTTAACCAGTCTCGTCGCAATTAGTCGATAATCCCTTAATTAACTGCCCGATAATTTAATTACTCGTAATTAAATTAATTTACTGTTCATCCAAAAATCTTAGTTCATCTTCCAAAATAAATATTTATATATATATATATATTTACTCAAGACATACATATATTAAATATTTTACAAATATCCCCAAAATACACTTAATATTAATTCCATAATTTAATTTTTAAATTTAAGGGTGTTACAAGTTCCTTCTTCAATCTAAGGTTGTCAGATTGGTAGGGGAAGACTTGGCTTGTAGGGTCAAGGTGTTGTTGCTCCTCAAAAGTTTGGGGCTGTCAGGCTGTTTGGGAAGACTGGCACGGAGGGTCAGGTGCGGTGTAATTCAAAGTGTTTGAATCTGTGAATTAAAGCCTTTTGAATGAGGGGACTGGATGTAGCCAAGTTAATGGTAAACCAGGATAAATCTATGTGTCCAAATAATTATGCTTTTATTATCCGCTGCTGCTGAATCTGATTGCTTCTTCTCCTAGTAATTTATATCAACTTTCATCAAATCAGCAAAAAGTATTCAACTTTGGAAAACACAATTCAACCCCCTTTCTCGTGTTTGCACCTTCATGTTCTAGGAGATGAGAAGTTGTGAGATATTCCATTCTCATAAAAAAACATTTAACTAACTTGTTTTCAAATTCTCCTCCGTGATCACTTCTAATTGTTACAATCTTAAGACCATTTTCATTCATTATTTTTTTGCAAAATGTGATAAACACTTTGTGGGATTCATCCTTACTTCTTAAGAATTTTACTCATGTCCACCTAGTGTAATCATCTGCTATAACAAAGCCATATTTTTTTTCCACTTAGAGAGGTTGTTTTCACTTAACAAAGAAATCGATATGTAATAGCTCAAGGGGCTTTGAGGTACAGACTGAGTTCTTAGCAATAAAGGAGTTTTTTGTTTGTTTTAATTTTTGACAAGCTTCACACATAATTTCAGTTTTGTAACTAAGCTTAGGTAGACCATTGGCTAGTTGAAGTTTATTTGGTTTTGAAATTAATCTAAGGTTTGCATGAGCTAATCTTTTGTGCCAAATTAGTTTCTCTTCATTTACTGACATAAGACACTTAACCTATTGTTTCTCTAGACTAAATCTGAATCAAATCTTATTGTATATGTTCTTCAAAAACATTTGACCATATCTTCTTTTCAACTTGGTCAAAGATTTTCTTCAATCATAAATCTGAATCAAATCTAATTTTAGATTTTCTTCAAAAACATTTGACCATATCTTCTTTTCGACTATGAAAAAGATTTTCTTCAATCATAAATCTAAATCAAATCAGATTTTAGATTTTCTTCAAAAACATTTGACTATATCTTCTTTTCAACTTGGTCAAAGATTTTTTTCAATCATAAATCTGAATCAAATCTTATTTTAGATTTTCTTCAAAAACATTAATCTTCTTTCATACTCTGTGAAGTCAAATATATTATTCTCCTAAAATACTTTTGTTAACATCAAAACTTTAAGTATAAAACCAACTTGGTTCCAACACAAGAATCTAATTGTCTGCCTCTAATAAACTTTACTGCAAGTGATTGTTTGCCTTTGATAATCGCATCAAGCATCTAATTGTCTGACTCTGGAAAAAAATGTATACACTAATAGAAGACACTGCTCTTATGATATTCTATCCTCCAAAGAAGACATAGTTCTTGCGCATCCTCTGATAAACACTCTGGATCTACCTTGTGTCTAAAGGTCTTTGAGACATGCTCATCGTATCCTCTGCTCCTTTTGTCTTCATACAAAGATACGCAAAATCAATTATGGACTTGTTTTGACATGTTTTAATGGCAAATTAATCTTAGAAGATTTGATACGAAACTGCATGATACATGTTGATTTCTTGCAATCAAGACAATGACAAGAAACCTTAAAGGGCTCTATAAAAGAACATGCAATCCTTACTTGCAAAGTACAAGAAATAATGCATTGTAATAAGCATAGTACAACTGTCTCTGCACCCTACTCTTAACTTTTGTTTTGCTTAATGTTGTGAAATATTTTCTGAGAGTACAACTTTATAAATACCTTCTTGTGTGAGATTATTTTCTATTTTCAGAAAAACCTAAACTTATTCTTTTGTAACCTAGCCCAGTAGTGACCGCATTCCTCAATAGCTTGACTGTACTAAGCTAGAAGGTTGAGAAGACTCGAACACAATTAGTTTGACTAGTGGGTGTTTACTGCAATTGTAATTCAATGATGAATTAATGGATTAAATCCTTCGGGTTGAAGGGATTGAACATAAATGCCGTGTTGGTGGTGAACTATGATAAATTGATTGTGTTATTCTATTTTTCTATTTATCTTCCTTATTCTCTTTACTTTAGTTCAGTCTTTTTTATAAAAGTTTTTAAAATAAAACATAATTCAAACCCCATTTTCTTGTTTTTCTCATTCTACAATTGTTTTCTTAATTAAATTGACTGAGAGATTGTTTTTCAAATTATGTAGAAAGGATTTCACAAATATTGTATGTCTATTAGAATTTATATTGAATATCATATAACATATGTCAATATATAAAAAGAACTTGAATTGAATACATCTAAAGTTAGTTGTATGACTAATATTTATGAATCTTTATCTAAGATAAAGTATGATGAGAGATTGATTGACACCAAGCCAACAAATTATCATACATACGTTCTCCCCTTTTAAGATTGGGTTTTTGATCAATAACTTAATAATTTCCATCTAAGAATCTTTTAGATGTAATGTGTATGTTATACTCTATTACAATTTACAAAGATGAGTTATAAAGAATATTAAAAATATATATTGGATATGAATGTCTATCTAAAATAAAGTATTTTGAGTAAAAAAATGGAGACTTGTTTACAACACAATTTACAATTTACTTATTATCATCTCATAAAATAGTTTTCCCAATATCAAGGGAAGATAGTAATCAATTAAAAATGAGTATTACATGGAATAAATTATTATTATTATTATATCATCTTGATATGGAATAAATGTGAATAAGAACTTCCAAAGAAAATTTATTTGTAAAGTATACAAAATTAATTATCAACTGCTATTGCTCCAATTAAAATTGATGTCCTTATTAGACAATCTATTATTGCAAATGAGTCTCAAATACGCATGAAGTATGATACATTTGCCAATTCTAAAGAAAAGATCATCGAACAAGGAAACAAGATAAAAAGCAAGATGACCTGGGATATGATAACTCCAAAATAGTCTATTGACATAATTAATTTTCCAGTTTAAGAAGAGTTGATCGAGTACTTGAATATATGAAAATAAATAGATATCGATAAATTATGTCAAAAATAGAATATGATGGAACTAAAATGAAGTCAATATTGACGATATTTTCTCATATAATATAGCGCTATATATGTGTGTTATAAATAAAAATAGAAAGAAGCAGCTGAATGAAAATAAGCATGCTATGTAAAGCGAATTTTTCGGACCTGTACTCCATACACTTGAAGATGTGTACTTAATTAAATAATGAAAGAATTTTTGCTCTTAAAGAGATGAGAGTAGGATGAAAGAAAGATATATAAACTTAAACTTTTGTTCAAGAGAGTATTGGTAAAAATTTATTATTGATTTTGAAGAGAGATATTCTTTTAAAGTGAATCCAAGTACTTTTCATATATTATATTTGTAAAAATATATTGGTAAAAATATGTCATATTTGTATGAATTGCTTGAAAGTGATAATTATATAAAACTCTTGAAAAGATTTAATTTTATTGATGAATATAATTTAAATTCTCCAAAATATCACTTAATTAAATTGAATAAGTTTTCTAATATACTCAAAGAATCTATATGCGCACAATGTATAATAGTATATGTGAAAATATTTTTAATGAAAGATATAAAAATGACACCATTTATTGATGTATTTTTAAGAAATGATTTGGAAGCACATTTGAAAGCATAGATATATCTCCCTTCACTATATTTACAAGTCATAGTCAAGCTAATTCATTCACATAAAATATAAGGTATTTACATGCAAGAACATCTTTTTTTAATTCACTTCTAAACCATTCTAACCTCGTAGTAATACTCTAACTTATAATTTCCATTAGTTTAAAATACCTATTTAGCCAAATTCCCACTAGTAATAGTTGACTCGAATAATGTCTGAAGTTTGACTTCATACTTTTCACTTACCAATCCAAAATCGACCAAGAAAATTAGCAACGCCATCAAGAATGTTTCCTATTGCTTTTTTTATAAAATCTTCATAGAGAAGTCCAATATTATAAACATAATAGATTTTGAAACGTTTGTTCAAGGCTCTACATTTTACGACATTTAGGCCATCACCATTATCTAATTTCAATGGAATTTTATGGGTAACTAAATAACACATGTCCTGACTCAATATGTAACTTATTAGTGTAGAATGAAATATTAACTCCATCAACCCCATCATTCGTATCAAATTCCTAGGAAGAATCATTCTTTCTATGCATTACATTCATCATACATTTCCCCACTATTCCTTCACTTTATTCCTTTCTGATCTTAACATCTTGAGTACTCCTAATCTTAAAACAACATGCAAGACATACAAAACCAATTTAGTATTTAGTTATTACTTAATATACTTTCAAGCCAACATTCATTTCTTACTCACATTTCATTGGAAAAACATGGTGATAAGCATAATGAATTATAAACATTACTTTAGGTTAATATAAGTAATCTTATTACTAATGTGCACTAATACCCTAAATTTCATGACATGTAAAACTAAAGAGAAAACATATATCAACCAACAAACAATTAGATGAACCAAACATCTACGTAACATGCAATTCATCATCAAGGTTGCTTAATAAAACAAAACAAGTACTTATCAAATTTTCTCAAAACGTGCTAATTGATTTATCTTCGAAGCCCCAACTTCACATACCTCAAGATGCAACTCCATTATTGTTAAATCATTTTCTGCTACTCACCATCTTCAAGAAAACAATAACAACAAACATTAAATCATTTCAAACTTTTAGGTGCTTAGTTCTAACTCAAAGTAACAATCATCATACCATTTTTCCAAAATCCCTAGAAACACTTTTCATACTCAACATCGAATAGAAACAAAAGAAATCAAATAAGAAAGAGAAAGGGATAATAAGCATGTATTATATGTTGATTCTCATTAAAAATCATTTATACTACACAAGATAAAATTGAAACACAAACCAATATCAATATATAATATTAAATAAAATCCCAAATTATTATGTTGACACTTCTCATCATTATAAGTCATGTAACACTAATTTTGCCACATCAACCAATAGTATAACGTGACACCTCTAAAATTCATTCTTTTTTTATTTGTCATACGACTTATTCTTTGTCTATATCTCTATAATTAAAAAGCTAACAATAAAAAATATAACATTCATTACAAACTTGATATATAGTTGGTTACTTTTTTAATTAATTGCATACAAATATACCACAATATTTTAATCACATTTTAATAATTAATCACTAAAATGCAACAACCATAAATTACCACAAAGTATATAAAAACATAATAATCACATATTAAAAATCAATAATCAAATTTATGCACAAACAATCCAATGATGTTTAAATTAAAATAGATAAAAATATTGAAACAAAGTCATTTAAATTAGCAAGCAAAAAAAAACATCAAAAGATATTTTTTTTAAAATACAATATTAAATTATACATTAAATATTTTTAAATTAATATACAATTTGTGATCATTTTTATCTTATTAGCGCTCGAGTACATATTGTATTACTCTAATACAAACGAAAATATTTATCTATATAAATTAAAGAAAACAAAGACACCCATTTCAAATTATTAGACTTGGACGAAGGATAAATCAGAGCATTGTTTCATTTAACAACAAAATAATCAAAATCATGTAGTCACGTCTTATCATTCTCAACATTATTTCGTGTTTTTTTCGTAAAATGTAGTACTTTGAATTTGTTCATTATAAATACTATCCAAAAAGGATAAATCAAAATACCTTTAAAAGAAACATGAGGCATAACACCTCTAATTAAGAATTAGTTATTCAAAGCATAAGTGGATATGAGACACAAAACATAAAATGTAAGAAATAATAGTTCATTCAATTAGTCAAAAGAGAAATAATAGTACATTTAAGATAAAAAGTAAAACAAAAATAAAAATAATGATCATATAAAAACTAATACTTACAAAATATATATTCTATTAAGGATAAACCAAAATATATTTGAAAGAAACATGTTGCATAACACCTCAAATTAAGAATTAGTTATTCAAAGCTTAAATGGAAAAGAGACACAAAACATAAAATATAAAATATAAGAAATAATATCAATTAGTCAAAAATAAAGAAATAATAGTACATTCAAGATAAAAGTAAAATCAAAATAGTAATTATATAAAAATCAATGCTTACAAAGTATATTCTATTTTTTACAAGACAAAAGTATTCTATAATGATTAATGTTTAAAATAAAATAAAATATATACAAAGAATTACTCATCTATTTTTAATGATATTTTTTTAGAATAAAATCACTCACATTGTATTACATAATTTTTAATTGAGTATACAAACAATCACACATAAATAAATGGAAATAACAAAAAAAAATCTTCTTTGATCAGTAGGAATGTTAATTGTCTAACACTCTCCTCTGTGAGTAATCATTTTACTTCATTCCTTGGAACAACCCATTGAGGGGAGCAACCTCAACAATTTGTTCAATGTACTTTGAGGAATGACAACACTAGAAGAACACTAATTATTGACACCCTAACCGGATCACTTCTAGACACATAACTCGCACTTTGATTCGATCAATCAGACTCTTATACAACAATGTACTGTCCAAAATTGATATGACATTTCTAATTAATTTATCAATCTTTTAAGAACATGAATATATTTTACAAGTTTGAAAACAATTCTCACAAAGAGTTCTTGCCTACAATTCATAAAAGATTATGTATCAATTTAACCTATCAATTACACAATCCCCCAAGAGTAAGACACTACCTGTGATCCGTTATTGATGAAACTCTATATTGAACGATTGATGAAATTTATATATGTTTATTAGTTTTCCAATGTAAACTTTCACCTTGAAATATCACCCTAAAACACAGTGAGTTATAAACTACGTAAATTAGAATATAAAATAAATAATATATGCAAACTAAAGAACATGGGACCATTGCCTTGACTCCTCTTGATGATGATTATTATGATAGGACTCCACGCAACGTTATACAGAAAGTTTGGGACTTGTCCAGATTCTTGAGTGTATCAATGAAAATAGTTCCATATTCTTGAGTCTACCAATGCAGTATCAAAAAATTTCAAAACATAAATGCTTTCATTAAGAAAGTATTTATTTCTCAAAATTTTTACTTTTGAAACAATATTTATCTTCTTCATTCAAATTGGCGGTGGATTATTTTGTTTTATTATTTGATTCCTGTATTTTTTTTAAATTAAAGTAAAAAATGAACTTCGGAATTACAAATAAAAAAAAAAGCGAGAATAGATTATCAATTTATATGAGTAAATTAGAAATTGATATATAGCTATGATAATAGATCTTATGCTTGATAGAAATATTATTATTATATATAGTTGATAAATGAGATGAAACTGAGTTCATTAAAGATGAAAAATGGAAAAAAAGAAATCATTCATTCCCCTTCTATGTCTTACATCTGTAGTCCCTTTGCCCTGGTGCATCTCTTTTACATATAAGAATAATCTGAAATGTTGGATTACTAATTGGTGGAATACGAAACAATCCAAAATTTTTTGTGAATATCATTCAAGAAAAAAGTATTTTAAAGAAATTCATAGAGTTCGAGGAACTCTTCCTCTTGGATGAAATGCTAAAGGAATACTCGGAAACACCTTTACAAAATCTTCGTATCGAAATCTACAAAGAAATCATCCAATTCATAACCAATTTTAATACAGATTTTTCATTTTGTTACAAATTTAATTTGTTTACTTATTCTAAGTGGTTATTCTATTAGGGATAATTAAGAAATCCTAATTCTAACTCTTGGGTTCAAGAATTTCTATATAACTTAGGTGACACAATAAAAGTTTTTTCTATTATTTTATTAACAGATTTATATATAGGATTCCACTTGGTTGGAAACTAATGATTGGGTCGGTCTATAAAGATTTTGAATTTACTCAGAATGATTAAATTATGTCCGGTCTTCTTTCTACTTTTCCAGTCATTTTAGATATCTTTTTAAAATATTGGATTTTCCCTTATTTAAATCGCGTATCTGCATTGCTTGTAGTGATTTATCATTCCATGAATGACTAGGAAAATGATTCTCTGATCCAATTATAAAGTTTCTTTTTTTTATATAAAATCTAAACTTTGCAACAACAAAAATTGCCTTATTTTTTTTCGTTCTACTCGTAATTCTTCCTATGTTCTAGGAAAATAATGGATAGGGAACTATGCCAGTAACCTACCTAATCTTATTATAGAAATTTTCAGGATCAATGATTGGACCATGCAAACTAGAAATACTTTTTCTTGGATAAAGGAAAAGATTACTCGATTCATTTCCGTATTGCTCATGATATATATAATAACTAGAGCACCAATTTCATATGCATACCCCATTTTTGTTCATATGAAAATCCACGAGAAGCTACCGGTCGGAATGTATATGCTAATTATCATTTAGCTAATAAGCCAGTAGATATTGAGGTTCCACAAATTGTACTTCCCGATGCGGTATTTGAAGCAGTTGTTCGAATTCCTTATGATATGCAAGTGAAACAAGTTCTTGCTAATGGTAAAAAAGGGGCTTTAAATGTGGGAGTTGTTCTTATTTTACCAGAGGGCTTTGAATTGATCCCTCCTGATCGTATTTCGCCTGAGATTAAAGAAAAGATAGGTAATTCGTCTTTTCAAACCTATCATCCCACAAAAAAATATAAAGAAGCATATTTAATTTAAAAGTTTGTTTTACTTAAAGGAATATTTAACATTAATTAAAGGAATTACATAGGGCATGACTCATTCTCATAGTCCAATCAAATTATTAGAAAGTTTATTTTCTCATCTTAAGTCTTCTGAAAAGCCCCAAATTTAATTCACAAATACAAATGTGTGTTTTACACGTACAAATTGATCAATTCAAACATATATTTTGTCTATTTGAGAACACTAGAGTGGAAGGAGAAACACTCAATTATCTATTAAGAAATTTTTTGCATGGGTCTTGGCCATTGTTAGATTCCGCCATTGTTTATTGTCCTTTCTACATATAAAAAAATCTCCTACTTAAATAAAAATAAAGAATAAAGGAAATGAACTCTCACAATCAATAATAATTCGTCAAAACAACAATTAATAAAATAAGAGGGAAAATGTAAATTGTAAGCATTAATTTTTGAATTTTACAAATTGACAAATACATCTCTAAAATTGTAAAATAGTAATCAAAATAGTTTGTAATTTAAACTTTTAATCTTAAAGACACTATGCCAAAAATTGTCTTTTACAACGCGCATTTTAAAGTGCTTCATAAGTAAAAGCGCTGTTGTATAATATTTTAAAATTAACGGAGGATACAACAGCGTTTTACTGACAAGTACTTTTAAAAAATCGTTGTTGTATAGTCATACAGGATTTAGGATTTACAACACTTTTTAGCAAAAGTGTTGTTGTAGGGTCACACAACACTTTCACATAATGTTTACAGCGCTTCACATAAAAGCGTTGTAAAATATTGCGCTCACATAATGTTTACAACGTTTTTTATAAAAGCACTGTAAAATAAAGCGCTCCCACACTATATTTACAGCGCTTTGTATATAAGCGCTGTAAATGTTTTGAAATTTAATTTTTAAAAGCCTTTTACAGTGCTTATGGACAAAAGCGCTATAAAATTACAAGTTCAGTTCAAGTTATATATACTTGATAAATAAATAAATAAAAACATATTTAATACGTTCTCTCCCTTCGAACCTTACGAACCTTCCTCTCCTCTACTGTGCGCCCATTTCTATTGAGTGATTGTTGTCTCAGGTACTGTATTTATTAATTTGTTGTTGTCTCTAAAACTGATAAATTGTTACCTGATAAATCATATAAAATGTTAGATGATAGTAGTTGGCATATCCTTGATAAATCTGTTCTATTTTGAAAGTTGTTCGATCTATTCTGTTTTGAAACCAGACTTGTATGGATGACCTTGGACCTTGGTTTCCATTTTCCCATATTAGACTATATATACTATAGATTGGTATGATGTTATAGATTGTTACACTGCATTTATATATACTGCATTCATAAATTGTTACATGATATAGATTGATAAATTTGTGTAACACTACATTCATAAATTCTTACATGATAAATCATATAAAATCTTTTCAACCTGTTCTGTTATGTTTTGAAATTAGACTTGTATGCATATATACTATAGATTGGTATAATGTTATATATTGATAAATTTGTGTAACACTGCATTCATATAGGTCATATAAAATGGACCGGAAATGGATGTTTGCCAATCGATGGTCAAAAGAGTATGAAAATATAGTGAAGGAGTTTGTTGAATTTAAAGTGAAGAATGCAAAAGACCCAAATCGAATCATTTGTCCTTGTTTAAAATGTTGCTTTGGAAAACGCGTTAGAGCAGATGAATTGGAAGGACATTTAGTATGGCATGGAATTGATCAAAGCTATACATGTTGGATAAGACATGGTGAGAAAAAAAAAGGGAACACTAATTTTGAGAATGGTGCGACATATGCTTCAAATGATTTCGACACAGATACATATGAGCGGGACCGAGTTGAGGAGATTTTAAAAGTAGTTGAAGAAGATCTTCGAGATTGTCCTAAAATGTTTGAGAGTTTGTTGAGTGATGCAGAGAAACCATTATATAATGGTTATACTAAATTAACAAGACTGTCGGTGATATTAAAGTTGTACAACTTAAAAGCGATTAATGGATGGTATGATAAAAGCTTCACAGAGTTATTAACACTCCTAAAAGATATGTTGCCAGATGATAATGAACTTCCCAATCGAACCTACGAGGCAAAACGAATTTTGTGCTCTATTGGCATAAGTAACGAAAGGATTCATGCTTGTCCTAACGATTGCATTTTATTTCAAAACGAATATGAATTACTAAAGGCATGTCCGAAATGCAATGTCTCTCGATATAAGAAGAAAAAATCTACTCCAGCAAAAGTCGTGTGGTATTTTCCTATAATACCAAGATTTAGGTGCATCTATCGCAATGAAGAAGATTCAAAATACTTGACATGGCATGCAAATGAAAGAATTAGATATGGAAAGTTTCGACACCCTGTAGATTCTCCACAATGGGCAAAAATTGATCACGAGTATCCTGATTTCGGTAGAGAGTCAAGAAATCTACGACTTGCACTTTCTACTGATGGAATGAATCCACATGGTCTTCAAAGCATATCACACAGCACGTGGCCTGTGATTTTGTTGATTTATAACCTACCTCCATGGTTATGTATGAAGCGTAAGTTTATGATGTTGTCTTTGTTAATTTTTGGACCCAAACAACTGGGGAATGATATCATTGTACGCTTGACTCCTTTAATTGAAGATTTTAAAAAGTTATGGGAGACATATGTGGAAGGTTATGATGGGTATAAGAAAGAATGTTTCAATTTGAGGGCTATGTTGTTCGGCACAATTAATGATTTTCCCGCATATGGTAATTTATTAGGATATAGCATTAAAGGTCAATGTGCATGTCCTATATGTGAAGATAGTATAGATTGGATGTGGTTGAAACATTGTAAGAAGAACGTCTTTCTTGGACATCGTAGATTTTTACCTTTTAGTCATCATTATCGTGGGTGGAGAAATGCATTCAATGGAAAATCAGAGGAAGGTACTGCTCCTTTAGCACCGACTACAAATATTGGAAAAGTACAAGGTTTGACCAATAAATTTGGCAAACCATTTGCGGGAGAGCTTGTCAAAAATGGGTGGAAGAAAAAGTCAATTTTCTTTGAATTGCCATATTGGAAGTCATTGTATATAATACATTTTCTCGATGTGATGCATATTGAAAAATAATGTATTTGATAGTGTTATTGGTACGTTAGTCAGTGTTCCAGGAAAGTCTAAGGATGTGCAAGATTGGATTTGGTCGATATGGGAATAAGAAATGTATTGGGTCCCGTAAAGAAAGGAAATCGACATATCTACCTCTAGCCACTCATACTCTATCTAGAAAGGAAAAAATTGTTTTATGTAAATTTCTACACGAAGTTAAAGTTCTATAAGGATACAGTTCAAACATTAAAAATTTATTTTGATGAAAGACCTCAAGTTAAAAGGTTTGAAGACTCATGATTGTCATGTTCTAATGGAGCATTTGCTACCAATAAGTATACGTTCCATTTTACCTGAGAAATTTTGACGAGCCATAACTAAATTATGTTTCTTCTTCAGGGAAATTTGTAGTAAAGTGATCAATCCTCAGAAATTACTGACATTGCAAAGGGAAATTATTGTTACTTTGTGTGAGCTTGAAATGTATTTCCCGTCCTCGTTTTATGATATAATGGTTCACCTTATTGTTCATCTTGTTAAGGAGACACAACTTTGTGGGCCAGCTTATATGAGATGAATGTATCCGATAGAATGATATATGAAAATATTAAAAGGGTACGTAAAAAGTAGAAGTCGACCAGAAGGTTGTATTGCTCAACGGTACATTGTCGAAGAAGCTGCTGAATTTTGTACTGAATATCTATCCAATGTTGAATCCATAAGACTTCCTATGTCTCGTCATTTGGGAAGAATAACAGGAGAATGGATAATTGGAAAGAGGTAATGACTATATCAAGGACAGAATAAGATGAGGCACAATTGTATGTTTTGCACAATGATGATGAGTGCAACCATATGTTACAATACACATGGATCAATTATCTAGTTTGAACATGAATAGGAATAAAAATTGGATAACACGAGAGCACAATCGAAGTTTTATCCCTTGGCTAAAAAATCACATTAACTCAAAGTTTTATATAGACCCCGCTTCAATTTCAGAGAGATTTAGGTGGCTAGCAAATGGCCCAAGTTTACATGTCTTTTCTTACATCGGTTATGTAATTAACGGCTATACATTTTATACCACAAAACAAGATGATCAAACCACTATGCAAAATAGCGGAGTTACTCTAGTAGCTGAAGCGATGCATATCTCAAGTGCAAAAGACAAAAACCCAATATACGCAAATCTATCATATTTCGGGGTTATCGAACACATATGGGAGTTGGATTACACAATGTTTTGTGTTCCCATCTTTGGTTGCAAGTGGGTCGATAATAATAATGGCGTTCAAATTGATGAGTCAGGGTTCTTGCTTGTCGATTTTAATAGGGTGGGATACAAAGATGAGCCTTTTATTTTAGCATCGCAAGCTCAACAAGTGTTTTATGTCACTGATCCTGCTGATGATAAATGGTTTGTTGTCCTATCGACCAATAAAATAAGTGATGTTAACAATAACGTTGAAGATGTTGGTAATGATATTTTCTTTGCGACATCACAACCACGTGAAATTGATTCAACTGATGATGGTTTATATCTTAGAGATGATTGTGATGAGGGAATTTGGATTAATCCATCGTTTCGTATCGTTAAGGGACAAACAAATGTGAATCCCACCTGGAAAAGAAGAAGGGCATCTTGTGTTTATGTGTTTTATATATAAGTCATGTAATCTGTACTCATCATGTAACTTATACTAATTTCATGTAACTTGAACTGCCAAAACTAAGTTCATGTAATTTATACTAATTCGCAATTTGTTTGACCTGCCAGAACTGAGTATTTAACATTTAGCTTGAACTGTATTTGATTTTATGCTTATACTGATTTTCTGCCAGAACTTAAACTGATCATGTAATTTAGCATTGATATATAGGTATTTAATTAATTATTTGGGAAAAAAATTATTTTGCCCATAAGTCATGTAATCTGAACTCATTATATAATTTTTTTAATTATATTATTTAATTAATACTATATAGTATTTTTAAATTATTATTATTTATTTTGTGTTTAAAAAAATAAAAATAAATTAATAGTTGATATGAACAATTTGATAAAATCATTTTAGAGATGATAATTGGTATCCATGAGTATGGATAATATTATCTCACTGCTCTATACGTAAGATTAAAATGATATACAAATTATATTTTTACGGCGTTTTTTTTCATAAGCGTTGTATAAAGCTTTTAAAAAATAAATTTCAAAACATTTACAACGCTTTTGTCCATAAGCGCTATAGAAGGCTTTTAAAAAATAAATTACAATTACAAAACAAAACATTTACAGCGCTCTTTGGAAAAGCGTTGTAAAAGGGTTTTTTAAAATATTATGTAAACTAATAATAAGAAACCGCCTCTTCATTTTCTTCTTCATTACGTATTTCCTCTACGAACTTGGCAGTGTGAAACCCTTCTTCATTACGTACTCTCCATCTTCATTACTCTCCATACGAACCCGACTCTCTTCTCCCTACTGCGAACCCTACTGTCCATCTTCATTACGTACTCTCTATTTTCATTATTCTCCATTTTCACTACGTACTATCCCTACAAACCATAAAGGTTTTTAAGGCGCTTTTTATTCAGTTTTTTAAAGCGCTCTGTGGAACCCTAGTGTCCTTTTCTCGCTGCACAAGTCATTTCTACTTGTATTTATGCGAAGTCGTAACCCTAAACTACAGGTATTGTTATTAATATCTTGTTGTCACTAAACTTATAGTGCATGTAGTATTTATTCAATCTGTTGTTGTCACTAAACTGCATGTTGAACTTATACTGTTGAAATGTGTAGATAAATGGATTCCAATAATGATTTAGGTCGTCAAAATGATGAAGTTGTCAATACTGACGTTGTAAACACTGAAGTTGTCAATACTAAAGGTTATGAAAACGAAGTGAAACGTGAGGCAACTATAATGCAAAACGTCATCAAAGCAAGAAGTAGTGGAATAAAATTTGAGGTATACTATACTTTTGTTTAGATTTTATTTATTTTTCTTTTTTGAAAGCAAGCACTTACATTCTATGAGTTTATTAGGTGGGATGGAATGAAAGTGGCAAGCTGATTGAGCCCAACAGTTCAATGATGGTAAGTTACATTGGTGTTGTTGTTCGTCAAAATATCCCAATAACAATTGATGATTGGAGAGACAAAGCTTTGAAGGATGTTAAAGACATATTATGGAGTGATATACAAGTAACTTTTTTACTCCACTTTTTTATTACTTATAATTTTTTCCATTGAAATACTTTTATTCAAACTCTTTATTTATTTGGTTTGCAGTCAGCTTTTAACATTGAAGATGTGCGAAAAAATTACGTGCTTAGAGTTGCTGGTAAAATTCATAGAGGATTTAGATCTCATCTGTCAAATTGTTACTTAAGAGACAAGTGTGGAAATTTGAATGCTGAAGCTCCAAAAATATACAAACACTACATATCAACTGAAGAGTGGAGCTCTTTTGTAGCTAAACGTTCAGACCCCGCATTTGTGGTAATATTTAATTTATTAGCATATGTGTTTTACTCATATTCATATCTTACTTTTTTACACGATCGTTATTTTTTTTATTTATATATAGAATATAAGTACAACAAATCGGGAGCGAGCAAAGAACCCAATGCATCCATACAAAAAATCGTGTATAGGGTATGCACGTTTAGAGCAAAAAATTGTAAGTAAACATCACTTTTATACATTGTGGTAGATTATAAACTATAGTTTCTAACTAATATTTTGTTTATGTCTTAACGAACAGCTGCAAGAGACGAAATCCGATCAACCATTGGGTCGTCATATCTTATGGAAGGAGGCTCGCGTTAATAAAGATGAAATAGTGGATAATGAAAATGTTCAACAAGTTATCTAACAATGTGTAAGTATACTATCACTTTAATATTTTTTAATATTGTCTTTTAAAAATGATATTGAACTCATCTTTTTAATACTACATGTATTTTAGGAAAATTTGGAACAATGTCCTGAAAATCAAGATGAGAATAAAGAAGTTAGCTGCATGGACATTCTTGACAAGGTATTCAATGTTCCTGAATATTCTGGCCGTGTGAGGGGTAAGGGATTTGGCATGACTCCCAAAAGTTATTTTTCACATGAGAAGCGCACAAATCCATCGAATGATCAAGTATTAGAAGCGCTGAAAACCTTATCGGACCAAGTTGCATACTTGGTTAAAAAGGATAAGGAAAAGCAACTTCCAGAGGGTCAATGTGAAATGCAAATAGACAATAAAAATGGAAGTTGCAACATTGGTCATAAAAGTCTCACGAATGTAATTAATTACTTAACGAAATAATAAATTCATTCAACCTAATTGTTTCACATACTTATGTATTAACCATTGATTTAGGGTGTTTCAACTTGCGTGTTATACTTGTCTTCCCCTACTCGCATGGTTGGAAAAGAAACATTGTACAATACATTGGGAGAAGTATGACATAATAATCCCGTCCCTGCCGGCCGTGTTTAAGTGTCACCTACGATAGCTTTAAAACCACGAGTACCGTTGCCTATCCCTGACAACGACGGAGATATGAAGTTCTTGGGAGAAGCAATAGATAGTTACGTGGCATGGCTGAAAAATCTTGTTGGTACTGAAGAGGTATGTTTTAATTGCTATTTATGTTTAGTATGATTATGATTGATTATATTTAATTGCTGATTTTTCCACTTTTAATTTCACATTAATTTAGATTCTTGCTAAATGGAATGATAAGAAGATTCCTCGCAACGAGTCTGTCACTTCACCAGAAAAGGTTTGACATATACATTAATTGTATATGAAATGATTAGCTTACTATAATAACTAACAAACTGATCAACCTCATTTTTTCATATTCAACCAAAATAAACCCACTGCACTGCAGGTGCAGGTCTGTGGTAAAAATAAATCTTCCAAAATGCAAAAATTGGATCGAGGAAAATCAGTTGTTGCTCCTAAAATAAGTCATCCACGCCTTTCTCGATTTGGGTCGTGTCTTGACATAACAAAAAAGATGAATATGCAGAGCAATAATGATACACGTATCATAAGCATGGAAAAAGGTATTTTCGAAGATGAGTATGCATAAATACTTGGCAAAGAGCAAATATATGAACTTCTCAATCATAAAGAGTTGAGTGCTACTGTCATCAGCATATACATTAGGTAATATAAATACTTTATTTAAGATAAAAATCACTTTTTAATTGCATCACTGCCACATTAATTTATTGATAATTAATTTAATTTTATATTTTCATTGAAGGTTTTTGTATGAGAAGTTGGTGTGCACGCGCAAATTGACAAGTAGATTTGCATTCTTATCTCCCCATAAACTATCCATATTTAAGCTCGATCCAGTTAATGTTAAAAAGTATGTAGTTGATATACTTTTAGAAAATAAAGAGAACGATAAGCTGTTTCTAGCACCATATAATTCAGGGTACGTAATTAGATACTTTATCTATATCTTTTTTAATTTATGATACTTTATGAGTTGTGTAAACAAATTTGCCAACCAAATTTTTGTTGTTGTAGGCAACATTGGGTGTTGTTTGCCATCAATGTGACCTCTGAAATTATATATTATTTAGATCCATTGCACGATCATTACAACAATCACCGCGATATAAAAAGCATATTCGACACGTAAGTAATATTCATTTATTTCCTACATATATAAATAATGTGTTTGGTCATTGAATAATAATCACATTTATTTGATAGTGCTTTGCAAATTTTCCGCGCTCAAAGGGGTGTTTCAGTGTCGAAGAATAAGTCAAATAACAACTCAAGACTTCCAATAAAGGTTTGAAATTTTTGTTATAGAACTTAATTATATGCCTTTAAATTTTCATTTACAATCAATGTACAAATATTTATTGGCGTATATGTTTTATTTTATAGTGTCCGCGTCAAACTAACAACATAGACTGCGGATACTACATATTGAGATTCATGAAGGAGATTGTTGATCTGAATCAACATATAATTCCAGAAACGGTACGTTATTTTTATTATATTTTGATTTTCATATATAAACTATATATATATATATATATATATATTTGATTCTAACTTATTTATGTTCAAATATTATATCGCATAGTATTTTGACAACATCAATCCAACATACTCTGAAAGTGATCTCATAGAAATAAAAGAAGACTGGTGTCAATTTGTGCTCGCACTGAAAGTTATATAATTTGTTAATTGGTGAGTTTCACATTGCTGGAAATTGTAATTTATTATTGAATATTTTGGTGTGAACTGATCACTATTGTAATTAGTTTATTTTATTTTTTGTTACAGTAGGGTAAATAAAGAAATTGATTGAGAAATTGCTACTGGACTGACATGATATTTGTTATGTGAATATGTAATTCATATTGTGAATATGTTGCTACTGTAATAACTTGTAATTTATTGCTACTGTCATGAAATTGTAATTTGTTGATGTCAATATGTTGCTGTAGTGAATAACTTGTAATTGATATTGTTGATGTGAATATGAAATTGATATGTGAAGAATATGAATTTTGATATTTGTGAATATGAATTTTGATATTGTGAATGTGAATTTTAATGTTGATAAGAAGAATCTAAATGTGATATTTGATGTTGATAATAATGTCATAAAAAAGACATGGCTTTTTAAAAAAATGCCATAAAAAATCCTTTTACAGAGCTTTTTTAAACGTTTTACAGCGCTTTTTAAAAAAAACGCTGTAAACAAGCGCCGTAAAACTAGTATAAGAAGTGCGCTTTATATATGGACCTGTTACAACACTTTTTTTAAAAAGCGCTGTAAAACTAGTATAAGAAGCGTGCTTTATATATGGACCTATTACAGCGTTTTTTTTGAAAAAATGCTGTAAATCTAGAATAAGAAGCGCACTTTATATATGAAGCTATTACAATGCTTTCTTGAAAAAAATGTTGTAAATCTAGCATAAGAAGCGCGCTTTATATATGAACGTATTGCAACGCTTTTTTGAAAAAAACGATGTAAAACTATTATAAGAAGCGCACAATATATATACATATTACAACGCTTTTTTATTTTCAATAGCGCTGTTGTATCCTTTTACAGCACTAGATACTACAGCGCTTAAAGGTGCTGTAAAAGGCTTAAAAAAAGTGCTTTAAAATGATCTTTTTGGCGTAGTGAGACTATGATGTGACATGTTAATTGAATATTTAACCCCTTCATGTTTATGTCATATCAATGTCATCATCACAATGTAGACTAATTTTCCTTAGAAATTTAACTCTTTCACGGACTAATTTATCCATAATTAATCCTTGCACAATTACAATTTCTCACAAATTTATTTGTGAGATGACAAAATTTAATCGACAAATTTGTCCCAAGAAGATGACATTGATATGAAATCAACGTGAATAAACTATAAATTCAATTACGCTGCCACGTCAAAATATCTAACGATAAAAGTTTAACGAGGACTATTTTGATTTATATTTTAAAGTTCTAGGAATATATTCGCCAATTCACAAAATTCAAATAATAATTTGACTGACGCTTATAATTGCATGGATCAATTTACCTATTCACTTAACAAAGAAAATAAAAGGTTTAATTATAGTTTTGGTCCCTCTATTTTCACCAATTCTCAAAATTGATCCCCATATTTTAAAAGTCGACAGTTTTAGTACTTCTCATATTTTTTAACTAAAAAAATAACAATTTGACATATTTTAAATGATGTGTCATACGATTTCATGATATAGAACTTTCTAGATACATTAATTATTGATATGTTGTCAATTAAATTACAAAAATGAAAAATTTATGAAGTTGAGTGTTAAGTTTTTAGAAGATTTTATTGTGATTTTATAGATTTAAGAATTCTACGTTATCGTATGACATGTTATTTAAATCATGTCACATCGTTATTTTTAGTTAAAAAATCATAATTATTGACCAAAACTATCATATCTTAAAATAGAATGATCGATTTCGTGAATTGATAAAAATAAAAAAATTAAAATTGCAATTAAATCAAAATAAAATTGTGTTTTCATAGTGTTTGTTTTTTTTTTTTTTTTTTCATAGTGTATTTACATTTAGACTCGTAAAAATAAAACTGAAATATTTTCTGACCTGTAGTTTCATTTCTCAAACAAACAGACTATGCTACACGCGACAAAGAACCAAACATCAAACTCCACATTGTTCCATGATATTCCATTCCCACCTTCTCAACAAATTCAAACTCAAACTCACCAAAATCACTCGCTTCTCTCTTTCATTCTCCGCTTCATCTTCTTCAAACACTCACCCAAACCTTCTCCATCTAATCACCCTCTCCCACACCCTTCCACAAACAAAGCAACTTCACGGCTTCGCCATCCTCCATGGTTTCCTCCCTCACAGTATCTCCCTCTCCGCCTCTCTCATTCTCCAATACGCCACTTTTAAACACCCCGCATCTTCCCTTCTTCTCTTCCAAAACAGTGTTCCATTTTCCCGCACCGCCTTCTTGTGGAACACCCTCATCCGTGCTTATTCCATTGCTGGTGTTTTTGATGGGTTTACTATTTATAACACCATGGTTCGTGAAGGTGTTATGCCTGATGATCACACCTACCCTTTTGTTTTGAAGGCTTGTTCTGATTCTTTGGAGGTTGATAAAGGTAGGGAGGTTCATGGAGTTGTGTTTAAGTTTGGTTTTGATAGAGTTGTATTTGTTGGGAATACCCTTTTGATGTTGTATGGTAATTGTGGCTTTTTTGATGATGCAATCAAGATGTTTGATGAAATGTCTGAGAGAGATAAGGTTTCTTGGAATACCGTTATTGGTTTGTGTTCTGTTCGGGGTTTTTACGGGGAGTCGTTTGGTTTTTTTAAAGGGATGGTTGCTGCTGGGTCGGTTATTAGACCGGATTTGGTTACCATTGTTAGTGTGTTGCCGGTGTGTGCGGATAGTGGGAATGAGGTTATGGCGAGAGTTGTTCACGGTTATGTTCTGAAGGTTGGTTTGTTGGGTTTTGTAAAGGTTGGAAATGTGTTGGTTGATGTTTATGGGAAATGTGGGAGCGAGAAGGCTTCAAAGAAAGTTTTTGATGAAATGGATGAGAGAACCGAGGTTTCCTGGAATGCTATTATTACTAGTTTTTCTTTTAGAGGGATGTATATGGATGCTTTGGATGTCTTTAGGTTGATGATTGATGCAGGAATGAGACCGAATACTGTCACCATTTCAAGTATGCTACCTGTATTAGGAGAATTAGGACTTTTTAAGTTGGGAATGGAAGTGCATTGCTTTTGTTTAAGGGTGGGTATTGAGTCTGATGTTTTTATTGCTAACTCGTTGATAGATATGTATGCGAAATCAGGATCGTCGTGCATGGCATCCACTATATTTAACAAGATGGGAGATAGAAACATTGTGTCGTGGAATGCTATGGTTGCAAATTTTGCTCAGAACAGACACCATTTTACAGCTGTAGAATTAGTGAGGCGAATGCAAGCTCACGGAGAAACCCCGAATAATGTGACCTTCACAAATGTTCTTCCAGCATGTGCAAGATTAGGTTTTGTGAATGTTGGAAAAGAAATTCATGCCAGGATAGTTCGGATTGGATGCACATTTGATTTGTTCGTCTCCAATGCTCTGACAGACATGTATTCGAAATGCGGATGCTTAAACCTTGCTCGAAAAGTTTTCAATACTTCAGTCAAGGATAAAATTTCCTACAATATACTAATTACGGGCTATTCTGAAACAAGTAACTGCTCAGAGTCTCTAAATTTATTTTCAGAAATGGTACTAACTGGCATGATTCCTGATATTGTTTCGTTCATCGGTGTCATATCCGCTTGTGCAAATCTGGCTTCCATTAAGCAAGGTAAGGAGATTCATGGCCATCTTGTAAGAAATCTTTTCCACACACATCTTTTTGCAGCAAATTCCCTTTTGGATTTGTATACCAAGTGCGGTCGAATAGATCTCGCAACTAAAATCTTTGACAGCATTCAAGACAAGGATGTGGCATCATGGAATACTATGATTTTAGGGTATGGTATGCTTGGTGAATTGGAAACTGCAATCAACCTATTTGAAGCAATGAAGGAAGATAGTGTGGAATATGATTCAGTTTCCTTTATCGCAGTTTTATCGGCATGTAGTCATGGAGGACTAATCGAGAAAGGGAGTAAATACTTTAAGAAAATGCAGGATCATAATATTGAGGCAACACATATGCACTATGCTTGTATGGTTGATCTTCTAGGAAGAGCAGGACAAATCGAAGAAGCTGCAAACCTTATTAGAGACTTACCGATCGAACCCGATGCTAATATATGGGGTGCACTACTTGGAGCTTGTAGGATACATGGGAATGTGGAATTGGGGCATTGGGCAGCTGAACATTTGTTTAAATTGAAGCCTCACCATTGTGGTTACTATATACTACTTTCAAATATGTATGCAGAAGCTGAAAGATGGGATGAGGCAAATAGTGTGAGGGAATTGATGAAGTCAAAGGGTGCTAAAAAAAATCCTGGTTGTAGTTGGGTTCAAATTGGTGACCAAGTTCATGCTTTTCTAATTGGTGAGAAAATAGATAGTTTGGATAATTGCTTTTGGTTATCAGAAAGTGGTTGAATTTATTTGGTAGAATTAATCACAGTACTGTTAAAGGCATTTTTTGTTGCATAAGCAAAATGTATTTGTTTATTTATTTAAAATATTTGTATAGCACATTTATTAATCTAACAAATTTTTTAAGATTTGTTGTAAGGGAAGATTCTTTGGCAGGAATTCTTGGTTTGATTTCTGTTAATTTCATATTTAAAAATATTCTTACTTTATCTCTTGAACTCGAGGATAAGAGTGGGTTGTGTGTATCATACCCAAATTTGTAATTCCTAAGTTTAAATTATTACTAATATACAGACGAAGGTATTGTATTTAATCAAATTGTAGGTGGTGTTAGTTTATAAATAAATTACTGATTGAAGTTGCTGTGATGGAGTAGAATAAATGTGTTTTATCGATGAAAATTAGAATTATTGTTTAGAAATTATTAGTTTTTTAAATTCCTTTATTTCTATAAAGTATAATCTTAATCAGGGAAGACCCAAAACTATTCATGATGGTGTTAAACCCCCTCCTGGTCTACATCGATATGTGATTTAATAAAAAATTCAAATTAATATTTAAGTACTAAACAGAAAAGTTAACTAATCCAATTTAAATTAATCATTTCCAAGCAACATAACATCTATTTACTCAAAGAAGGCCGGCACAAATTGAAAATTTCTTACATCAGGGATCTTGAATTTGTCAACTTCCTTACCTCATTTATAGTATCAATTTGTAATTTTATCAAAGTTTCTTACTATATGCGTTTTAGACAAAACTAACAAACAAGATGCCACTTAATGATTTGTGACATATAAAAAAAAAACTAAAGTCTCATGGAATAGAGGTAAGGTTAGAACTTCACAAAAAAAGGTTTGATTTTGTAAAAATGAATTAGATAGAAGTTCTAACAATCCCATTTTATATAGAAAAAAAATTAGGTGGCTCATATCTCAAGAGTTCACCTGAGTTAGGGTAGACCTCATTGTTTAAATATCACACTTACATTTACATATTACTTACGAATGAGATTTTACTTTGAAACAAAATTTGAACTCAAGTTATTGTAAGATGTGAGTTACCTCTTTACCAACCAAACCATCCTTCTATGACAACCCTTCCAATTTTTAATATTAAAAATAATGAGCCACTTTGAGACTATAAAGAGAGATCAAATAGCATAATCATCCTGAACCATAGACATGTAGTCATGCATGATCATCCTGTATGGCTTTTCAAGTAACTGACCAAGACTCAATAGATTGTTTTTCATTCTAGACACGTACAATGCATCATTGATATAGGATTGCTTTCCATCCTTTCTCTTAATCAAAACTTTTCCAACACCTTCAGCACTTAGTGTGCTATCATCAACAAACTTAACCTTGCTTTTTTATAAGCAACATGTCTCCCCCTTTTGACAATTATAACACCAAATATTGCTCTTGTCATATCATTTACCTCCGTCTCGTCCTCTAGATCCACTTGTGTTTGGAAAATAAACAAACAAATAAATTTAAATAACACAATTACAAACAAGAATATAAAAATCACGATTGTTGTCAAATGACAACTATAGAATAACATTATGTGAAAATTATTACAAGACAAACTTCTTTCACACTCCTCATGGCTCCTAGTACATACACACTCTCAAAAGAAAATATTTAAACTACATATCACAACACTCTAACATAAGAGTATAAGAGAAAAGAAAGAAATAGACACAAGTTTAAAGTGTTTATGATTGTTGCAATTTATAATTAAGAACTAGAGCCATATATATAGCTTTGAGCTCCATCTTCCTTTACAATTCCAAGTAATGTGAGACTTTTTCAAATCCTCAATTTCAACCAAAATATGAAGTTATTGACAAAAGAGAAGATGGTTTTATCAATTTTCAAATCCGCAATTTCTATTTTGAGTTAGTATTTTATTTTGTGGTCTTCTTTATAAAAAAAATGTATTGTATATATTGGTAAAAACGTACCTAAAAAAAACATGTTATAATTTAATCGAATAATCTATAATTCTGGTCCATGTTATACTAATTTAATCATTTAGTTTAAAACTTCTAATCAATTAACACTCTACAATAGACAAATTTAGCATAAACACACTAGAGTTATGTCAGTTCCTCAATAACCATTACGAATTGTTTATTTTTAAATATGGTAATTTGTGATGGTTTTATCCGTCATAAGGTTATTTTAAAAAAATCTCATCATTTGTAATGATTTAAACCGTCATAAAATGATCGTTTTTTATTTTTTAAATCTCCCAGAAACTTTGTGAGAGTCTAGACCCTCACAAAGTCTCTATGAGATTTAATAAAACAATCAATATGTAAATGTCTAGACCACTACTAATTTCTTGACCAGCTAAAATGTGAGGGTTTTTTAGCCGCCACAAACTGATGATTTGATTTGTGGCTGCTCTTGCAACTTTGTGAAACATTTTGGTCTCCACAAAATGCTAATAATTTTCTTATAGTATCAAATCAATAAAATTATTGTAAAAAAATCAATAAAATAATCACATATCACATGATAACATATTTTAGCACATTTAACAAATAGTAATTCCCTAACTATTAAACACAATCCTACAAACACTATATAAGAAAATTCCATATCACTTTACCCAAACTAATCAAGCTCAACATCTATGAAAGCTACCATACATATTAAAGATTTATACCTTCATCCAAAGAAAAAAAGGATGGGTTGACATGTGATAAATTAGAAGAGGGAAGGATAATTAATTAATTAGAATTGAAATTCAAATTTGTTAGAACAACAACACAATCTTAAAAGAATAGAGATAACAAAATCGCAAACAAGAAACACAAGACGTTTGATCATGAAGTTCGACAAGTGTGCAAACATCTCCGACTACAGAGAAGTTGTAGTTCCTTCTTATTAAATGAATAAATTAGGGTTTACTAAATACAAGTTGTGTTTTTAAATACTAGTAATAAGGTTCATATTACAACAATACTCTTGAACCACTTTATACGACTTACAAGTCATACTCAATAATTGATAAAAAAAAAAGTAATTGGGAGTGTTGGGCAGTCCCAGGGAGCATTATGAGAAACAATAAGCTAAATGTTAAGGATCATTAAGAGACCTTGATACCACATCTCCATTCAAAACCTTAAGGCATTAGGTATATGGGACACCTCTCTTATATATCCAACATTTACTTAATTCCTAGTCGATATGGGACTAACCAGTCACACTTGAATTCTAGCAATCGCCCCCTCAAATATGAGTCACCCACATCACTAGACATAATTCACACCAGGATCTCACTCTTGCTCCCCTCTAAGCTGAACCTTGACTCTGATACCACTTATTGTGGAGTCTTAAGGAACATTGATAATGACAATGAGTTAAACGTTCAGGATCCCTAAAAGATCTTGACACCACCTCTCCACTCAAAACCTTAAGATATTAGGTATTTGGTCACCTCTCTTATATATCTAACATTTCCTTCATTCCTAGTCGATGCGGTATTAACCTCTCACACTTGAATTCCAACAAAATTCATAAAACGAATATAGCTTACTGAGTTATTGAAGGGTTTATGTTAGTCTATAATAGGGTTTCTTTTTTATTTGGACGTAGACACACATGTTGAGAAAAAATCTCTTTCAATTATTTTAATGATAACAAAATTATCTCAAAAGATTATGATTATACTTATGTGTGCATTTAAGTGTTTTGCTAAGAAAAGAACAGGTTCATTCATACAACAATCCAAAGATTCAAGTCAAAAGATCTCAACCTCCCAGCAAGAGGATAGACTGTTGACAAAACCATATCAACCTCCTGTCCAGAGGATGAACTTTTATAAAGGCAAAATAATTATCATTGATCTAAGTCAAAATTAAGAGAAGATAAAATTCTAGACAAAAAGCATAAAGATTCAAAGTCATCAGATAGAAGTTCTGCACCAGAGGATGAACACTAGAGGATGACTATCCGTTTCTTTGTCCTTCTGCATTGGAAATGACTAAAAGTACCGAAGTACAAAAGGTTGCACTTGTCACGTAAAGTAAGATCATACAGGTTTTGGAAAAGAAAAAAAGGGAAAAAGTACTCTCCAGGTTCAAACTTCTAGAAAGGTCGAACCTCCAAGACAGCTTTGTGAAAATCAACCTCCTAAGTACAAGGCTGAATGAGGACAGATTCAATGGCGTTTTTGCAATTCAAGACAAACTTCAAGGACCATTACAACTTCAGACAACAGTCATAAAGGACAACTTTCTTGAAGAAAAAGTTTCCTTTTGTCTATAAAATGAAGACTGCTCTTCTTCATTCAATACACACAACTAAGCATAAGAAGAAAAAGTCTAAGGCTATCAAGAGTATTGTTTATCCGCCCTTCATACTTTCTATAATCTTACACTAGATCTTTGAAATATCTTTCAAGAAAGTGTAAACAAAGAGAAACAACCCAAACTACATCATATCATCTTGTAATTTCCAAGTGAGATACACTTGAGAGAAGTTGAAATTTGATACTTAGTGAAATCTCACAAGTGTGTGAGGACTGGACGTAGCCTTCATTGGGTGAACCAGTACTAGATCTTTGAAATATCTTTCAAGAAAGTGTAAACAAAGAGAAACAACCCAAACTACATCATATCATCTTGTAATTTCCAAGTGAGATACACTTGAGAGAAGTTGAAATTTGATACTTAGTGAAATCTCACAAGTGTGTGAGGACTGGACGTAGCCTTCATTGGGTGAACCAGTATAAATTAGTGTGTACCATTATCTTTTGACTATCTCTTTATCATTTGGTAATCAACTAAACCTCTACGCTTTAAATTTACAACCTTTGATATTCATCCTCTCGAAGAGGATAAAGCTTTAAAACTCAAAAAAAATTTTAAAACCACAAATATCTCTATTCAACCCCCCTTCTAGTGATATTCTAGTTACTTCAATTGGCATCAGAGCATGGTTCTCTAAAAAACTACACCTAACAGTGTAAGAGAAAAATATCCAAAAGAAAAAATGTCAAAAGCTAAGTATATCCATGAAGGAGGATCATCCAGCATACCTCTCTACTTTTATGGCACGGACTACTACCACTGGAAAGGTAAGATGAGATTGTTTCTCATATCACAAGATAACAACATGTGGTATGTGGTTGAAAACGGAAATCATGTCATTAGAATCAACAACACAGATTCAACCTCTGACGAAAAACCTCAAACACAATGGACAACTGAAGAAAATGCTAAGGTACTCCTAAACTCTAAAGCTCATTTATTTCTAACATGTGCTCTGAGCAAGGAAGAGTGTGACAGAGTTGAAGAGTGCCAAAGCGCTAAGGAACTATGGGACACTCTGAAGATTCATCATGAAGGATCAAGTCACGTTAAATAGGCTAGGATTGACATGGGAGTAAGAGAATTTGAATTGTTCGAAATGAAGGAAGAAGAAACAATTGATGAAATGTTCTAAAGACTAACAATCATCCTAAACAACTTAAGGTCTCTTGGAAAACAATACTCCATTCAAGAAAGGATATGAAAGATACTAAGGAGTTTACCAAAAGAATGGAGACCAATGGTGACTGCTATTACAGAAGCAAGAAACTTGGCCACCATGAGGTTAGATGATCTGGTTGAAACTCTTAGAGCTCACGAACCTTTATTGTTTGCTGATAAACCAAGCAAAAAGGGAAAAATGATTGCTTTAAAATCTAGTCAAACTGAAAGTCCATCCTCCAAGAAATTTGATGATGTCACAAAAAGGGATAACTTAGAATATCTTTTTTCTCAGGAGGAGGATGAACTCACTCTGATTTCAGAAGAATTCAGAGAATGATTAATAGAAGAGGACAAGACAAAAGATCTCCTCAAAAAGAAAAAATTGACAAAAGTCAGATAACTTGTTATGAATGCAATAAAATGGGACACTACCAAACTGAGTGTCCTCTAAACAAAAGGAACACGAGAAGATTTCACAAAAAAAAAACAAATCTATGATAGCCACTTGCGATGACAGCTATGAATCATCCTCCGAGCAGGAATAAGAAGAAGAAGCTAACCTCTGTCTCCTGGCAAACTTAGAAACTGATGAGGTAACCATTACAAATTTATGTCCTTCTTGTGAAAAGTTAGAAATAGAATTTGACAATCTTTTAAATGACTCAAACACTTTATCTCATAAATGTGGTTTTCTTAAAAATCAACTTTATGAAATAAAGAAACTAAATGAGGAAATTCAAGCTAAGAATGAGAAATATCAAAAAATCATTCTAGACTTGCAGCAATCTCATAGAAAAATGTCTGAGCAACAAAACATTTTGAACAAAAGAATGTCAAAATCCATCCTCCTAAAGAGGACACAGAAAAGAAGGACTTAAAAATAAAAGTTGAAGAACTCAAAAATGACATTACCAAATTTGTTAAATCCACTGAAACCTTTAAAAAAATTATGGGATCTCAATCTGGAATTTTTGACAAAGCTGGTATTGGATTTAAAAGTTCTCAAAAACAAAAACTATATGAAAACTTCTTTCTACCCGAAAAGCAAGAGGTCAAACCAAAATGCACCTTTTGCAAAAAACATGGTCATACTATCAAAGTTTGCCATGCTAAGAAAAAGGATGAAAGTAACAAAAGGGAATGTTGATTTTGTGGTAAGCATGGACACCATGACTCTATTTGTTATCATAAAAAGAAAGTCCTTTCAAGAGGACGAACTAACCAACAAGGACCCAATTCTATATGGGTACATAAGTTACTTCTAAACTCTAACACAGGTACATCCTCTGTTCAACAAAAGAAAGCCATGGTTCTTGAACAGTGGTTGCTTAAGGCATATGACAGGGGATAAGCATTGTTTCATCTCCTTGGAATCAAAAGATGGAGGATCAATGACATTTGGTAACAATGATAAAGCTCAAATAAAAGGAACATGTATTATTGGTAAAAACAGTTCTGTCAAAATTGAAAATGTTCAGTATATTGATGGTTTAAAACATATCTTGCTAAGTATTAGCCAACTTTGTGATAGTGGATTTGAAGTAATTTTTAGACCCACTCTATGCGAGGTCAAACATTCATCCTCGGGTAGAGTTTTATTCTCAGGTATAAGGAAAAAGAATTTATATGTTTTATGTCTATTGAAAAGGATAAATGGATTTGGCACAAACGGGATGGTCATACAAGCTTGAACACTATTTCTAAATTGTCAATATTAGAATTAGTTAAAGGTCTTCCAAAAATAAATTTTGAGAAAGACAAAGTATGCGAGGCTTGTGCCAAAGGAAAACAAGTTAAAAGTAGCTTTCACTCTAAAAATATTGTTTCAACAAATCAACCTCTTGAACTCCTTCATATTGACCTCTTTGGTCCTATCAAGACTCCAAGCCTTAGTGGAAAGAGATATGGATTTGTAATAGTTCATGATTTTTCACGATTTACTTGGGTCTTGTTTTTAAAACACAAAAATGAAGCTTTTGAGGCATTTCAATATTTTTGTAAAAAGATACAAAATGAAAGAGGATAAAAAATTATTTTTGTAAGAAGTGATCACGAGGGAGAATTTGAAAATGAGTCATTCAAAACCTTTTTTTGATGAAAATGGAATTTCTCATAATTTTTCTTGTCCAAGAACTCCTCAACAAAATGGAGTTGTTGAAAGGAAAAATAGAACCCTACAAGAAATGGCTAGAACTATTCTAAATGAAGCCAACATTGAAAAATATTTTTGGGCAAAAGCTATTAACACAACTTGCTATGTTTCAAACCGTGTATCCATCAAAAAGATTTTAAACAAAACTCCATACAAACTTTGGAAAGGCAGAAAACCAAATATTTCTTATTTTCATATATTTGGATGTTATTGCTACATCCTTAATAATAAAGAAAATTTGGGAAAGTTTGATCCAAAATCTGATAAAGGTATATTTTTAGGATACTCTACATCGTCTAAAGGTTATAGAATATACAATCTTAGGACTAAAACTGTGGAGGAATCCATGCATGTTATTTTTGATGAGTTTGATAACTTGTGTTTATAAAATATGGATAAATATGAAGTAGACGAAAATTCATCCTCTAGAGTTCACAATCCAAACGAGGAGGACAATTCTGATCCAACCTCTCAGCAGCCTCCAAGAGGATGGAAGATTGAAACGTATCATCCTCCTGATCTAATCATAGGAGATACTGCTGATGGAGTTAGGACCAGGCAATCGTTGAAAGGAGATTCAAACAACATGGCCATGATATCACAAGTTGATCCTAAAAATATTGATCGAGCAATAAGTGACCAATCATGGGTGGACGCCATGATGGAGGAACTGTCTCAGTTTAAAAGAAATAAAGTGTGGGATCTTGTTCTCCATCCTCTGGACAAATCCATCATTGGAAGGAAATGGAACTTGAGAAACAAACTAAATGAGGATGGTGAGGTCATTCAAAATAAAGCTAGACTAGTGGCACAAGGTTACAACCAATAAGAGGGAATTGATTATGATGAAACATTCGCACCGGTTGCTAGACTTGAAGCAATCAGAATCCTCTTGGCCTATGCTACTCATAAAGAAATCAACCTATATCAAATGGATGTTAAAAGGGCCTTCTTGAATGGATTCTTAAATGAGGAGGTTTATGTTCACCACCCTTCTGGATTTGTGAATAAAGAGAAGCCAGACCATGTATTCAAGCTCTCAAAAGCTCTTTATGGATTAAAGCAAGCCCCTCGAGCTTGGTATGAAAGGTTGAGTTGCTTTCTAAAAGAAAATGACTTCTTAAGAGGTCAGATTGATACAACCTTGTTCAAAAAGATTCATAAAGAGGACATGTTAATTGTTCAAATATATGTGGATGACATAATTTTTGGATCCACTAATGAAAAGATGTGTAAAGAATTCTCCAACCTCATACAAAGCGAGTTTGAAATAAGCATGATGGGAGAATTAAAATTCTTTCTTGGCTTACAAATAAAACAATTGGAATCAAGCATCTTTATTTGTTAAGAAAAATATACCAAGGATCTCCTGAAGAAATATAACATGAATCTAGCAAAAACCATGAGCACTCTTATGCATCCATCCTCCTTGCTAAACCAAGATGATGAAGGAACCTCTATTTCTAAAAAGGAGTATAGAGGGATGATTGGATGTTTGCTATATTTAACAGCCAGCAGACCTAACATTGTGTTTTCAGTAGGTCTTTGTGCAAGGTTTCAATCCTCTCCTAAAGAATCTCACCTCACAGTAGTAAAAAGAATCTTCAGGTACCTAGTTGGAACCACCAATATGGGAATATGGTATAAAAAGAACTCAAATCTTGACCTTATGGCATATTGTGACACTGACTATGCGGGTGACAAAGTTGAAAGGAAAATCACAAATGGAGCTTGTCAATTTCTCGGCTCATCTCTCATAAGTTGGTCATGTAAAAAGCAAAATACCATTGCCCTCTCCACTATAGAGGCTGAATACGTATCTACTACCCAATGTTGCTCCCAAATACTTTGGGTAAAAAATCAACTGGAAGATTACTCTTTAAGGTACACCAAAATTTCCATCCTCTGTGACAACACTAGTGCTATAAATCTTTCTAAAAACCCATTCAACACTCCAGATCCAAACATATAGAAATCACAAACATCATTTCTTAAGAGATCATGTTCAAAAACAAGGTGTTGAATTAATCTTCATTGAAACTGAAAATCAGCTTGCTGACATATTCACTAAACCTCTCCAGGAGGATCGTTTCAAAAACATTTTAGAAAAACTTTCCATCATAAATTTTTCAAAAATTTGTTTAAATTAGTTCATTTATATGTTATGTGCATTCGTCAAAATTATCTTATCATTCTAAATTATTTTTAAGATGTTTGCTTTAAAATCCTTAAATATGAGGACGGATAACTCAGAAAAACTCCTCTATCCTCCTCCAAATTTTGAAAATGCAAAAGTCAGAAGGAGGCACGTCTATCGCTGCTGATTGCCATCCCTTTCTCTGAAAAAACTCCTTATTTTCCGCTGCCAAATCACGGCCCAACGGCTAGTTCCCCGTGCACGCCCCTAGCCTGAAATGATTAACACCTACAGCCTCCATTCTTCCTTCTTCCAACGGTAACTTATTTATAAGTTACTACCTACTCCTTTCACCTTCATCCAGCTCCTTGCCTTCTTCACTCTTTTACTCTCAATAAAATCAAAACCCTAAAAATCCTTCACGTTTTTCACTCATGGCTCACACCAAAACCTCTGGAAAAAGGAAATTTTCTTTGAACCCAATTGAAGATCACTCTGAAAGCTTCCCAAGTGACTCCTCTCATCAAAATGATCCCACTCCTAACATTGCCTCACCAGAACTAGTAATCCATCCTCTTCTATTCACTACAACACCTCAAAACCTCTCATCTCCTTCTCCTCACCTCTTTAAAACTAAGAAAACATCTTCTCAAAAAACCTCCTCATCAACACCTTCTAGATGTTCAGCAAGCATTATGTCTGGAAAACTTACATCCAAACAAACCATTCAAGATAACACTGTTCATATAATTGACTCATACGATTCTGAGGCAACAAAATATGATTCCATAAAGTCTCCTACATCCAAACCCACAAAACCTACATCTTCCAAACCTGTAACTTCAAAAAAATAAGTGACTCCAAAAAAATTCACACACCTAGCTTCACCCAAAAAACCTAAATTTCCTCTTTTCGAATCCACGTTCCTAGAAACCAAATATGCAAAAAAATGGCAGGACAAGTCTGTCATAAATGGAAAAATCATTGAATTGAAAGGTCTAACACAAGGAGGTGTAAACGTGGAAGAACTATTTGATTAGCTCGGTTGGTCCTCCTTTCTACTTGTCAACGAGCCCCAATATCCAAAGTTGGTCAGGGCTTTTTACGCTGCTGCAGATGTGTCCAAGGGTAACACTTGCATTAGTGTTATTCTAAAAAGGGC
The DNA here is from genome assembly GCA_037974295.1 of Cicer cuneatum. Lineage (NCBI taxonomy): Eukaryota > Viridiplantae > Streptophyta > Magnoliopsida > Fabales > Fabaceae > Cicer > Cicer cuneatum. Next base: position 22,845,167 of record JBBPBO010000004.1, read on the forward strand.
ACACATTGAGCTAACCCCCACCTCACTATGTCAAATTTTTGACATATGCGATGAAGGGCCGCACCTGTTTTCTGAAGCTTGATATTCACGTTACAAAATTACTCGCTCCTCTGTCCTCGCTAACATTTTCATTCATCCTCCTAAGCTACAGGTTGCCTCCAACCTCCTTCCAATCTGTAGAGTGCTACACAACATTTGTGTACATTCTATTGTCCCGAGCTCTGGCAGTTATGAAAAAGTAACTGAGTTGGACATCCTGATCATCCACCATCTCATCTCTGGATCTCCTCTTCACCTTGGAAACATCATTTTCAATTTTATGTTGAACGCTGCCCGCCTTGGAAGATCAGCTCCTTATGGAATGATCCTCACCAAAATTTTCAAATTTTTCAAGGTACCTCTAGACGACGAACAATCTATTGCTTTCAACAACACTTTTTCTGCCAGAAACGTTAATCAAATGTGCCTTGACCCTACGGAAAACCCTCTCAACAAAAGGCCTCTTCGAAAAAGGTCTCATCTCCTGTTTCCACAAAGAAAAAATCGAAAAAGAACTAAACCTCTACTCTTTCACCTCAACCTCCTGTCACATCCGCTGCTCCCTCTGCGTTAGCCCACAAATCCCGTTTCCTACACCTTCCACAAACGTCAACTTCTCTGAACGTCTTCCCTCTCCTTAACATCATCTTTTTTCTTTTGAAGATCAAGTTCATCCTCTTGAAAAGGATGAGTTACATAACTCACCTCCTCAACTTATGGAAGATGGTGCAGAACTCTACTTCGATTTCTATCTCACTGCCCATCAGTTTTCACCACCAGCAACACCACCCCCATCTGACCCACAAGAACCATCCCAGAATCTGCAAGAACCATTTCTCTTTCCTTATTCTTCTGCAAGTCCATCTCAACCAGCTCAACTCTCTTGTACTATGTCTCAAAATTTTTTCCTCTCCTACTAAGGTTTGCACTACTCCTATCATCACTACTTCCTCTATTCCTCCTATCATCAACGAACACTCTACTGCACCTCTCCCTGAAGTCACAGGACGATTCAGTTCCATTGAATCTTTCTTGGCAAAATCGGGAGAAAACTCATCTCGAAACAAAGGTATATGCTCTCAGATCAAAAGCATCAGCGTCAACACTGACCCCGTCCCTGCTGACTTTCTCCCTCCCACCTCTGATCCAAAAGCAGAAGAACGTCGCTCAAAAAGAGCTACGTGCACTGAAGAATATCCGTAAGGATCAGAAAAAACTTTTTACTAGCATGGCCATATTTCATCACACCCTTGCACAATTTAGCACACTCATTGAATGGGTTATTGCAAATTTGGTCAAGATTATTGCTCCAGATGCACAGTCTCTTGTGCCTTCTGCCTCGTCCTTCAACCTCCTCCCCATCCAGAAATTTTGTCATCATAAAAAGGGGGAGATTATTGAGTAAAAATATCTTTCAATTATTTTAATGATAACAAAATCATCTCAAAAGATTATGATTATACTAATGTGTGCATTTAAGTGTTTTGCTAAGAAAGGAATAGGTTCATTCATACAACAATCCAAAGATTCAAGTCAAAAGATCTCAACCTCCCAACAAGAGGATAGACTGTCGACAGAACCATATCAACCTCCCATCCAGAGGATGAAATTTTATAAAGGAAAAATAATTATCATTGATCCAAGTGAATATTAAGAGAAGATAAAATTTTGGACAAAAAACATAAAGATACAAAGTCATCAGAAAGAAGTTCCGCGCCAGAGGATGATTAAGGTGCAAACATGAGAAGGGGGGTTGAATTGTGTTTGCCAAACTTTGAATCTTTTTGCTGTTTTGTTGAGTGTTGATGTGATTTACTTGATGAATAATTAATCAGACTTAGCAGCCGAAAATAAAAGCATAAGAACACAACAATTTTTCCTGGTTCACCATTAACTTGGCTACATCCAGTCGCTTCATCCTGAAGGCTTTAATCCACTAATTCAAATCTTTGAATTACAACACCTGACCCTCCAAGCCAGTCTTCTCAAACAGTCTGACAACCCCAGACTTTTGAGGAACGAAAACAACACCTTGACTCTACAAGTCAAGTCTTCTTCTATCAAAATTTAATCAAGTCTTCTTCGAATTTTAATCAAGTCTTCACTGATTTGCATCATGATTTAAATTTTAGACCGTATGATCTTCTGATCTCAACCAACTCTGGACCATGTAATTTGATCTGTACCAATTATGTGATCCTCTGATCTCGACCAACTTTGGACCATGTAATTTGATCTGTACTAATTCTGTGATCCTCTGATCTCGGCCAATTCTTGACCATGTGATCTGATCTGTACCATTATGTGATATGGACAATTGATCTTCTAATCAGGACCATTCATATTTTAATTTGAACCATTGATCTTTTCAACTGGACCATTTATCTTCTAGTCTGGACCATTGATCTTTTAATCTGGACATTTATCCTCTGATCAGGACCATGTGTGGACTAAGTCTGGATTGAGTCTGAATTAAATCTGGACTAAGTCTTATGTTCTGGACCATGCTATCGTCTGGTGGTGTCATCCTCTAATTTTTCCTTCTTAGTCAAAATATGATTTTCATAAAATACATTTGTTAACATCAAAACTTTAATTGCAAGAACCAACTTGGTTCCAACAATCTCCCCCTTTTTGATGATGACAAAACTTTGTATTTTTGGTAACTATTTTTCTTTCTTTTGACTTTGACTCCCCTTAAGACTTAGCTTTACTTTGAAGTTTTCTCCCCCTAAGTCTAATGCCCCAGATTCTTTATCAAATACATCTTCTCCACCTTTGTCATCAGACAAAAAGGATTGAAGAAAGAAAGAAGATCCTCTAAATTCTTTTTTTCTTCATAAAAGTACACGAAAATAAAAATAAAATAACATACATAAAAAATTAAACTAAGCTATTTGGTTAGGGATGAAGATAAGGTTAAGTTTTTTCTTGATGAAGTCAAATCTATCTTCAGGTAGTGGTTTAGTGAATATGTCAACCCATTGATGGTCAGTGTCTACAAACTGGATGTTGAGTGTCCCTTTTTGAACATAATCTCTGATGAAGTGGTGTTTGATCTCTATGTGTTTGGCTCAAGAATGTAGGATAGGGTTTTTTTTTGTTAGGTTGATGGCTGAAGTGTTGTCACAATATCCTACTAAGTTGATATGTAGGAGTTTTCTTGTAAAACAGGGTGAGATTGGTAGTGCCTTTTAGGTATCTTTGTAGGATTTTTTGCCTTAGTTATCCTTTTTTAAGTGAGTTGGTAGGGTGCATTTGGGTAGCCATAGGTTTGCAGTCAATCATCTTAAACTTCTTGAGAAGCTCTTTTGTATATTTTGATTCATGAATATATACCTTTTTGACTTTGTTGAATTTGTATTCCTAGGAAGAACTTAAGTTCTCCCATCATGCTCATATGAAATTCCTGCTGCATCAATTTAGAAAATTCTTGGCAGAGAGTGCCATTAGTAGATCCAAAGATAATATTATCAACATAAACTTAAATTATCAAAATATCATCTTTTATTGATTTTAAGAGTATTGTCTACTTGTCCTCTTTCAAAGTCATTTTAAGTAAGAAGTTACTAAGTCTATCATACCATGCCCTAGGTGCTTGTTTAAAACCATACAAATATTTTTTAAGTTTAAAAACGTGGAAAATTCAGAACTTTTAAAACCTGGGGGTTGTTTAACATAGACTTCTTCACTTATATAACCATTTACAAATGCGCTTTTAACATCCATTTGAAATAATGACATGTTATTATTAGCAATAAAGGAAAGTAGGATATGAATAGCTTCTAACCTGGCCACTGGAGCAAAAGTCTCAGTGTAGTCAATACCTTCTTGCTCACTGTAGCCTTGTGCAACAAGTCGTGCCTTGTTTATGAAAACTTTGCCTTTTTCAGTCAGCTTGTTTCTGAAAACCCACTTGGTTCCAATAATGTTCTTTTCTGGTCTTGGAACTAGATCCCAAAATATCATTAGCTCTTCTTGCAATGGTAGACTCCATCTATATCCTCTGAAGATTTGTCGTATTCTTGCTTGTAGCTTCTGTTTTTCAAGTTCTTTTGCCTGCATCAGTTTCTAGTTCTGGTAAATCAGCTTCTGGTTCTAGTAGATCTGTATCACCTTCTGGTTCTGGTAAATTAGCTTCTGGTTCTAGTAAACCTGCATCAGCTTCCTCTGGTTCTGGTAAACCTGCATCAGCTTCATCTTGCTTTGACTTTTCAGGTCAAGCTACTTGTCATATAACATAATACATATCAAATAATTTAAAAATAAACTCAATACAGCCAAACCATTAATTCTGCTTCTGGTGGTTTCTGCTTATTTTTAAAACTACTGAAATACTGTTTCTGTTGAAGTATGGATCACTTGGTTCCTCTGACAGTTTGAAAATCTGTAGAATACTTATCTAGCTTTGATTTTTAAGATCAAGCTTCTTGTTATCAAATTAAACATAAATATCAAACAATAATAGTATTTACAGCAAGATGTAACCTCTATGTCAACAGTTTCAATTTTACTCTGAAAATCCTCTTGTTTTTGATTTTCAGATTCTAAATTTGTATGTTCTCTTATAAGATGGATTGGATGAAGGGCTTTGAATTCCATCCCTGGTTTGTAGTCTTGATGAATTTTACTAGAGTGTTTGAAGAACTCTCCTTATTCTGATTCTTCTCTTTCTGCTGATATATCAGGTTCGTCTGATAATTCTAGAACTGATGATAATTCTGTTTCTTCTGGTAGTTCTAGTTTTGTTAATATGTACGATTTCTCTGTCTGTTCTGATTTGTGTGATATGTGTTATTTCTTTGATATTTCTTGTTCCTCCTATGATTCTGGTTCTGGTTCTAATTGGTATTGTGTTGACCAGTTCTTCTTCTAGCAGAGTCAGTTTGCTTTTGTTTGGCAGATGTTGGAACATAGACCTTTTTCCCTTCATATGTTGCCAACATCCATTGACCAGGCACCATGACTGGTGTTTCACTTTGGTTGCTCTGAACATCTGCAACATAAACAATTTTATCTTTTGGTACCCAAATCTGGTTGGGTTCGGGGTTTGTTAGTCTTTAAAAGTTTCTTGTCTTTCCTTGATTTTATCATGGGACAAGACAATTTTGAGTGACCTTTCTTAGCACAAACAGCACACAAAACATCAGAGGAAATAGGTTTAGTTACAGTTACAGTTACAGTTTCATCAAATCTTATGCCTCTTTTACCATTGTTATTAACTCCATAGATCATAGAAGCATATTTGCTTCTTTCCATACCATTAACAATAAACTCTTGTAAAACTTGTTCATCCATATCAGAATTACATACATTATTTTTTACTTGATGTTGAACAAACATTACTTTTTAGCTCAGTAATATCAGTAATATCAGTTTTAAGAGTTGCATTTTCTGTTTTACATTCTGCATTTTGATTCTTTAAAACATCAATTTCTTTGGTTAGAGTTTTATTTTCTTCCCCAAGTGTTTTCAGTTTTAAAGAAATATCATTCATTGCAGTAATTAAATCAGATCGGGTGAGTTCAGAAAATACCTCTTTTTCATCTTGTGATGATTCACTTCCAGAATCAGATTATGTATCGGATCCAAAGGCAGTATTGGTGTGAGCCATCGGAGCCAATTCTGTTTCTGATTCACTTCCAGAATTAGAGTCTGTGTTGGATCCTGAGGCAATGCTGGTGTAAGTCATCAGAGCAAGTTCTGCTTCTTCATCTTCTGATTCTTTCCCAAAGTCAGCATCTGGGTCAAATCCAGAGGCAGAATGAGTGTGAGCCACTTATGCTTCTGTTCTTCCAAAGTCAGCATCTGTGTCGGATCCAGAGGCAGAATGAATATGAGCCATCAGAGCCAATTTTGCTTCTTCTGATTCACTTCCAGAGTCAGATTTTATGTTGGATTTAGAGACAGAATTGATGTCGGCCATCATTGCTAATTCAGCTTCTTCATCATCAGAAGATTCATCAGAATCATCCCATGTTGCCATCAGAATTTTCTTCTTGGGTTTGGAGTCTTTCTTCTAGTGTTTTCCTTTCTCCAGATTTGTGCATTCTGATTTGATGTGCCCAGGTTCATTGCATCCATAGCAGATGATGCTCTTCTTGTCTTGTTCATCCTTTCCTCTGTTGGAATTCTTGTTAATCCTGAAACCAGAGTATGAAATCTGGAAAACATTGTATTTTGACTTAGAAGAACAAATCAGAGGATGTGCAAAATCAGAGGATGACACCACTAGATGATACGTCCAGAGGAAGCAACCATAGGATGAAAATGTCACCAGAAGTTTCGGCCAGAGGATACATTCAGAGGGTACTAGAGGATACACCTCTAGAGGATACCAGAGGATACACCTCCAGAGGATATCAAAGGATGTCATCAAAGGTAAACATCAGAGGATAGCATCAATTAGAGGATATCATCAAAGGGAAGGGAAAATAACATCATTAGAGGAAATCTTTCTTGGCCCAGATCAGAAGAAAACAGAGTCCAAAAGGAGACTTGGTCCAGACCAGAAGGAAGCTTGTCAGAGGGAGGCTTGGTCCAGACGAGAAGGAAACATAAGTTAGACTTGGTCCAAACTTAATCTTGACCAGAAGATAGCATGGTCGTGAATATAAGACTCAGTCCAGACTTGGTCTAGAGCATAAGATAACAGGTCTAGAACAAATTACTTGGTCTAGAACAGAAGATAGCATGGTCCGGAACATAAAACTTAGTCCAAATCAGAAGATATAATTGTCCAGAACATAAGAATTAGTCTAAATTTAATCCATACTTAGTCTAGACATGGTCCAGATTTAATCCAGACTTAGTCCAGACTTGGTCCAGATCAGAGGATAAATGTCCAGATCAATATCAAATGTCCAGATTAAAAGATCAATGGTCCAAATTAAAAGATCAATGGTCCATATTAGAAGATCAATGGCTCAGATCAGAGGATCACAGAATGGCACAAATCAGATCACATGGCCCATAATTGGTCGAGATCAGAGGATCACATAATTGGTACAGATAAGATTACTCGGTCCACAATTGGCCGAGATCAGAGGATCACATGATTGGTACAGATCAGATTACATGGTCTAGAGGTGGTCGAGATCAGAAGATCATATGGTCCAGAATTTAAATCATGATACAAATCAGTGAAGACTTGATTAAAATTCGAAGAAGACTTGATTAAATTTTGATAGAAATTTGATCAAATTATTAAGGGGATTTGATTCAAAAAATCACTGAAGACTTAGAGAAATACGAATGCAATCTGAAGCTTAAAAAGATACGGTTTGAAATTAAAAGAAACAAGATTGGTCAACAAAATTTTCAAATGCAATCTGAAGCTAAAAAGATACAATTTTTATTTAAGTGAAACAGGATTGGCCAATAGTATTTTCAAAGGAAATTTGAGCAAGATCTATTTCGAATTTAAGCTTGGACAAAACCCTATCTACAGCAATAAAAGGAGGCTTCAGGCAGCAGCATCAAGCATTGAAAAACACAAGAACTCAAGCTTCATATTCAACACAATCTAAGAGTTCAAAAGAGAGAATCACTTGAGTGCAAAAGCAATATTTTCTAAGTGTTTTCGAGAGAGAAATTCGGTGCAATAATCAGCTTTCCAGAAGCAACAAAAGTGTGCAAGCATCAGCCCAGCAATCAGCTTTCTAGAAGCAAATTTGCAAAGTTCCATCCTTTGTAATCAAACCCGATAGTGGTGTAGATTCCTTCTTTAATCTGGGGTTGTCAGATTGGTATGAGAAGACTTGACTTGTAGAGTCAAGGTGTTGTTTTCGTTCCTCAAAAGCCTGGGGTTGTCAGGCTGTTTGAGAAGACTGGCTTGAAGGGTCAGGTGCTGTAATTCAAAGGTTTTGAATTAGTGGATTAAAGCCTTCAGGATGAAGGTACTGGATGTAGTCAAGTTAATGGTGAACCAGGATAAATTGTTGTGTTCTTAAGTTGTTATTATCTGATGCTAAGTTTGATCAATTATTCATCCAACAATTCGCATCAACATTCAACAAAACAGTAAAAGAATTCAAGTTTGACAAACACAATTCAACCCCCATTCTCGTGTTTGCACCTTCAATTGGCATCAGAGCTCGTCTCAAGACTGAGCACTTTACAGTGTTTGAGGAAAGTTCCACGGGTTCAACATCTCTGGAATCAATGAAGAAGCTATTGGAGGAAACATCAATAGACCACCTATGTTTGATGGGGAACGGTTCGAGTACTAGAAGGACAGGCTGAAGAGTTTTTTTTTTCTCACAAGATCCCGAACATTGGGACATGGTGGAAGATGGCTATACTGCTCCAAGAGATGCTGATGGTGTTAAAATTCCTTGGAAAGATTTTGATGCTGACTAGAAGAACATGTTTAAGTTACATCACATATCCAGAACGTTCATGATCAATGCAATCACATTCAAGGAGTTTGACAAGTGCACTAACAAAAAATTCTGGAGTGCAACTTGATCAATTAAAAATAATAATGATAATAATAAATAACTTTAATATTGTCTCGTGCAAGAAATTCCGGAGTGCAACTTGATCAATTAAAAACGGCGCCGTTTAGTCAAAGCTACACTAGAATGATGTTTTTGCGCAACGATTAAGGATCAATTAGCACTGTGGGGAAGGAGTGAAAGGATATAAAGTGGTCTTCTCCACTGCTGGATATATAATAGAACTAAGATTGATAATGCTGCTAATCATTAGTGTGGTTTAGATGATTAGATTCATTTGAATTTGTATCTTCTCTTTTTCTCTCTTGTGTTGGAAGAGAGAAAAACACAGCCAATTTTGTGTCTGTATAAGGTATATCAAAATTGTTTGTGTGACTAATTTAGATATGGAGATTTCTTTAGTGATTTACGAGTGCAATCATACTCAATTAAATATTGTTGATTTTTTATACTAACCAATTAACTTAACTTAACTATCTAATATGTGTAATAATAATTAGCAAAATAATATTCTGATAAGAAAAAATGGAAAAATACATTTTCCCGTTATACTTTTTAATACATCCTATTACAAAACGACACATGATTTATGTGTTTTGTATGTATTATCGACCATAGCAAATAGTAATGTTGATTATGAACATGTCCAACGTAGCAAACCAAAATATAAATTCTGACAATTTAATTTAATTCAATTCGGAAGTAATCACACAACAAATTTTTACATTACATAAGAATGAAAAGTGAACAATAATCACGATGAGAAAAAATGAAAACAAAAAAATTGAACAAATCAAGAAGCAGGGGAAGGCAATGTGGTAGGATCAGCAGATGAAGGGATATCAGTTCCAACACGACAACCTTCAAGCATGAAAACAGCATCGTTAATAGAAGGCCTATCAAGTGGATCATGTCCAGTACAAAGAAGTGCAACTTTAACACCCAACAAAAACTCTTCCCATTCAGATGATTCTTGATCAATCTCAAGCAAACCAGGAGTTTGACAATATTAAAGACATTGCCTTCATAACAAAAAATATTCTGAAAATGTGACAAAACAGAACGAAGAAGTTTTCCTAGAGGAATTCCAAGCATTCCAACAGAGGAAAGGATGAACAAGACAAGAAGAGCATTATCTGCTATGGATGCAATGAACCTGGGCACATCAAGTCAGAATGTAAAAATCTAGAGAAAGGGAAAAATCAGAAGAAAGACTCCAGACCCAAGAAGAAGAATCCAATGGCAACATGGGATGATTCTGATGAAGAAGCTGAATTAGCAATGATGGCCCACATCAATTCTGCCTCTGGATCCAACTCTGAAAGTGAATCAGAAGAAGCAGAACTGGCTCTGATGGCTCATATTCATTCTGCCTCTGGATCCGACACAGATGCTGACTTTGGAAGAAAAGAAGCAGAAGTGGCTCACACTCATTCAGCCTCTGGATTTGACCCAGATGCTGACTCTGAAAAAGAATCAGAAGATGAAGAAGCAGAACTGGCTCTGATGACTTACACCAGCACTTCCTCAGGATCCAACCCAGACTCTGATTTTGGAAGTGAATATGAAACAAAACTGGTTCTGATGGCTCACACAAACTATGCCTCTAGATCTGATACAGAATCTGATTCTGAAAGTGAATCATTAGAAGATGAAAAAGAGGTATTTTCTGAACTTACTCGATCTGGTTTAATTATTGCAATGAATGATATTTTGACTATCAATAACAAACAGTCTTTAAAACTGAAAAAACTTAGGGAAGAAAATAAGATTCTAACCAAAGAAATTGATGTTTTAAAGAATCAAAATGCAGAATGTAAAACAGAAAATGCAACTCTTAAAACTGATATTGCTGAGCTTAAATATGAAAACCTAACTTTAAAAAGTAATATTTGTTCAACATCAACTACTGTATGTAATTATGATATGCATGAACAAGTCTTACAAGATTTTATTGTTAATGGTATGGAAAGAAGCAAATATGCTTCTATGATATATGGAGTTAGTAACAACGGCAAAAGAGGCATATGATTTGATGAAACTATAACTGTAACTAAACCTATTTCCTCTGATGTTTTGTGTGTTGTTTGTGCTAAGAAAGGTCACTCCAAATTGTCTTGTCCCATGATAAAATCAAGGAAAGACAAGAAACCTTTCAAGACAAGAAATCAGTTTTGGGTACCTAAAAACAAAATTATCTTTGTTGCAGATGTCCTCAGCAGTCAAGTTGAAACATCAGTCATGGTACCTGGACAGTGGATGCTCGCGACATATGACAGGAGAAAATTCTATGTTCCAAGAACTAACCTTAAGCAAATGAGGGACAGTGGCTTTTGGAGAAAAGCAAAAAGGTCAAATCATTGGTCGAGGCATGGTTGGTAATGGTACTTCTTCCTCTATTAAAGATGTACTACTAGTTAAAGGTCTTAGGCATAATTTATTAAGTATTAGTGAATTAAGTGATAGTAATTATGATATTATATTTAATAAAAAAACATGCAAAACTATTAGTCAAAAGGATGGATCAGTACTCTTCACAGGTTATAGGCAAAATAATATTTACAAGATAAATCTGTTTAGTCTAGAGAAACAAAAAGTTAAGTGTCTAGTGTCAGTAAATGAAGAGAAATTAATTTGGCATAAAAGATTAGGCCATGCTAACCTTAGATTAGTTTCAAAACTAAATAAACTTCAACTAGTGAGAGGTTTACCTAAGCTAAGCTACAAAACTGAAATTATGTGTGAAGCTTGTCAAAAGGGGAAACAAACAAAAAATTCTTTCAATCCTAAAAACTCAATATCTACCTCAAAGCCCCTTGAACTATTACACATAGATTTATTTGGGCTAGTAAAAACAACATCTCTAAGTGGTAAGAAATATGGGTTTGTCATTGTAGTTGATTATACTAGGTGGACATGGGTAAAATTTTTAAGGAGTAAGGATGAATCCCACAAAATGTTTATCACTTTTTGGAAACAAATAATGAATGAAAAAGGTCTTAAAATTATAACAATTAGAAGTGATCATGGAGGAGAATTTGAGAACAAATTCTTTGAAAATTTCTGTGATGAGAATGGAATCTCTCACAACTTTTCTTCTCCTAGAACACCCCAACAAAATGGAGTTGTAGAAAGAAAAAATAGATCACTCCAAGAAATGGTCAGAACAATGCTAAATGATATGAATGTTGCAAAACACTTTTGGGCAGAAGCAATTAATACATATAAAATAGAGTCTATATTCGATCCATATTGAATAAAACACCATATGAACCGTGGAAAGGTAAGAAGCCTAACATCTCATACTTTAAACAATTTGGTTGTACTTGTTATATGTTGAACACTAAAGATAATCTTGGAAAATTTGTCATCATCAAAGTTTTGTCATCATCAAAAAGGGGGAGATTGTTGGAACCAAGTTGGTTCTTTCAATCAAAGTTTTGATGTTAACAAAATTATTTTATGTAAATTGTATTTTGACTTAGAAGAACAAATCAGAGGTTGTGCAAAATCAGAGGATGACACCACCAGAGGATACGTCCAGAGGAAGCAACCAGAGGATAAAAATGTCACCAAAAGTTTCGGCCAGAGAAAAACATCCATAGGATACATTCAGAGGGTACCAGAGGATACACCTCTAGAGGATACTAGAGGATACACCTCCAGAGGATATCAGAGGATGTCATCAAAGGCAAACATAAGAGGATATCATCAATCAGAGGATATCATCAAAGGGAAGGAAAAATAACATCATCAGAGGATATTTTTCTTAGCCCAGATCAAAAGGAAGCAGAGTCCAAAAGGAGACCTGGTCCAGACTAGAAGGAAGCTTGTTAGAGGGAGACTTGGTCCAGACCAAAAGGAAACATAAGACAGAATTGGTCCAGACTTAATCCTGACCGGAAGATAGCATGGTCGTGAATATAAGACTTAGTCCAGACTTAATCCAGACTTGGTCCATACCATAAGATAACTGGTTTAGAACAAATGACTTTCTCCAAAAGAGAAGATAGCTTGGTCCAGAACATAAAACTTAGTCCAGATCAAAATATATAATTGTCCAGAACATATGACATAGTCCAGATTTAATCCAGACTTAGTCCAGACTTGGTCCAGATTTTATCCAAACTTAGACTAGACTTAGTCCATACTTGGTCCAGATAAGAGGATAAATGTCCAGATCAATATCAAATGTCCAGATTAAAAGATCAATGGTTCAGATTAAAAGATCAATGGTTCAGATCAGAGGATCACAAAATGACACAAATCAGATCACATGGCCCAGAATTGGTCGAGATCAGAGGATCACAGAATTGGTACAGATCAGATTACGTGGTCCAGAGGTGGTCGAGATCAGAAGATCATACGGTCCAGAATTTAAATCATGATGCAAATCAGTGAAGACTTGATTAAATTTAGATAGAAATTTGATAAAAGTATTAAGGGGATTTGATTCAAAAAATCACTGAAGACTTGAAGAAATTCGAATGCATTCGGAAGCTTAAAAAGATATGGTTTGAAATTAAAAGAAACAAGATTGGTGAACAGAATTTTCAAATGCAATATGAAGCTAAAAAGATAATATTTTTATTTAACTGAAACAGGATTGGCCAATAGTATTTTCAAAGGAAATCTGAGAAAGATCTATTTCGAATTTAAGCTTGGACAAAGCCCTATCTACATCTATAAAAGGAGGCTTCAGGAAGCAGCATCAAGCATCGAAAAATACAACTCAAGCTTCATATTCAACACAATCTGAGAGTTCAAAAGAGAGAATCACTTGAGTGCAAAAGCAATATTTTCTAAGTGTTTTCAAGAGAGAAATTCAGTGCAACAATCAGCTTTCCAGAAGCAACAAAAGTGTGCAAGAATCAGCACAACAATCAGCTTTCCAGAAGCAAATTTGCAGAGTTCCAACCTTTGTAATCAAACCCGATAGTGGTGTAGATTCCTTCTTCAATCTGGGGTTGTCAGATTGGTAGGAGAAGACTTGACTTGTAGAGTCAAGGTGTTGTTTTCGTTCCTCAAAAGTCTGGGTTGTGAAGCTGTTTGATAAGACTGGCTTGAAGGATCAAGTGCTGTAATTCAAAGGTTTTGAATTAGTGGATTAAAGCCTTCAGGATAAATTGTAGTCAAGTTAATGGTGAACTAGGATAAATTGTTGTGCTCTTAAGTTGTTATTATCTGCTGCTAAGTCTGATCAATTATTCATCCAACAATTTGCATCAACATTCAACAAAACAGTAAAAGAATTCTAGTTTGACAAACACAATTCAACCCCACTTCTCGTGTTTGCACCTTCACATTGCTTCAATGTCTTCTTCTTCTTCCATCTTGAACAGCTCGTACTTCTTGACTAAAATGTTGGCCTTTACTTCTTGAACTTGCTTGCTGCCTTTGTAAGTCAGAACCAGACTATCATAGATGTTCTTTGTTGTTTTTTTGTTAGTACACTTGTCAAACTCCTTGAATGTGATTGCATTGATCATGAACGTTCTGGATTTGTGATGTAACTTAAACATCTTCCTTTTGTCAATATCAAGATATTTCCTGGGAATTTTATCACCATCAGCATCTCTTAGAGCAGTATAGCCATATTCCACCATGTCCCAAAGTTTGGGATCTTGTGAGAAAAAGAAACTCTTCAGCCTGTCCTTCTAGTACTCGAACCGTTCCCCATCAAACATAGGTGTGTTGGAACCAAGTTGGTTCTTGCAATTAATGTTTTGATGTTAACAAATGTATTTTATGAAAATCGTATTTTGACTTAGAAGAAGAATGAAAAATCAGAAGATGTTCTCAGAAGCATAAACCAGAAGATGACGTCACTAGAAACAGAAATCAGAGGATGACGTCACCAGAGGATTGAAAAAGATTAAAGATCTACATTTTTGATGAAGACAACATTGATCAAAAAGCAAAAGGATATTAAGCCAACTCATCTTTCAAATTTATATTTGGGTAACTAAGGACTTAAGGTATTTAATATTAAATCAAAATACATTTCAAATACAATATTATGAGAACCTTCATGATAGCATATGCATTAAAATGTTTTATAAAAATATTTAAATACATAAACATATGTTTGAAAATAAATTTTTTACAAAAACTGAAAATATGTATTCGAATACGAAGTGTCGTAACCAAATACAGATTACAAGTCAGTAGCTAAAACTGAAGATCTGTATTCGAATACCAAGTGTCGTAGCCGAATACAGATTGCAAGTCAGTAGTCAAAACTGAAGATCTGTATTCAAATACGAAGTGTCGTAGTCGAATATAGATTGCAAGTCAGTAGCTAAATTTAAACTTTTGTATTCGACTACAGCTTCGCGTATTCAAATACAACTCAAGTCAGTGGCAAAAATCTCATACTTGAATTCGACTACGAGGTATCGTATTCCAATACGAAGTTCAAATTTTAAATAAAAAACTGAACGTTATAGAAGTGTACTCAAATACACTAAGGCTGTATTCGAATACAACTTCGAAACAATGCAACTTTTCAGTGTTGAAACATTGCATAAGTTCATCAAAACTTTTGGGAACCATTGCCACTGATCTGAAGTGTTACCAATGGAGTAAAATTACTTCAAAGCTTCAATTCTTACTCAGAACTTTCGACTTACCTTTTTAGAATCAATTTTTTGAAATTTCAAACACTTCAAAAACTTAATTTCATATTTTCAAGTACATGCTTTTCATTTTCATATCATTAAGAAAGGTTGTCAGTTGTACTTGGAAGTGTGATTGATTAAGTATCAAATACTTAGTGTTATAATCTTGTTCTTAGTTAAGAACATCATTACAAAATCAATTAAAGTCATTGTATCATTTGAAGAACTTAGTGTAGATTCTTCAAGTATTGTTAACTGAAATAGTCGGGTACTATCTTCTGATAAGTGTTAAAGAATTTGTAACTGAAGTCTTAGGGTTGGACTTGTAACATATTCGAACAATTACTGAAAATCTCTTGTGGTGTGCAAGAAGACTGGATGTACCCTTGGTTGTAAGGGGAATCAGGATAAATTCCTGTGTGTTTTACTTTCTGTCATTTACAAGCTTTCATTCACTAACACAGCAAATTAAACAAACTCAAAAGAGTCACTTGAACAATCTCACAAAAACTCTAAAAACAGAAAAATAGTTTAACACCTATTTCACCCCCCTCTTAGTTGCAACTCTGTTCTTACAATTGGCATCGGAGCAGGTTTTGGTAATTTGCTCCTCAATTCATGGCTTCCACACAACCTATTTTTAGAGATGGTGGTAGCTGTAACAAACCACCTTGCTTTGTCGGTGAACATTACGATTTATGGAAAATACGTATGCAAGCATACCTTGAGGCTCAAGGAGATGACATATGGGAGGCTGTAGAAAACGGTCCATATATTCCAACAACAGTCATCAACAATAAAGAAGAAATAAAAATAAAAGCCTCATGGTCAGACAATGAAAAGAGAAAAGTATTGTTTGACAAGAATATGTTATAATCAGCATTAGGAATGGACGAATTCTTTCGTATATCCCACTGCAAAACAGCAAAAGAAATATGGGATACTCTTGAAGTAACCCACGAAGGAACAATTGAGATAAAATGTTCAAACTAAACACTTTGTCTCAAGAATACGAAATGTTTCGAATGCAACCAGGAGAAGCAATTCTGGACATGCAGAAACGATTTTCTCACTTAACAAATCACTTGACAGCACTTGGCAAAAGCTTTACAAATGATGAATTGAACCTAAAGGTTCTGAGATCATTAACTAGAGCATGGAAGCCTAAAGTGACAACCATTTCTGAAAAGAAAAGTTTGTCAAAAATGTCACTCTCAGCACTTTTTGGAAAGTTACAAGAGCATGAAATATAATTAGAAAGATTGGAAAAGAATGAGTTTAGAAAAGAAAACAAAGAATATTGCATTAAGAATAGAATCAAAAGATTTGTTGAATGAAGAAAATTCAGATGAAGAAGAAAATATCACTCTTCTTGTTAAAAAATTTGGAAAATTTCTTCAAAAAGATAGAACGTTCAAGAAAAAGAAAAACTTCATAAAGAAAGATGGCTCCACTACAAATCAAAATTTTAGTTGCTTTGAATGTGGAAAACAAGGACACATGAAAGCAGAATGTCCTAACCTTATCAAGAAGAATGCTAACAGAAGAAAGGAGTTCAAAAAGGCATACATAGCATGGGAAGATAATGAAGTAAGTTCATCTTCAAATTCAGAAAATGACGAATGCGCAAATGTTGCCTTGATGGCATCTCACCAATCTGATGACGAAGAAGAGGAATACACACAAAGTACATCAAATATGTGGTACTTGGATAGTGGATGTTCAAAGCACATGAGCGGTGACAAAACAAAATTTTCAGCACTAACTCTTAAGTCAAAAGGCTATGTGATATATGGAGATAACAACAAAGGAATAATTTTGGGAATTGGAAAGGTTGGCATGGCTCCATCTCCTTCAATTGAAGATGTCCTCTATGTTGTAGGGTTAAAACACAATCTCATAAGCATAAGCCAGCTTTGTGACAAAGGTTACAAAATCACTTTCAACAAAGATGATTGTATTATCCAAATTGAGGTAACAAATGAAATTCAGTTTATTGGTAAGTGTTTCAAAAATATTTTTACAATTAATCTTGATGATTTATCCTTAAAAATGAAATGTCTTATGGTAAGTGACAACAATGATGCTTGGCTATGGCATAAAAGATTTGCACACATCCATATGGATCACTTAAACAAATTAGTCAAGCATGAACTTGTTGTAGGCTTACCAAAAATGAAATTCATTAAGGATAAATTATGTGACGCTTGTCAAAAGGGTAAACAAACTAAAGTTTCCTTTAAACCCAAAAATATCATATCAACTTCAAGACCACTTCAATTAATACATATGGACTTGTTTGGCCCATCAAGAACTAAAAGTCTTGGTGGAAATTCATATGGACTAGTAATAGTTGATGATTTTTCAAGGTTCACATAGACCTTATTTTTGGAAAATAAAAACGAAGCTTTTAAAGCTTTTAAGAAATATGCCAAACTAGTCCAAAATGAACAAGCAACCAAAATTGTATCAATTAGAAGTGATCATTGAGGAGAATTTCAAAATGCCTCTTTTGTAGAATATTGTGAAGAAAATGGAATCTTCCATAACTTTTCTGCACCAAGAACACCTCAACAAAATGGAGTTGTTGAGAGAAAGAATAGATCATTGGTAGAACTTGCAAGAACTATGCTAAGTGATTCAAGTCTACCAAAATAATTTTGGGCAGATGCTGTAAGTACAGCTTGTTACGTATCCAACCGAGTCATAATCCGGCCAATGCTGAAGAAAACTCCATATGAACTTTATAAAGGAAGAAAGCCGAATATCTCTCACTTTCACATATTTGGATGCAAATGCTTTGTGTTAAATAATAGTAAGGATAATCTCGGCAAATTCGATGAGAAGGCCGATGAAGGTATTTTTATTGGTTATTCCTTAACTAGTAAAGCATTTAGAATTTTTAATAAAAGAACTTTGATAGTTGAAGAATCTATACATGTATCTTTTGATGAATCTAACCCCTCGAAAGAGGATAAAATTATTTATGATGATAATGATGAGACAAGCAAAGAAAATCAAGTTGATCAAACAACTCAAAAGGACGAAATCAATATAGAACAACTAGATCAACACATTGATCTTCCTCAAGAATGGAAAACCCATCTTGATCATCCGATTGACAACATAATAGGTGATATCAACAAATGAGTCACTACAAGGCTAAATCTCAAAGATGCTTGTTTAAATATGGCATTTGTTTCTCAAATAGAACCCTCCAAAATAGGTGAAGCCCTCAAAGATGATCAATGGATACTTGCTATGCACGAAGAACTAAATCAGTTTGAAAGAAACAAAGTTTCGGAACTTGTTCCAAATCCAGGAAATAAACACATCATTGGTACCAAATGGGTGTTTAAGAACAAATTAGATGAAAATGGAATAGTTATCCAAAACAAGGCAAGATTGGTCGCACAAGGATACAATCAAGAAGAAGGGATTGATTTTGCTGAAACATTTGCTCCAGTAGTAAGATTAGAAGCAATCCGACTACTACTTGCTTATGCTTGCTCTATGGATTTTGAACTATTTCAAATGGATGTCAAGAGTGCATTCCTAAATGGCTATATCAATGAGGAAGTCTATGTGACACAGCCACCTGGCTTTGAAGACTTCATAAATCCTTCACATGTTTTCAAATTAAAGAAGGCGCTTTATGGTTTGAAACAAGCTCCAAGAGCTTGGTATGATAGTTTGAGTAAATTCTTATGTGAACATGGAATTGAAAAAGGTAAATTTGATAAAACCTTATTCATTAAAAGAACAAATGATCATACTTTACTTGTTCAAGTCTACGTAGATGATATCATATTTGGATCAACCAAAAATGAAATATGTGAAGAATTCTCATTAATGATGCAATGAGAATTTGAAATGTCCATGATGGGAAAATTAAATTATTTCCTAGGACTTCAAATCAAGCAACTTAAGAATGGCATCTTTATTCATCAGAAAAAATATTGTAAAGAATTATTAAAAAGATTTGAGATGGACAGCAGCAAAGAAAGTGCTACTCCCATGGGATCTGGAATGTATGTTGATAAAGACGAAACTGGTAAATCAATTGATATATCAAGATATAGAGGTATGATTGGGTCTCTCTTATATCTAACGGCCAGTAGGCCAGATATTATGTTTAGTGTTTGTTTGTGTCCAAGGTTTCAAGCAGATCCGAAGGAATCACATCTTGTAGCAGTAAAGAGGATAATGAAATATCTAATAGGAACAACCAATGCTGGCCTATGGTATCCAAAAGGTAGCATATGCAATCTCATTGGTTATACTGACTCTGACTATGCAGGATGTAAGACGGACCAAAAAAGCACAAGCGGCACTTGTCACATTCTAGGAAATGCACTAGTATCATGGTCTTGTAAGAAACAAGCATGCGTGGCCTTAAGTACTGCCGAGGCAGAATACATAGCAGCAGGCAATTGTTGTGCTCAAATCCTTTAGCTTAAGCAACAACTATGTGACTATGGACTTGATCTGGGGTGCATTCCTCTGAAATGTGACAATACCAATGCTATCAACATCACTAAGAATCCAGTCATGCACTCTCGAACCAAACATATCGACATACGTCATCATTTTTTGAGAGATCATGTGCTCAAAGGCAATGTTGAAGTTACCTTCGTGAACACTCATAATCAACTAGTGGATATTTTTACAAAGCCACTACCTAGAGAATCATTTTACAAGATACGAAGGGAACTAGGCATTCTAAATGAGAATGATCTCTAAAAGGTTTGAAAGATTTGTAAGTCATATCACTTTTAATTTTAAACTTTTCCATCTTCTCTTACTTGATATATGATTCTTTGACATCTATATGTTTTTAATACATGGTTTAAAATTTTCTTTGGTTTATTTATTGTTAAAATTTCTTTTTAGAAAAAAAATGTTTACTGTCGTATTCGAATACACGTTCCCAGAAAAACCTGTATTCGAATACACCAAATCTGTAGTCGAATACAGATTCGAATTTTTAGCATATAAAAGGGTTGTTAACAGCTTTTAGGTTACAAATACAAAAATTGGTAGCCGATTACAATCAAAATCTCTAGTTTCCTTCTTTCAAAAACTTCATCTAAACCTACATACAATCATCTCTAAACCTTCCCCTCATCATACATTACATCTAAGATTACTTTAAAATCAAACCCAAAACCCTAATTTCCCCAAAACCGTAAACTTCATCTTCTCAATATGGATGCACGAAAAAGAGGACCAAGAACTAAGGTTGCGGTTGTGGGCCCCTAAAAGAAACGAAGAAATGACAATATGGCTGACCTATCTAGATTACTTCACTCCCCAGAAGAGCTAGACAGATTCAGAACCCATTTTTCTGACAAAAAGCTGATAACTCCAAAAATTGGTACGCTTGATTCCTTTTCTAAGTTTAAATTTCCTGAGTTATTGAAAGCTCAAAAATTAGAAGAATTCATTGGATACAATGGTCCTATTTATCCTGACCTAGTTAGGGTATTCTTCTGTAATCTTGAAAAGGATGGGTCTAAATTAATGTCTAAGGTTAAAGGAAATATTATTAATTTAGACACTAAACTCATTGGAGAAATTCTGCACATACCTTATGAAGGTCAAAAGGTGTGTCTAGGACATCTGTGTGAATGGGTAAACACTACAAAATATGATGCTTATGTTTCGTTGTGCCATTTTGACAAAGATACTATGGAAAGAAAACGCACACAGGCTGGTTCGGAGTTTGCTAGACAAAGATATGGTGTTGGTAATCTGACTGTTGACAACAGATTACTGCATTATTTCTTAAGCTATATATTGATACCAAAAGCAGGGAACTACTCACAGATTTCTGAATTTGAACTTCAAATTATGATCTTTATGATAGAAGGGGCTGATCTAAACTGGGCATACTTCGTCCGCTCAGTTCTATATGCTTCCAAAGACTCTATAGCTTTACCCTACGCACGAGAAGTCACAAGAATTCTGGATCATTTTAAAGTTGATTTCTCAGGCAAGGTGCTGTACCAAACCACCAAAGATAATCTGCTGGATTTAAGTGTTTTGCCTAGTATGAAAATAGTTTGGAGTTAACCACTTCAAATTTATGTCCATAAGGGTGATCTTGGACAAAGTTCATCAACTGCCCAAGATGACAATGCAGAAGAAGCAGAACCAACAACAGGCCCAACAGTAGCACCAGAAGCAGCAACAGCAGTAGCACCAGAACCAAACAACATAGCACATGTTGAAGACATCATCTCAAACAGAATGATCATGGACAAACTTAACTCCATTTAATCCCTTGTCACAGATCAATTCCAACACTTGAATGATTCTTTCAGTAATCAAATTCAAAACATGACTGCTTCCTTCAACAACCAATTCCAAGATCTTGAAACAACCATCACTAAACATCATACATTCTTTCATCAAGAACTCAGCGACCTATCCGACAAAATTGACCATATGCATCTTCCACCAGACTTAGATGATTAAATTGGCTATTTGCAAGTTTTTGTTATTTGTTTCTGCTATGTTTGACTTTCTCATTAAAACTCTTAGTTTCTTTTAAACATAATTCTAAACATGGTTATTTGAATTCATTTTTTTGATTACAAATCCTTCTAGATATCATGTGATGCTTCTATTTCTATTGTGTATGCTTTGCTTTTAGTATCCTCTTCCTTTTTGATAATGTCAAAAGGGGGAGAAAAAGTGTATATATATTGTTGGTTGCTAGTTATTTTGTACAGATCCTCCAACACATAAGAAGGAGAAAAACATATATCAAGGGGGAGTAAGCACATATCTAGGGGGAGAAATCAAGACGTTGAAAAATTCAAGCAACAAGATTTTTGTCATCATCAAAAAGGGGGAGAATGAAAAAGATTAAAGATCTACATTTTTTATGAAGACAAAAAATTCATTGATCAAAAAGAAAAAGGATATTAAGCTAACTCATCCTTCAAATTTATATTTGGGTAACTAAGGACTTAAGGTATTTAATATTAAATCAAAATACATTTCAAATACAATATGATGAGAACCTTCTTGATAGCATATGCATTAAAATGTTTTATAAAAATATTTAAATACATAAACATATGTTTGAAAATAAATTTTTTACAAAAACTGAAAATCTGTATTCGAATACGAAGTGTCGTAGCCGAATACAGATTACAAGTCAGTAGCTAAAACTGAAGATCTACATTCGAATACGAAGTATCGTAGCCGAATACAAATTGCAAGTCAGTAGCCAAAACTGAAGATCTGTATTCGAATACGAAGTGTCGTAGTCGAATATAGATTGCAAGTCAGTAGCTAAATTTAAACTTTTGTATTCGACTACAGCTTCACGTATTCGAATACAACTCAAGTCAGTGGCAAAAATCTCATACTTGAATTCGACTACGAGGTATCGTATTCCAATACGAAGTTCAAATTTTAAATAAAAACTGAACGTTATAGAAGTGTATTCGAATACACTATGGCTGTATTCGAATACAACTTCGAAACAATGCAACTTTTCAATGTTGAAACATTGCATAAGTTCATCAAAACTTTTGGGAACCATTGCCACTGATCTGAAGTGTTACCTATGGAGTAAAAATACTTCAAAGCTTCAGTTCTTACTCAGAACTTTCGAGTTACCTTTTTAGAATCAATTTTTTGAAATTTCAAACACTTCAAAAACTTAATTTTCATATTTTCAAGTACATGCTTTTCATTTTCATATCATTAAGAAAGGTTCTCAGTTGTACTTGGAAGTGTGATTGATTAAGTATCAAATACTTAGTGTTATAACCTTGTTCTTAGTTAAGAACATCATTACAAAATCAATTAAAGTCATTGTATCACTTGAATAACTTAGTGTAGATTCTTCAAGTATTGTTAACTGAGATAGTGGGGTACTATCATCTGTTAAGTGTTAAAGAATTTGTAACTGAAGTCTGAGGGTTAGACTTGTAACATATTCGAACAATTACTGAAAATCTCTTGTGGTGTGCAAGAGGATTAGATGTACCATTGTGTGTTTTACTTTCTGTCATATACAGGCTTTCATTCACTAACACAACAAATTAAACAAACTCAAAACAGTCACTTGAACAATCTCACAAAAACTCTAAAACAGAAAAATCGTTTAACACCCAATTCACCCCCTCCCTCTTAGGTGCAACTCTATTCTTACGAGGATGTCACCTAAAGATGACGTCACCAGAAGCAGAAATCAGAAGATGGTGTCACCAGAGGATGTCACTAGAAGATGACGTCAGCAGAAGCAAAAATGAGATGATGACGTGACTAGAGGATGTTATATGAGGATGATCACCAAACGATGGTCACCAGAGGATATCATCATAGGATATCATCAGAGGATATTACCAGAGGATATCATCAGAGGATTTCATCAGAGGAATCTGTCAGAGAAAAATGCTCAAAACAGAATCGGAGCAAAAGACTCGAGAAATAGAATCTAGCTAAAAATATGATCAAAACAGAATCTGAGAAAAATGCTCAAAACAAAATTGCAGCAAAAGACTCGAGAAACATAATCTAGCTGAAAGTATGCTCAAAACATAAGTGGAGCAAAATGCTCAAAACAGAATCGGAGCAAAAGACTCAAAACAGATTAATTGGAATACATTCCAGAAGTAAAGCATCAGTGAGCAAAAGACTCAAAACAGAATCTGAGCAAACTACTCCAGAATATTCTCAAAACAGATTAATTGAAATACACTCCAGAAGTAAAGCATCAGTGTAGCCCTAATTTCAACTATAAATAGAGGCTTAATGCGAAAAAATAAAGCATCAAAAAATAGAAGAACTCAAGCAAAAATTCATAAGTATTCAGAGAGTTCAAAGGAGAGAAACACTTGCTTAAAAGATAAATATTTTCTAAGTGTTCTTTTCTTAGAGTGTGAAGCTGATCGTCATCATAAATTATTCACAAGCAAACACTCTAGTTCACTTTAAGATTATCGTGAGTATCAACTTTCCAAAAGTAGTTACTCAGTTCTAATTTCGATCCTTTATATAAAATCCTATAGTGTTGAAGTTTCTTCTAAAATATGGGGTTGTCAGGTTGTTAGAAAAAGACTTAGCTTGTAGGTTTAAGGATGTGAAGGTTCTCAAAAGTCTGGGGTTGTCAGATTGTTTGAGAAGACTTGGCTGGTATAGTCAAGGTGTTGTTGTTCCTCAAAAGTCTGGGGTTGTCAGACTGTTTGAGAAGACTTGGCTGGTATAGTCAAGTTGTTGTTGTTCCTCAAAAGTCTGGGGTTGTCAGACTTTTTGGGAAGACTGGCTTGAAGGGTCAGTGGTGTTGTAATTCAAAGGAGTTTGAATTAGTGAAAAAGGCCTTCTAAAGGAAGGGACTAGACGTAGCCTAGTTAACGGTGAACCAGGATAAATTGATGTGTTCTTATGTTGTGATTATCTGCTCCTAAATCTGATTATTTATTCATCAAATAATTTGTATCAATTCAACATAACAGCAAAAGAATTCAAGTTTTGCAAACACAATTCAACCCCCCTTCTTGTTTTTGCACCTTCAAGGTGGTCTGTTGATGTTTCCTCCAATAGCTTCTTCATTGATTCCTGACATGTTGAACCCGTGGATCTTTCCTCAAACACCGTAAAGTGCTCAATCTTGAGACCGAGCTCTGATGCCAATTGAAGGTGCAAACACGAGAAGGGGGGTTGAATTGTGTTTGCCAAACTTTGAATCTTTTTGCTGTTTTGTTAAGTGTTGATGTGATTTACTTGATGAATAATTAATCAAACTTAGTAGCAGAAAATAACAGCATAAGAACACAACAATTTATCATGATTTACTTGATGTGATTTACTTGTAGGTTTAAGGTTGTGAAGGTTCTCAAAAGTCTGGGGTTGTCAGACTGTTTGAGAAGACTTGGCTGGTATAGTCAAGGTGTTGTTGTTCCTCAAAAGTCTGGGGTTGTCAGACTGTTTGGGAAGACTGGCTTGAAGGGTCAGTGGTGTTGTAATTCAAAGGAGTTTGAATTAGTGAAAAAGGCCTTCTAAAGGAAGGGACTGGACGTAGCCTAGTTAACGGTGAACCAGGATAAATTGATGTGTTCTTATGTTGTGATTATCTGCTCCTAAATCTGATTATTTATTCATCAAATAATTTGTATCAATTCAACATAACAGCAAAAGAATTCAAGTTTTGCAAACACAATTCAACCCCCTTCTTGTTTTTTCACCTTCAAGGTGGTCTGTTGATGTTTCCTCCAATAGCTTCTTCATTGATTCCAGACATGTTGAACCCGTGGATCTTTCCTCAAACACTGTAAAGTGCTCAGTCTTGAGACCGAGCTTTGATGCCAATTGAAGGTGCAAACACGAGAAGGGGGGTTGAATTGTGTTTGCCAAACTTTGTTGTTTTGTTGAGTGTTGATGTGATTTAATTGATGAATAATTAATCAAACTTAGCCGTAGAAAATAACAGCATAAGAACACAACAATTTATCATGGTTCACCATTAACTTGGCTACATCCAGTCCCTTCATCCTGAAGGTTTTAATCCACTAATTCAAATCTTTGATTTACAACACCTGACCCTCCAAACCAGTATTCTCAAACAGCCTGACAACCCCAGACTTTTGAGGAACGAAAACAACACCTTGACTCTACAAGTCAAGTCTTCTCCTACCAATCTGACAACCCCAGATTGAAGAAGGAATCTACACCACTATCGGGTTGATTACAAGGGTTTGGAACTCTGCAAAGTTGCTTCTGGAAAGCTGATTGCTGCACTGAATTTCTCTTTCAAAAACACTTAGAAAATTTTGCTTTTGCACTCAAGTGATTCTGATGTTATCCTCTGATGATATCGTCTGGTGATCATCCTCTGGTGACCATCCTCTAGTGACTTCATGCTGCTTCTAACTTGTATCTTCTTGTGACGTCATCTTATGGTGGCATTTTTCATTCTTCTTCTAAGTCAAATATGTTATTTTCATAAAATACTTTTGTTAACATCAAAACTTTAAGTGAAAGAACCAACTTGGTTCCAACAATCTCCCCCTTTTTGATGATGACAAAACCATGTATTTTTTATAATACTTTTTCTTTCTTTTGACTTTGACTCCCCCTGAGACTAAGCTTCATTTTATATTTTCTCCCCCTAAGTCTAATGCTCAGATACCATATCAAATACACCATACATCATCTTCTCCTCCTTTCAAATACATTATCTTTACCCTCGAATATTTTATCAAATACTACATCTTCTCCCCCTTTGTCATTAGACAAAAAGGATTGAATGAAGAAAAAAGATCATCTGTTTTTTTTATCTTCTGACTCTTTTTTGTTTTTTAATTATAAAAGTACATGAAAAATAAAATAACATACAAACAAAAAATTAAACTAAGCTATGAGGTTAGGGATGAAGATAAGATGAAGGTTTTTTTTGATGAATTCAAACCTATCTTCAGGTAGTGGTTTAGTGAATATGTCAGCCCATTGATGTTCAGTGTCTACAAATTGAATGTTGAGTACTCCTTTCTGAACATAATCTTTGATAAAATGGTGTTTGATCTTATGTGTTTATCTCTTGAATGTAGGATCGGGTTTTTGGTTAAACAAATTGCAGAGGTGTTATCACAATAGATGGGTATGTTGGATTCTAATATTTTGTAGTCTTCAAGTTGATGCTTCATCAAGAGTATTTGAGAGCTGCAGCCAGCTGCTGAAATGTATTCAACCTCTGTTGTTGACATGGCAATGGTGTGTTGTCTCTTACTGGACCACGAAATTAAATTGTCTCCTAAAAAGGTACAATAGCCACTGGTGCTTTTTCTTTCAAGTTTATCTCCAGCATAGTTAGAATCACAGTATCCACTCAGTTTGTATGTAGGTGTTTTCTTGTAAAACAAGGTGAGGTTGGTAGCGCCTTTTAGGTATCTAAGGATTCTCTTAATAGTAGTTAAATGGGATTCCCTAGGATCAGATTGAAATCGAGCACATACACACACACTAAATATGATATCAGGTCTAAAAGCAGTAAGGTAGAGTAATCATCCGATCATTCCTCTGTAGATTTTCTGGTCAACTTTTTGTCCTGAGTCATCCTTTTCAAGTGAGTAGGTAGGGTGCATTGGAGTAGCCATAGGTTTGCATTCACTTATCTTAAACTTCTTGAGAAGCTCTTTTGTATATTTTGATTAATGAATGTATATACCTTTTTGACTTTGTTGAATTTTTTTTCCTAGGAAGAACTTAAGTTCTCCCATCATGCTCATTTGAAATTCCTGCTGCATCAATTTAGAAAATTCTGGCCACTGGAACAAAAGTCTAAGTGTAGTCAATATCTTCTTGCTGACTGTAGCCTTGTGCAACAAGTCGTGCCTTGTTTCTGACAACTTCTCCTTTTTCATTCAGCTTGTTTCTGAAAACCACTTGGTTCCAATAATGTTCTTTCCTGGTCTTGGAACTAGATCCCAAACATCATTCCTTTCAAATTCATTTAACTCCTCTTGCATGGCAAGAATCCATCCATATTTCCTGAGTGCTTCATCAACAAAAGTAGGCTTAATAAATGAGAGTATGCCAAACAAACTGATTTCTTTAAGTGATGATCTGATCCTTAAAAAATCATTTGCACTCCCAATGATTAGCATTTCGGGATGTGAAGATTTGTACTTCCATCCATCTTTCTTCTGACTTATCTTCAGATTCATCCTTTGAAGATTTGTCAGGTTCTTCTATTTTGCTTTCATCTTCCATCTTTTCAAGCTCTCTTGGTTTGTCTACATCAACTTTTGGTTCTGGTAAACCAGCTTCTGGTTCTGGTAGATCTGTATCAACTTCTGGTTGTTTCTGCTTGTTTTTAAAACCACTGGAATGTTGTTTCCGCTGAAGTGTTCAATTCTTGTGGATCACATGGTTCCTTTAAATATTTGAGAAACTGCAACATACCTATCTAGCTTTGATTTTTAAGATCAATCTTTTTGTTATCATAGTAAAAAGAGTATCAATACAATAATAATATTTAAAGAAAGATATAACCTATATGACCAGTTTTAGTTTCACTCTGAAAACCCTCGTATTTCTTCTTTTCTGGTTTTCAGATTCTGAACTTGCATATTATGTGATTATAAAGTCTGGATGAAGGAATTTGAATTCCCTTCCAGGTTTGTAGTCTTGATGAATTCCACTGGAGTGTTTGAAGAACTCTCCTGATTCTGATTCTTCTCTTTCTACTGATATATCAGGTTCCTCTGATAATTCTGGAACTGATGATAATTTTTTTTCTTCTGGTAGTTCCAGTTTTGTTGATATGTATGATTTCTCTATCTATTCTGATTTGTGTGATATGTGTGATTTCTTTGATATTTCATGTCCCTCCTATGATTCTAGTTTTGGTTCTGATAGGTATTGTATTTACCAGTTCTTCTTCCACCAGAGTTACTTTGCTTCTGCTTGATAGATGTTGGAACATAAACCTTTTTCCCTTCATATATTGCCAGCATCCATTTACCAGGCACCATGACTGGTGTTTCACTTTGGTTGCTCAGAACATCTGCAACATAAACAATTTTATCTTTTGGTACCCAAATCTGGTTGGGTACAGGTATGTTAGTCTTGAATGGTTTCTTGTCTTTCCTTGATTGTATCATGGGACAAGACAATTTTGAGTGACCTTTCTTAGCACAAATAGCATACAAAACATTAGAAGGAATATGTTCAGTTATAGTTATAGATTCATCAAATTCTAAGCCTCTTTTACCATTGTTACTAACTCCATAGATCATAGAAGCATAATTGCTTTTTTCCATACCATTAACAATAAAATCTTGTAAAACTTGTTCATGCATATCAGAATTACATACAATATTTTTACTTGATGTTGAACAAAGATTACCTTTTAGAGTTAGGTTTTCAGACTTAAGCTCAGCAATATCAGATTTAAAAGTTGCATTTTCTGTTTTACATTCTGCATTTTGATTCTTTAAAACATCGATTCCTTTGGATAGAATTGAATTTTCTTCCCTAAGTGTTTTCAGTTTTAAAGACAGTTTGTTGTTGATATTTAAAATATCATTCATTGCAGTAATTAAAGCAGATCGAGTAAGTTCAGAAAATACCTCTTTTTCATCTTCTGATGATTCACTTCCAGAATCAGATTCTGTATCGGATCCAGAAGCAGTGCTTGTGTGAGCCGTCAGAGCCAGTTTTGTTTCTGATTCACTTTTAGAATCAGAGTCTGGATTGGATCAAGAGGCAGAATGAATGTGTGCCATAAGAGCCAATTCTGCTTCTTCTGATTTCCTTTCAGAGTTGGATCCAGAGGCAGAATGAGTGCGACCTGTCTGAGCCAATTTTGCTTCTTCTGATTCACTTCCATAGTCAGATTTTATGTTGGATCCAGAGGCAAAATTTATGTGAGCCATCATGGCTAATTCTGCTTCTTCATCTTCAGAAGATTCATCATAATCATCCCATGTTGCCATTAGATTTTTCTTCTTGGGCTGGAGTCTTTCTTTTGGTGTTTTCCTTTCTCCAGGTTTGTGCATTCTGACTTGATGTGTCCAGGTTCATTGCATCCATAGGAGATGATACTTTCTTTGTCATGTTCATCCTTTGCTCTATTGGAATGCTTGGAATACCTCTGGGAAACTTCTTCCTTCTGTTTTGCCATATCTTCAGAACCTTTTTGGTTATGAAGGCAATGTCTTCTTCTTCTGATTTCTGATTATGGTTCTCAGAATCACTATCTTCTGACTCTGCTTCTGCTTATGCTTTTAGAACTTTCTTCTCTTTAGATTTTAAGGCTAGGATTTTGTTCTTCTTCTTGGGCTCATCTTCTTCCAGCTCTATTTCATGTGACTTGATGGAGCTGATTAATTCTTCCAAACTCAAGAGTGTTCAAATCCTTTGTTTCCTGAATGGCAGTGACCTTTGGTCTCCACTTGGTTGACAAACTTCTAAGGATTTTCTTCACGTGGTCAACAATGGTATAGCTCTTCTTGAGTACTCTTAATCTTGAGACCAGAGTCTGGAATCTGGAAAACATTGCTTCAATGTCTTCATCTTCTTCCATCTTGAATAACTCATACTTCTTGACTAGAATGTTGGCCTTTGCTTCTTGAACTTGCTTGCTTCCTTCGTAAGTCAGAATCAGACTATCATATATGCTCTTCGCTGTTTCTCTGTTAGTGCACTTGTCGAACTCCTTGAATGTGATTGCATTAATCATGAGCGTTCTGGATTTGTGATTGAACTTGAACATCTTCTTCTGGTCAATATCCATATCTCCCCTGGAAAATTTAACACCATCAGCATCTTCTGGAGCAGTATAACCATCTTCCACCAAGATCCAAAGTTCAGGATCTTGTGAAATAAAAAAACTTTTTAGCCTGTCCTTCCAATACTCAAATCGTTCTCCATCAAATAGAGGAGGTTTGTTGATGTTTCCTCCAACAGCTTCTTCATTGAATCCAGACATGTTGAACCCTTAGATCTTTCCTCAAACATTGTAAAGTGCTCAACCTTGAGACCGAGCTCTGATACCAATTGAAGGTGCAAAAACAAGAAGGGGGTTGAATTGTGTTTGCAAAACTTGAATTCTTTTGTTTTTATGTTGAATTGATACAAATTCTTTGATGAATAAATAATCAGATTTAGTAGCGGATAATCACAACATAAGAACACAGCAATTTATCTTGGTTCACCGTTAACTAGGCTACATCATGTCCCTTCCTTCAGAAGTCCTTTTTCACTAATTCAAACTCCTTTGAATTACAACACCACTGACCCTTCAAGCTAGTCTTCCCAAACAGTCTGACAACCCCAGACTTTTAAGGAACAACAACACTTTGACTTTACCAGCCAAGTCTTCTCAAATAGTTTGACAACCCCAGACTTTTGAGAACCTTCACAACCTTAAACCTACAAGCTAAGTCTTTTTCTAACAACCTGACAACCCCAGATTTTAGAAGAAACTTCAACACTATAGGATTTATATAAGGGATCGAAATTAGAACTGAGTAACTCCTTCTGGAAAGTTGATACTCACGATAATATTAAAGTGAACTAGAGTGTTCGCTTCTGAATAATTTATGATGACGATCAGCTTTACACTCTAAGAAAAGAACACTTAGAAAATATTTATCTTTTAAGCAAGTGTTTCTCTCGTTTGAACTCTCTGAATACTTATGAATTTTTGCTCGAGTTCTTCTATTTTTTGATGCTTTATTCTTCAGCATTAAGCCTCTATTTATAGTTGAACTTAGAGCTTCATTGATGCTTTACTTCTGGAGTGTATTTCGATTGAATTTGTTATGAGAATATTCTGGAGTAGTTTGTTCAGATTCTGTTTTGAGTCTTTTGCTCTGATTCTGTTTCGAGCAATTTTCTCTGATTCTGTTTTAAGCATATTTTTAGCTAGATTTTGTTTCTCGAGTCTTTTGCTCCAATTCTATTTTGAGCATTTTTCTCTAACAAGTTCCTCTGATGTTATCCTTTGGTGATATCCTCTGATGATATCCTCTAGTGATATCCTCTGATGATATCCTCTGGTGACCATCGTCTGATGATATCCTCTGGTGACCATCGTCTAGTGATCATCCTCTAATAACATCCTCTGGTGACGTCATCCTTTGATAACATCCTCTGGTGACGTCATCCTCTGATTTCTGCTTCTGGTGACGTCATCCTCCAAGTATGGACTAAGTCTAGATTGAGTCTGAATTAAATCTGGACTAAGTCTTATGTTTTGGACAATTATATCTTATGATATGGACTAAGTTTTGTGTTCTGGACCATGTTATCTTCTGGTCTGGACCAAGTCTGGACCAAGTCATTTCTTCTGGACCAGTTATCTTCCGCTATGGACCAAGTCTGGAAAGTCTGGACTGAGTCTTATATTCACGACCATGCTATCGTCTGGTCAGAATTAAGTCTAGACCAAGTCTGACTTATGTTTCCTTCTGGTCTGGACCAAGTCTCCTTCTGGACCCTGCTTCCTTCTGATCTGGGTCAATAAAGATATCCTCTGATGATGTTATTTTTCCTTCCCTTTGATGATATCCTCATATTGATGATATCCTCTGATGTTTGCCTTTGATGACATCCTCTAGTATCTTCTGGTACCCTCTGGTATCCTCTAGAGGTATCTTCTGGTACCCTCTGATGACATCCTCTGGATGTATCCTCTGGCCGAACTTTTGGGTGGCATTTTTTATCTTCTGGTGATGTCATCCTCTGGTGGTGTCATCCTTTGATTTTTCCTTCTAAGTCAAAATACGATTTTCATAAAATACATTTGTTATCATCAAAACATTAATTGCAAGAACCAACTTGGTTCCAACAGATGAACACTAGAGGATGACTATCTGTTTCTTCGTCCTCCTGCATTGGAAATGACTAAAAGTACCAAAGTACAAAAGGTTGCACTTGTCACGTAAAGTAAGATCATACAGGTCTTGGAAAAGAAAAAAAAAGGAAAAAGTACTCTCCAGGTTCAAACTTCTAGAAAGGTCGAACCTCCAAGACAACTTCGTGAAAATCAACATCCTAAGTAAAAGGCTGAATGAGGACAGATTCAATGGCATTTTTGCAATTCAAGACAAACTTCAAGGACTATTACAACTTGAGACAACGGTCATAAAAGACAACTTTCTTGAAGAAAAAGTTTCCTTATCTCTATAAAATGAAGGTTGCTCTTCTTCATTCAATACACACAACTAAGCATAAGAAGAAAAAGTATAAGGCTATCAAGAGCATTGTTTATCCTCCCTTTATACTTTCTATAATCTTACACTAGATCTTTGAAATATCTTTCCAGAAAATGTAAACAAAGAGAAACAACCCAAACTACATCATATCATCTTGTAATTTCCAAGTGAGATACACTTGAGAGAAGTTGAAATCTGAGAGAAAAGATTGTAAGCTTGATGAAGCTCTAGAATACACAAATTGTAACCAACCTCAGTGAGAGGTTAATCGTTTTTGATAATTAATGAAATCTCACAAGTGTGTGAGGACTGGACGTAGCCTTCATTGGGTGAACCAGTATAAATTTGTGTGTACTATTATCTTCTCACTATCTCTTTATCATTTGGTAATCAACTAAACCTCTATGCTTTAAATTTACAACCTCTGATATTCATCCTCTCGAAGAGGATAAAGCTTTAAAACTCAAAAGAATTTTTAAAACCACAAATATCTCTATTCAACCCCCTTCTAGTGATATTCTAGCTACTTCAACACACACATACACTAAGATAACTAAGTTTGTTTATTCCTTAATATTAGATTTCAAAATACCAATTGGACTTATACTAGATCGTGAAGTATTATTGGATGAGGATTGTAATAATATTGGATCATTTAAGTTGAATATTTTGACTGTGTATATTGCGATAATCGATTAGTTTGACAAAAAAATATCACATAATTTATGACAACAATTTTATAATAGACAATTTGAAAGTTTTTAGATTGAATTATCAAATTTGCTTAGAATTAGTGTTTCTTCACAAATTGTAGTGTTACAAGAGCTTCTGTCACAAAGGCCTTGATTATAACACTTATTGCTTTCTCAATTAAATCATTATTTTCTTTGGTGGAAATTGTTGCAAGGAGAAGGATGTCCATCTCTCCATTCAGTGCATCACCAAATCCTTGATAACCTAAGACAACATGCATCTTGATGCTCCACAAAAAAATGTTGGACCAATTGAAATTCTCTATATGTCAAACTTGGTTTTACCCATAATACTCATATATGGCGCCAATTGTTGGTGGAATTAAAGCTTGAAACCAATTAAATAAAAGAAAACTACAATTGAATAAAATCAAAAGAACAATTAAAATAAAAACAACATAAAACATAAATGAGAGAAGAAAATGAACACCAATAACTTACTTAGTTCATAAAGATCTACTCCACAGGAGAGAGCGTAACAACTAGGGATGGGAATAGGCTAGGCCGTCCGACAGGGGCCTATGACCTGGCCTACTTATGGCCTGACCTGGCTTGGCCTGTTTAATAAGAAGGCCAGGTTCAGGCTATTTTTAAAGCCTATTTTGTTAAATAGGCCAGGTTCAGGCTTATATAAAAGCCTATTAGGCCTGACAGGCCGGCCTATATATATATTATTTATTAATGTTATTTTTTATTATTATTTATTAATATTATAGTTTCGTATTTTAAAGTATATGTATATATATATCTTATTATTTATTAATGTTATTTATTAATATTATTGTTTCCTATTTTAAAGCCTATCAATTAGGCTATTTTAATATTATTTTATTATATTAGATTTGATTATAATTTTATTAGTTTTCTTTATATAAAACTTTCTAATTTAGCCTATTTAAAAAAAATGTAAAATATAACATTTAAATATTTTAATGTGAATAAGGCTTTTAAATAGGCTTTCAGGCCAGGCCAGATTCTTAAAAAGGCCAGGCCAGGCCCAAAAAAAAGCCTATGATAGGCCATAGGCCAGGCTTAGGCCTAAAAAATTAATCGTAGGCCAGGCTTAGGCCTTTCAAAGCCTGGCCTGGCCTGGCCTATTCCCACCCCTAGTAACAACGAATCTATTAGTTGGAGAAAATAAGATCAAACCATATATAGTAGAGTCCTCTTGGTCCCTTGTTTCCCACTATTGATAAACAACAACATAAATTCTCAAACCCCTTTCAACACTGTAACACCCCTCTAACGGTGAAATCCAACCTCTAATTACAAGATACTTTTCAAAGTAACTACTCATTTTTACTTTATAAAATGTGTATTTTTTTTTCTTTTCAAAACCCTATTTCCTTTTTGTTAAACAAATAATCAGAGTAATCTCTAACGTTTTTCGAAACATGATGCATAAGTTATAATGCAAGAATTTGACACTAAGTTTAAAAGAAATATAAGTTGTGAGAAAATGCTTCAAGCCAAACACTAATTCTTTAATAATCTCTTTACACCTAACAAGTTATAATACTTAATCGACGAATCCAAGACAATAAAATACAACCAGCTGATCACAATATTTGACAGAGCGTCTCAGTCAAATGTTAACTACCCACACGCTTGTGCCCGAAGTGCGACTATTCTATTCACGTTTTGCTTTAAGAGACTCCAACATCCTCCTCAACTAAGGTGGTGACATATAGCCCAAACAAATCAACAACAAGGGCCACCAATTCAAAAATAACATATATATAGATACAAAGCAGATATAATGTGTAAACAAAATGTACATGTATCAATAAACATCAATAGAATATATATATATATATATATATATATATATATATATATATATATATATATATATATATATATATTCACACATATTTTTAGCAAAAGACGATCCAAGTCGTAATGCAATGTCTATATGTTAGTGCACATGATTCTAAAATATTACATCCTTCACAAATGTGTAGTCGCTCACAAACAAATACAATGATGTTTATCATGGGCCATCATAACTCAATAATCCTGGTAATGATAAGGTGGATCTATTCTCGATAACCGCACCCTACAGCCTATCACAATCACCATGTAACTATTATATGGATGAGTATACGATTCTCCATATATGCAAATGCAACTTAATTTACATATCATCCAACATTTGCAAACTTATCAATGCATATTCCTACAACAATATCTAAAACAACTTTGATCATATATCCACGCATGGTATTCAAACAAACATATATATCCACATATGTGCACATTATATTCAAAAGTAAATATACATATTATAAGGTACATGTTAATAAAAGTGGAAGAGGCTCTTACTTCGTAGCGCTTCCTCAAACAAAACAAAGCTTATGCTACACAATTTTTATCACACCTTCAACCAACAGGGTCTCACATTCTTTTATTACTCTTAAACATTAACGAAATAAATTTTACTAAGTTAAAAAAAAGTCTCAAAACTCTAAGCAAGCCTCACCAATTCGGCCATACCCTCAAAATCAAACTAGGTTTTTTTTTCCTTTCAATCGAACTTAAATTAGAACACTCAAGGTTTAAAAAACTTTTGTCAAAACACTTGCTAATTTATAATTTCAAACTCCAACACTTTCATTTTTGACAATTTTCCTTTAACAATATCAAGACCCATCTTTATAGTTCAAAACCAACGCCAATCAACTCTAAACGAGTTCATGGTCATAAAGTTACATACTTTAAAAATAAAGTCTTTAAACACCTAAACTTTTTAAATATTTTTCTAGTAAAATTATGTCATGACCTCTTTGCATAAACTATAATTTTTCAAAAATACTTACAAGGTTGATTTTTTGGAAAACATCACAAAACAAGTAATTTCTGTCCACCGCTACTTTGTGTCAATACTTTGATTGTTAGAAAATAACGAGTACTACATTCTAAATGTCTTTGATTCGCAAAAATAAATCTTATGAACATAAACAAAAACTTCAACAACTTAGATTAAATAATAAAGTTTTCAACTTTTTCAAACCCTTAGTCTTCAAAACTCTGGTTCTTTTTAAAGCTTCAAAATCACTCTTTTTAAAGTTTCAAAATCATTATTATATGAATATCATAATCAATCATAATTTAAGACACTAAACACCGCCGTCAAGTTAAAGTCATCATAAGCTTAACACTTTTACTACCAAAATCAAGATTTAAAAATTTTTGACTAAAAATCAAAACTTGGTTTATGATATGAAAATTTTGTTCATTAAAGTTTCTTAATCATCAACCGTGACAAATTCTTGAAATCACTTTTAACCAATCCACCTCATGATCTAGACTAGTAAACTTTGAAGCTCAAATACTACTATTCTTTGTAAATCAAACTGCAATCTTCCTTCATAAAATTCTTTGATCATTCCTTTAAATAAATTTCATGAAATAGCTTCAAAATTTCGTAAAATTTAAAACTTTTAATCATCATAATTTTAACCTTGTCCATATACTTGAAAAAATATATGAAACTTTTCTTTGGAAATGATACTTTACTAAAAGCATCACAATTGGAACTTAATATCTTTCTAAACATTTGAACTTTTTCATCTAAATCACCATTGGCCATCAAAACTCCTTCAAAATAACCTAAATATCATGATCAAGTCTTTGGTCCTTCTTTAAAAACTCAAGGTCACTTTTCATATCAACAACCTCATAATCAAGTTCTAACTTAGCAGGAAATCATTCTTTTAAGCTAACAAATTAAATTAATACTTTAATTATTAATTTTTTTTTCCAAATATACTGTCAGCAACACACCCAAAAATACATCATCATTGATGAAAGAAAAATAATCAAAATATCTTTCCCCTTTGTTCATCAAAGCTCACAATTTTGGATGAGAAAAATAGGAAAATCTTTTATCTAAGACTAATCTATATTAAACACATACACAAGGATGATGTGATTAGAAAAATGAGAAAATACTCACTCGCACCATCACAACAACTCACCCAACCACAACAAAAATAAGAAAAAACTTTAATCCTTTTTCAAACTTGTCATCAAGACACAAACTAGAGAGTTTCAAGTAAAAATATTAGGGTTAAATAAGTTTTTAGTTCCCGTAAAATTGTTGTTTTTTATTTTTAATCCCTATAATTTTTTTGGGTACTTTTTAGTCACTACACATATCATTGTTTTCAATTTTAGTCCTCACAGTAGGGACTAAAATTGAAAATTGTGATATTAGTAGGGACTAAAAAATGTGAAATAATTTTATATGACTAAATGTGAAATACAACAATTTTATAGATACTAAAAACTTATTTAACCCAAAAATTTAAAACAACTTTCCCACACAAACACATAAGCTCGGCCAAGAGAGGGAACAAGAAAAGAAAACTTTACAATATAAAGCTACAACAAGTTTCCTCTAGCGATTCCTCATTTATTCTCTCTTGAAACCTCTCTCAAAATATCACTATAACCACTTGTTTTTCAAGTTTTTCTTCAAAACTTCAATGACACCAACACTTTCTCTCTTAAGACATGAAGAAAAAAGCAATTGTTTATCTAGTGAAAGAGAGTGGCTACACGTTTATTTTAAAGAAAAGGGAGGAGTCTCCTTAATTCTCAACCATACAATTACTATTACTCTAAAATAATAATAGTGTATAATTGTTGACACTTAATTTTATCCGCTATTTTTAGACTTTTTATTAAAAACACACACACATATATATATAATGAAATAAAAAATATATATGATAATAAAAATAAAAATAAATAATTAGGAGTTTAAACTTTAGAAAATCATGAGTACTTCTGGTTCATGTTTGTCTCTAATCCTGTCAAGATGTTTCACTCTTTTCTATAACATAAAAAAAAAGTATATAGTTGAATGAAAATAAACCGAAAAGAAATTGATTAATGGTAAAAAAAAACAATATAATGATTATCAATTGAATGAAAAGAAACCGAAAAGAAATGAATCAATGGTAATAAGAATCAGTATAATGGTGATCAATTGAATGAAAAGAATAAGTAAAAATAAAGTTTTTGACAAAAATCAAAGATGTATTCGACTATAGCTTCTCGTACCCGAATACAAACAGTAAGTCAGTAGCAAAAACTGAAGATCTGTATTCGAATACGAAGTGTCGTAGCCGAATACAGATAGCAAGTCAGTAGATAAAACTGAAGATCTGTATTCGAATACGGAGTGTCATAGCCGAATACAGATAGCAAGTCAGTAGCTAAAACTGAAGATCTGTATTCGAATATGGAGTGTCGTAGCCGAATACAGATGTAAAGTTAGTAGCTAAAATTGAACTTTTGTATTCGACTACAGCTTCGCGTATTCGAATATAACTCAAGTCAGCGGCAAAAATCACATACTTGTATTCGACTATGATGTATCGTATTCGAATACGAAGTTCAAATTTTAAATAAACACTGAACGTTACAGAAGTGTATTCGAATACACTAAGGCTGTATTCGAATAAACCTTTGAAACAATGCAATTTTTCAGTTCTAGATCATTGCCTAAGTTCATCAAAACTTATGGGAACAATTGTCACTGATCTGAAGTGTTGTCTATGGAGTATAAATACCTCATAGCTTCATTTCTTACTGACTACATCTACCTACCAATCTTAGAACTATTTTCTGAAATATAAAATACTTTTAAAGCTTCATTTTCATATTTTCAAGTACATGCTTTTCAATTTCATATCATTAAGAAATGTTCTCAGTTGTACTTGGAAGTGTGCTTGATTAGTATCATTATACTTAGTGTTATATTCTTGTTCTTCGTAAAGAACATAGTCACAAAATCATTTGAAGTTATTGTATTATTTGAAGAACTTAGTGTAGATTCTTCAAGTGTTGTAAACTAAGATAGTGGTGTGCTATCTTAGGCAAAGTGTTAAGAATTTGTAACTGAAGTCTTAGTGTCAGACTTGTAACTTATTCTAACAAATAGTGGAAAATCTCTTGTGGTGTGAAAGAGGACTGGATGTACCCTTAGTTGTAACGGGAACCAGGATAAATTTTTGTGTGCTTTACTTTCAGTCGTTTACAAAGCTTTCATACATTTAACACAACCAGTAAAATAACTCACAAAACTCTAAAAACCAGAAAAGTTTTTTAAACACGTAATTCACCCCCCTCTTAGGTGCACCTCTGTTCTTACAATTGGCATCAGATACATGTTTAAAATTATTTCTTTACTTAAAAATTTAAATTTAAAAAAGAAATTTTTACTGTCGTATTCGAATACACACTGTCTGTATTTGAATACACATTCCCAGAAAAACTTGTATTCGAATACATCAAGCCTGTAGTCGAACACATATTCGAATTTTTCAGGTTTAAAAACATTTTTTTGACATAATTTAGGTTTTTCTCTCAAAGAATACACTCAAATCCTCTGTTTTCATTTCTTCAAAACTGTCATCCAATCTTTAATGCAATCATCATCAAACCTTTACCTCATCATCCATTACATCTAAAATTTTTTCAAAATCAAACCCAAATCCCAAATTTCCCAAAAATCGTGAAACTCCATCTTCTCCATTTCTTCAAACATGGATGCACGTAAAAGAGGTCCAAGGACGAAGGTTGCTGCTGTAGGTCCTTCAAAGAAAATAAGAAATGATAATATGGCAGACCTATCCCGGTTACTTCACTCACTGGAAAAAATCGATAGATTTAGAACCAACTTCTCCGACAAAAAGTTGATTACTCCAAAAATTGGTATTCTTGATTCCTTCTCTGCTTTTAAATTCCCTGAGTTACTTAAAGCTCAAAAATTAGAAGAGTTCATTGGATACAATGGTCCTATCTATCCTGACCTAGTTAGGTATTTTTATGCAATCTTGAAAAAGATGGTTCTAAGCTAGTGTCTAAGGTTAAAGGAAAATTTATTAATTTAGACACTAAAATCATTGGAGAAATTATGCACATACCATTTGAGGGTTAGAAAATGTGTCCAAGACATTTATGTGAATGGGTAAATACTACCAAGTATGGTGCTTATATCTCACTGTGTCGGTTTGATAAAGATATTATGGAAATAAGAAGAACACAGGCTGGTTCGGAGTTTGCCAGGTAGAGATATGGTGTTGGTAACCTAACCGTTGACAACAGATTATTACATTACTTCTTAAGCTATATTGTAGTACCGAAAGTAGGAAATTATTCACAAATATCTGAGTTTGAACTTCAAATCATGATTTTTATGATAGAAGGGGCTGATCTCAACTAGGCTTACTTTGTTCGCTCTGTTCTATTTGCCTCCATAGATGCTATAGGATTGCCTTATGCAAGAGAAGTTATAAGAATATTGGATCACTTTAAGGTAGATTTCTCATGAGAAGTTTTGTACAAAACTACCAAAGACAATATGTTAGACTTAAGTGTCCTGCCCTACATGAAAATAGTATGGAGTGAACCACTTCAAACTTATGTCCACAAGGGTGATCTTGGACAAACCTCATCAACAAATGCCCAAGATGAAGCTACAGAAGAAGCAGAAGCTGCAGCAGAACCAGAAGCAAAAGACATAGCGGCTGATGTAGATATCATTTAAAATCGCATGATCATGGACAAACTCAACTCGATTCAATCTTTCATCACGAATCAATTTCAAAATATGAATGCTTCTTTCACTAACCAATTTCAAACCATGACCACATCCTTCAACAACAGATTTCAACACTTTGAAACAACCATCACTCAACATCATGCCTCTTTGCATCAAGAACTAAGTAATCTATCCGATAAAATTGACCACCTTCATCTCCCACCGGATTTTGATGAGTAGATTGGCTATTGCAAGTTTTGTTATTTGTTTCCGCTTTGTTAAATATTTCCTTTAAAACTCTTATTTCCTTTTACTAAATGTATTACTAGACATGATTATTTAAATTACTTCTTGATTGCAATCTTCCTAAATAGTATGTGATGCTTGCATTTATTTTACATATATTGTGTATGCTTGGTTTTTTGTATGGTATCCTTTTCCTTTTTGATCATGTCCAAAGGGGGAGATAAAGTGTATGTTGTTGGTTGTTGGCATTGAATTCTTACAGATCTTCCAACACATAATTTCAAAAACAAAGGGGGAGTAACCATATATCAAGGGGGAGAAATCAAGTCTTTGAAATTTCAAGCAACAAGGTTTTGCCATCATCAAAAAGGAGGAGAATGAAAAAGAATAAGATCTACATTTTTTATGAAGACAAAAAGACTATGTGTAATGATCAAAAATGCAAACTCAAAGGAAAATCATCTTTCAAGTCATATTAGGTAACTTAGGCCTTAAGGTACTTGATAATAATTCAAATTACATTTCAAATACAATATTATGAGAACCTTCTATATTTAGCATATGCATTAAAAGTATTTTCTAAAGTATTTAAATGCATAAACAAATATTCAAAAATAAAGTTTTTGACAAAAATCAAAGATGTATTCGACTACAGCTACTCGTAGCCGA
This sequence comes from Cicer cuneatum, assembly GCA_037974295.1. Taxonomy (NCBI): domain Eukaryota; kingdom Viridiplantae; phylum Streptophyta; class Magnoliopsida; order Fabales; family Fabaceae; genus Cicer; species Cicer cuneatum. The sequence goes on from JBBPBO010000004.1 coordinate 22,887,188, forward strand.
ATACAAACAGTAAGTCAGTAGGCAAAACTGAAGATCTGTATTCGAATACGAAGTGTCGTAGCCGAATACAAATAGCAAGTTAGTAGCTAAAACTGAAGATCAAGATTAGAATACGGAGTGTCGTAGCCGAATACAGATAGCAAGTCAGTAGCTAAAACTGAAGATCTGTATTCGAATATGGAGTGTCATAGCTGAATACAGATGTAAAGTTAGTAGCTAAAATTGAACTTTTGTATTCGACTACAGCTTCGCGTATTCGAATACAACTCAAGTCAGTGGCAAAAATCACATACTTGTATTCGACTAGGATGTATCGTATTCGAATACGAAATTCAAATTTTAAATAAAAACTGAACGTTATAGAAGTGTATTCGAATACACTAAGGTTGTATTCGAATACAATTTCGAAACAATGCAATTTTTCAGTTCTGGATCATTGCATAAGTTCATCAAAACTTATGGGAACAATTGCCACTGATCTGAAGTGTTGTCTATGGAGTATAAATACCTCATAGCTTCAGTTCTTACTGACTACATCTACTTACCAATCTTAGAACTATTTTCTTAAATGTTAAAAACTTTTAAAGCTTCATTTTCATATTTTCAAGTACATGCTATTCAATTTCATATCATTAAGAAAATTTCTCAGTTGTACTTGGAAGTGTGCTTGATTAGTATCATTATACTTAGTGTTATATTCTTATTCTTCGTATAGAACATAGTCACAAAATCATTTGAAGTTATTGTATTATTTGAAGAACTTAGTGTAGATTCTTCAAGTGTTGTAAACTAAGATAGTGGTGTGCTATCTTAGGCAAAGTGTTAAGAATTTGTAACTGAAGTCTTAGTGTTAGACTTGTAACTTATTCTAACAAATAGTGGAAAATCTCTTATGATTTGCAAGAGGACTGGATGTACCGTTAGTTGTAAGGGGAACCAGGATAAATTTCTATGTGCTTTACTTTCAGTAATTGACAAAGCTTTCATACACTTAACACAACCAGTAAAATAACTCACAAAACTCTAAAAACCAGAAAAGTTTTTTAAACACCTAATTCACCCCCCTCTTAGGAGCGCCTCTGTTCTTACAATGATGATCAATTCACAATTATTTCCTTATCTTTTATAAACTACACCAAGAGGACTAAAAGTAAAAAGGAGGAGGAGAGCAGTATTGAGTAAAAAGAAAAAGAATAGAATAATAGGCAAAAATAGGAAGGAGCATATAATCTGAACTTATAAAACTAGTCCATCTAACTAATTCAGTAGTAAGGTATCGATTTTTTTATCCTTCTCTAATTTGCTTTTTATTAGCTTCTTTGTATTGCATCCTTTTAAAATAAATGCAATTTGGTTTTATTTTCTTCTGCAAAAATAAACTCATATGCTAAGCTTTCATTTTTATTAAGCTATGTTCTTAAAAGAGTTTTGCAACACACAAACTAAAAAAAGATAAATAATTGATGCTTATAAATCAATCATTAAAATATAACTTCACCCCATTGTAACATAACACAAAACTCATATTATAGTTTATCAAATAACTCAAAAAATTGTAACAATAAACTAGATCAATAAATAGTTTCTTTTTCTTCTTAGAATTAGAATAAATAGTCACCGCTGCCGGATGAAATTCATCGTCGTTCGTACCACCACATCACTCACCCTAGCCATCAATGATCTTTGTGTCGCAATAGATCCGACAACGCACGAGCAAATCCTTTAACTAGCTGCATATTTTGCTTTGTCGTCGCGTCCATCTATTTCGTTCACATATCGTTGTGTTACAGTTGTTTCCTAACAAGAACTATTTTTTGTAACTTTAAAACCAAATACAAAATAAAAAGATAAAATCCGTGAACAGACATCTCACCTTGTTTCCGTTAATATTTTTATTACCTTTTTTTGGATACATATATAATAATAATTATAATAATAATAAATAATTAAAATCTAGTATAATAAAATCGGACAACACATAAATATTTTCTACCCAAAGAAACAATTTTTTTTAACTTTAAAACCAAATACAAAATAAAAATATACAATCCAAGAACACACATCTCACCTCTTTTTTGTTATTATTTTTTATTACCTTTTTTGATACATATATAATAATAATTATAATAATAAAATAATTAAAATTGAGTAATAATAAAATTGGACAATACATAAATATTTTCTACTCAAGAACTGCGTGTGTGTTGATTTCCCTATTGCACCTGGGGATACGTAGAAGCAAAGACTTCCTTTGTCAAACCAAATTAATAAAAATATATTTTTCCTTCTTTTATCAATGTAAATAATTTATTTTCCTTTTTATTATTCTTTTTAGGCGTAAAACAAATAATTAAATTAATAAATAATTTGTATACAATTAATTATAGGATAATCGTTTTAACGGATGGTGTAGAGTAATATTATTTTCCCTACTCGTAATCGACTCTCGAATCCTTTTTTTTGTTCAAGATCTTTATTTTAAGTTTTATCTAATTTTTCCTTTAAAAAAAATAAAATTAGTGGCGACTTCTATTTCGTAGACAAACTGGACGCGGCAATAATAATAGCCACTGCTAATTTTTATAAGTCACATTAAACTGAAAAGTCGAATTAGAGGCAATATAAAATGTTGCTTTATTATTACAAATTAATGTCATTTGTGTTGCCTCTTAAAACTAATGCTCTTTGAGTAATTGCTTCAATCAAATCAACTCAAAGTCACTAAAGTCGTGGCCCTATATTCAGCTTCAGCACGTGATCTTGCAACCACGCTATGTTTTATACTCTTCCAGAATATCAAGTTTCGTCCGACAAGTACACAATACTCATAAGTGGATCTTCTATCATTAGGTGAGTATGTCCTCTATTTTCATAAATCGATATCAGAATAGCCAACTATTTGAGTATGTCATTTTTTTCACAAATGAGATCATTTCCTAGAGCACCTTTAATGTATTCAAGATCTCTATCACAACATTATAGTGTTCTTGGTAATGAGAGTTTAAGAATTAGCTTACCAAACTGATTGGAAAAGAAATGTCTGGACAGGTAATTGTGAGATAGTTTAACGTACCAACCAATGTTTTGTATCTCACGAAATCTGAAAGTGGCATCCCCATTAGATAGAAGTTAAACATTTGGATCCATAAGAGTATCAATTAGTTTGCCATTCGATAGACATGTCTCTTCAAGACTATTATTCTGAATCAGCCAAACCAAGCTCGAGGAGACTATTTAAGACAATAAAGAGACATGTGAAGTCGACAAACCACTATAGAGGAATCCACCTAAGCAACAAACTCGGGTGGTTGCTCCATATACACGTCCTCTTCAAGTTCACCATGCAAAAATGCATTTTTAATGTCAAGTTGTAATTGAGGCAAAAAAAATTGAGTATATCTTGTTGCCATAAAACGAGCTATACAATGATCAATATTACCATCGGCATAACCTCTCACCGTATAAAGCTAACGAAAACCTACTAAAGAATCCCTATAGGCTAGAGGAACCAATTCACCAATGCTTTGAAGTGCATCCATATCATCAATCATTGATTTCGTCCACTCTATGTGGGATAAGCTTCACCTAGAGATTTAGGAATAAAAACAGAAGACAAGCAAGTACAATGCAAAAGTGAAAGACGATGGCAACTCAAACCAATCTAATGAGGGGGTGAGTTACAAGTAGGACATATACTTTTACAAATAGAAATGGGAATGTTAAAGGTCAAATCCAGTAAAGGAGCATTTAGAATGGCCTGTGTATTGGGAAAAAGTGTTGGGACATGTATAACAGATGTGGGTTAACAAGGACGGTGTGTCTAAAGAGATTGTACAATCAAAGGGTCTAAGGGAGAAGTCTCATATGTGACAACAGGAGGGGCCTACAGAGGTGTCTCAGGGGGGATAATGTAATAGACTCTAATGGTGAAAGAGAAGATCAAATAGACTCCGGCGGGTCCACAAAAATGATTGTAGGCAGAGGGTCAAGAAGCGATTCTTAGTATGTAATAGACTAAAAAAAGGAAACATCATTCGATATGAGATACCGATTAAAATCCATATATTCAAGGGCATTTTACTTATGCAAAGTGGAAATAGACAAACCAAATTAAGTTTTAACTTCCTTATTAAATAGCTCAAAGTAGAAAATAATTCATACCTATTTTTCATTAAAAACAACCATATACAACGGGAAAAATCATCAATGAATGTAATAAAATCATCAATAATTGTTGTTGAGGAAAAAACTTTTTTGATATATGTTTTAATGACAACAAACCTTATGAAATAAATGATTAAGTTTTATGAATGGTGATCTACTAATGATTGCACTTGAGTTTTATTTAAGGAACGCGAATTGCATAAGTGAACAAGCAATAAGCCATCAACAAGTGCATAAGTACTTTCTCAATTGTTATGAAATAATATTCTCATGATGAACAAGTTCATTACATTCATAAATAGTCATATTAGTTCAACAAAATGACAAGAATCAATTTTGAACAATAAATCATTTCAAAATTAAGTCATTTATTTAAATAATAAAAGGAAGAACATTCACCAGAGCAACATGTAGTAAATGGATTTATTTGGAAGAGCAACAGGCAGTAAATTAGTTGGAATTTCGCACATGGTCTTCCTTACATTTAATGAGCAATTAGAAGTCAAGATTTGAAGGTCTAATTGCAAAAACAAACAAGCAAAATGTTTTGCAGATTGATGACAGATTTATTATAATAAGATCATTCTGGAAGAAGCAAGATCATTCTGGTTTATTAAAAACAACAGTCTGGAAAAACGAAGATCGTTCTAGTTTTTGATAACCTTAAATCTAATCAAACCAATATAATTTTGGTTTATCAAATGATCTTTCTGGTTTATTACAACGTCGTTTTGGTTTATCAAATGTTCATTTTGGTTTATTACAAGATCATTCTGGTTTATGAAATGATCATTCTAATTTATTACAAGAGCATTCTAGTTTATATAAAGATCATTTTGGTTATTTCATTTATGGGCAGAAGTAAAATGAACCATTCTCCAAAGTCCAGATCTTAAGATAAATGAATATCAATACTACTCAAAACAATTATCAAAGCCCAAAAGTCTAGCTAAACGTCCAAAGAAGCAAACAACATCAAGATCAATCTCTAAATTGATGAGCTATGAGCAAGGACAGCTAAGACAATAAGGACACTGCTGTTGCAACTTTTTGCAGAAAGCACATTATGCTTCTAAGACAAAGGACTGACAATAGACAACGGTTAATTCCTTCTGCCACATTTTTTTTATTCAACACAAAACGAAGAATGTTCTGGTTTTATAAAAGAACATTCTTGTTATTCTCTTTTAAAGATAGAATTAAAACAGATCATTTTCTACAGTCCAAACTACAATTTAATGAGTATCAAGACTGCTAAAATCAATGGTGAAGCCCAGAACTCGAGTTAAATGCCCAAAGAGGAAAACAACATCCAGATTGATGACAAGATTGATCTCAAAAATTGATGAGTTATGAGCAAGGAAACAAGTATATTGTACTTACATTATTCTGCAGAAAGTTCTTCTGCACAAATCTGATTTGAAACAGTACCAACTGACATTTCACAGCTCATTTATCCACTCATTCACGTTTTCCATCAGACCCAAAAACATGAACGTTCTTTGTTTGTCAAGAACGTTTTGGACAACAATATAAACACATGTTTAATTGTTTTAAAACATATCTAAAACTTGGGAAGTGTGTCCAGTGACTATATTTAATTTAAACTAAATCTTCAAAACCTTTTATCATCTATAAATTAAAGATCAATTGGAAGATGAAGGCAAGAGTTCAATTTACAAATCTACTAACACTTGTTCAAGTAATAATAAGTCAAAAACTCTTGAAGCAAACTCCAGCTCTCTTCACTATATTTGTGGATCATCAATTATTGAGTTTGTCTTTATTTATCTCAAACAAGTGTTGAGAAGTTTTAAGATCCCAAACATTTTTATCATACACATCATCTGTAATTCAAGTCTATCTTTTATGTTAAATTGAGTGTGTTTTAAAAATCCTATCAAGGCTGAAAGGTGATTGTAAAAATCCTATTTACGTTGAAAGGTGAAGATTTGATTGATCAAGGAGTGATCAAGAGAAAAGGTGTGAAAGAGAACATTGATCATAGTGAAAATGTCACAGTTGTGAGGACTGGACAAGCCCGAGTTGGGTGAACCAGTATACTTTCTGTAGGTGATGTTTCTATCCCTTATCTTTAATTATTTGCAACAAAAATCACACTTCGTTATAAACTAATTTATTTTAATTACTTCTAATATATCTAAAACATTTTGGATATTCTGTTTCAACCAAGATTGATCTTCAGTTAATTTAAATTAAGCGCATAAATCAAAATTTTAAAGGGGTCACAATTCAAACCCCCCATTTCTTGCAATTGACATTGTTACTTCAATTGTATTAAAGTATCTAGACTCGAGAGTGTAAATAGTACGACAAGGACCCTAAACATCTTAGTGAAATAAATAAAAAAGAGTTGAAATTTGTTTATTGGCTCAATTAGAGAAATGACTACCAGTGTGTTTCCTTAACTTGCATAACTCATAATGTATGCTAGATAATTTAGAAAGATTAGGTACTAACTAATAAAGTTTGGGAAAACTCAAATGACATAACTAGGCCTGCATAGTAAGAGGAAAATATGTGACAAAACACAACATTGGTTTGACATAGATAATATAGACCATTAGATTCACATATGACGCCAATCGTCCATCCTGAAATCCAGTCCTGCACAATCACATTTCCGTTAGTAAAAGTGACAACACAATCATGAGAACAATTTAATCGACTATTAGAAACTAAAAGGACATCCAGGCACATAAAGGAAAAATGCAATTGATAAAGATGGAAATTTTTTGATAGTGTCAATCCCTTGGGATATTATTTTGGAATTATTCATTGAGACTACAATAGGTAAGTAACTGTATATAGTGAGAGATGAGAAAAGAACTTAATGATTACCAGTAACATGGTAAGACACACAAGAATCAAGGACCTATGGACTAAGTGAAGGTGATTGAGAGACACAAGCAAATGATTTACCAGAGTGTGCAACCAAAATAATAGATCCTATGGTTTAACAATACTTTACCCACTTAAGAAAATATGTTAGATGGAAAAACTTGAGGATGTGGAAGGCTGCCACACATTTTCCAACACCGATTAATATTATGTCCCAAACGATGACAATACTTACAATATTTGAGACAGGATTTGGAGGTGGACGGTCGTTCCCAAAAATCAAAACCAACCAGAGTGAGTATGCCAACAAAAAATATCAGCAAAATAAAGTTGGAAGAGCAACAGAAAAGAGCACGAAACAACGAAACCTTGGCAAAAAAAAGCGTGATATGTGCGCTAGAACAAAAAATGGTCGTAGTGACATGTAGGTGGCCATAATGGAATCACACGAAGGAGGTGAGTCAAAAGATCATGATGGCACATTAATTGATGATAGGACGCTCTGCCTTGTTGGTGGTTAGCAGCATGCGAGTGGGATGACACATTGATAAAGAAGATGCATGTGGAAGCGCATGATTGGTTATCTGATGATGAGACTCATTGCATGGGCCAATCTGGAAGAGGCAGTTCTGGTGATGGTGTTGGAACCAAGTTGGTTTTACATTTCGAGTTTTGGTGTTAACAAAAGTATTTTGTGAGAAAAATGGTCGTAGTGACATGTAGGTGGCCATAATGGAATCACACGAAGGAGGTGAGTCAAAAGATCATGATGGCACATTAATTGATGATAGGACGCTCTGCCTTGTTGGTGGTTAGCAGCATGCGAGTGGGATGACACATTGATAAAGAAGATGCATGTGGAAGCGCATGATTGGTTATCTGATGATGAGACTCATTGCATGGGCCAATCTGGAAGAGGCAGTTCTGGTGATGGTGTTGGAACCAAGTTGGTTTTACATTTCGAGTTTTGGTGTTAACAAAAGTATTTTGTGAGAAAAATGGTCGTAGTGACATGTAGGTGGCCATAATGGAATCACACGAAGGAGGTGAGTCAAAAGATCATGATGGCACATTAATTGATGATAGGACGCTCTGCCTTGTTGGTGGTTAGCAGCATGCGAGTGGGATGACACATTGATAAAGAAGATGCATGTGGAGCGCATGATTGGTTATCTGATGATGAGACTCATTGCATGGGCCAATCTGGAAGAGGCAGTTCTGGTGATGGTGTTGGAACCAAGTTGGTTTTACATTTCGAGTTTTGGTGTTAACAAAAGTATTTTGTGAGAAAAATATATTTGACTTCAGAGAGTATGAAAGAAGATTCATGTTTTTGAATAAAATTTAAAATAAGATTTGATTCAAAATTATAATTCATGAAAATCTAAAATAAGATTTGATTCAAATTTATAATTGAAGAAAATATCTAAATAAGTTAAAAGAAAATATGGTCAAGATTTGAAGAAGATTTAATTAAGATTTGAAGAAGGTTTAATTAAGATTTGATCAAAATTTGATCAAGATTTGTTGAAGATTTGATCAAGATTTATCTACAGCAAAATATGAACAGAATCAATCTGAAGAATTTATAAAATCAATCTAAACAAAATAGGAACAAAATCGATCTGAAGTATTTACAAACTCAATATGAACAAGATATAATTCAGAATTAAACAAGGACTAAATTGAAACTTAAATTTTAACTATAAATAGATACTCAAAGTTGAAGAAGAAAAGCATCGAAAATCTGAAAAGAGTAGAAGAACTCATAAGCTCAAAATTTCGAATTCATCTTGGAGTTCAAAGAGAGAAACACTTAAAGTTCTAATCTTTTGTATCCAACCCGATAGTGGATTAGTTCATTCTTCAATCTGGGGTTGTAGGTTGTTGCGAGAAGACTTGGCTTGTAGGGTCAAGGTTGTTTGTTCCTCAAAATTCTGGGGTTGTCAGACTATTTGGGAAGACTTGGCTTGTAGGGTCAAGGTGGTGTTGTTCCTCAAAAGTCTGGTGTTGTCAGGTTATACGGGAAGACTGGCTTGAAAGGTCACATGTTTTGTAATTCAAGGTATTTGAATAAGTAGATGAAAACATTCTAAATGAGGGACTGTATGTAGCCAAGTTAGTGTTGAACCAGGATAAATCTATGTGTCCAATCATTTATGCTTTCATTGTTTGTTAATTCTAATCCCGATTGCTTCTTATCAAGTAATTCATAAAAACCAATCGGCCTTCATCAAATTAGCAAAAAGTTATCAACTTTGGCAAACACAATTCAACCCCTTTCTCATGTTTGCACGTTCAATTGGCATCAGAGTTCAGTCTCAAGGTTGAGCACTTTACAGTGTTTGAGAAAAGATCCAAGGGTTCAACATGTCTGGATTTAGTGAAGAAGCTACTGGAAGAAACATCAACATACCACATCTATTTGATGGAGAACATTTTGAGTACTGGAAGGACAAGCTAAGAAGTTTCGATATTTCACAAGATCCTAAACTTTGGGACTTGGTGGAAGATGGTTATATTGCTCGAAGAATACTAATGGTATTGAAATTCAAAGAAAGAAGATGAATGCTGATCAAAAGAAGATGTACAAGATGCATCATAAGTCCAAAACATTCATGATAAATGCAATCACCTTCAACGAGTTTGACAAGTGCACCAACAACGAGACATCAGAGAGTATTTATGATAGCCTGATTCTAACCTACGAAGGAAGCAAGCAAGTTCAAGAAGCAAATGCCAACCTCCTAGTCCAAAAGTATGAGCTGTTCAACATGGAAAAAGATGAAGACATTGAAACAATGTTTTCCAAATTCCAAACTCTGGTCTCAGAATTAAAGGTACTTGAAAAAAAGTTATACTACTGCTGATCATGTGAAGAAGATACTAAGGAGTCTGACAAGAAAGTGAAGATCTAAGATCACTTCCATACAAGAAGCGAAGGATCTAAATACTCTTAAGCTGGAAGAATTAAGCAGCTATCTCAGATCACATGAAATTGAGCTTGTAGAGGATGAGCTCAAGAAGAAGCAACCAACCTTGGCTTTGAAATCCAAGCAGAAGAAGGTTTTAAAGGTAACAGCAGAATTAGAGGATGATGATTCAGATGATCAGAATAGAGACTCAAAGGATGAGGAACTGGCACAATAGAAATAATAAATTTCCCTAAAGATATTCTAGGCAATCCAACAGAGGAAATGATGATAAATAAGAAAAGAAAAGTTTCATCTGCTATGGATGCAATGAACCTAGACATATTGGGTCAGAATGTCCAAATATGGAGATATGGAAACATCAATGGAAAGATTCTAGCCCCAAGAAGAAGATTTTGATGGCTACATGGGATGATTCTGACGAATCCTCTAATGATCAAGAACACACATATTTGGCTCTGATGGTTCATACCAACTCTACCTCTAGATCCAACACAAATTCTAACTCTATAGGTGAATCAACAGACGAAAGCAAGAATCACAAATTGTCTTTAAAACTAAAAACACTTAGGAAATAAAATACAAATATATATGAAAAATTTAATGTTTTAAAGAATCAAAGTGCTGAATTTAAAACAAAAGGTGCAACTCTAAAAACTGTTATTACTGAACTTAAAACAAAAACTGCAAATATGAAAACCGGTATTACTGAACTTAAGGTTGAAAATCTAACTTCAGAAAAGTAACTATAGTTCAACATCAATTGAAAATATCACATGTAACTCTAATAAGCATGAAGAAGTACTTCAAGATTTTGTTGATAATGGTATGGAAAGAAGCAAGTATGCATCTATGATTTATGGTGTCAGTAGGAATGGTAAAGGACGAAAAGGATTTCAAGAAAAAATAATTGAACCTAAGTTTGTTCCCTCTGATGATTTATGTACTATTTGGTTAAGAAAGGTCACACTAAAATATCTAAAATAAGATTTGATTCAAAATTTTAATTGATGACAATCTAAAATAAGATTTGATTCAAATTTATAATTGAAGAAAATCTTTGACCAAGTTGAAAAGAAAATATAATCAAGATTTGATAAGGATTTTAAGAAAATTTAATTAAGATTTGAAGATTAGATCAAGATTTGAAGAAGATTCAATTAAGATTTGAAGAAGATTTGATCAAGATTGGAAGAAGATTTAATTAAGATTTGAAGAAAATTTAATTAAGAAAAGGATTTGATCAATATTTGTTGAAGATTTGATGATGATTTATCTACAACAAAATATAAACAGAATCAATCTGAAGAATTTACAAACTCAATCTAAACAAAATAAGAACAAAATCAATCTAAAGAATTTACAAACTCAATTTGAACAAGATACAATTCATAATTAAACAAGGACTAAATTGAAGCCAAATTTTAACAATAGATAGATACTCAAGGCTGAAGAAGAAAAGCATCGAAAATCAGAAAAGAGTAGAAAAGCTCATAATCTCAAAATTTCAAATTCATCTTGGAGTTCATAAAGAGAAACATTTGTTCAAGTTAAAAATATTTTGAGTTTTATTTTCTTAGAATGTAAGAATATTATTAGCTTTGTTAGAAGCAAACACTTAAAGTTCCAATCTTTTGTATCCAACCCAATAGTGGTTTAGTTCATTCTTCAAACTGGGGTTGCTAGGTTGTTAGGAGAAGACTTGCTTGTATGGTCAAGGTGGTTAGTTCCTCAAAAGTCTGGGGTTGTCAAACTGTTTGGGAAGACTTGGCTTGTAGGGTCAAGGTGGTGTTGTTCATAAAAAATATAGGTTGTTTGGGAAGACTGGCTTGAAGGGTTAGGTGTTTTGTAATTCAAGGTATTTGAATTAGTGGATGAAAGCCTTCTGAAAGAGGGATTGGATGTAACCAAGTTAGTGGTGAACCAGGATAAATCTATATGTCCAATAATTTATGCTTTCATTGTTGGCTGCTTCTGAACCTGATAGCTTCTTATCTACATAATTCAGAAAAACCAACCAGCCTTCATCAAATAAGCAAAAAGTTATCAACTTTGGCAAACACAATCCAACCCCCTTCTCGTGTTTCCACCTTTAGATGGGGGTGCGTCGTCGGTTATGAAGGTGCAAACACGAGAAGGGGGGTTGAATTGTGTTTGTCTTAACTTGAATACTTTTCCTGTTTTTATACTTTTAAAACAAAACTTGATGTATCATTAAAAACAGAGTTAGCAGCGGATATAAAGTAAAATTAAAACTCACAATTTTTATATTGGTTCACCGTTAACGAGGCTACGTCCAGTCCCTTCACCTTGAAGGATTTCACTAATTCAAACCTTGAATTACAACCGTTCTACTGACCCTCCAAGTCAGTCTTCTCAAACAGTCTAACAATCCTAGACTCTTGAGGAATACAGCTCCTGTCTTCTCCTGCCAATCTGAAAAACCCAGATTGTAGAACCAATTACAACACTATGAATCTAATTGCCAAGTAATCTGCTACCCCTACTGACTCCCTCAGATTGTAGACTTTACTTCAACAACTTAGATTTGACACAGTGGAAAGAAAATAACACGAGTGCTTGCTTCTTGAAAGCTGGAACTCACAATTGACCTCTCTGAAAACTTGAGTGTTTGCTTTGGAAGTGTGTGACTCTTTTGTGATTTTCGATGCTGAGTATTCTGCCTTGAGCCTCCTTTTGATAGATGCAGATTTGGGCCTCTTCCAAGCTTAATTTCAAGCTGAATCTTGCTAGATTCTCTTGCAAAAATAACTTGACCAATTGGGCTTTATTTAAATAAAAAACATATCTTTTTTTAAGCTTCAGATTTCTTTCAAAAAATAACAGGCCAATCAAAACTTTAGTTGCTTCCCGCCACAGTTCCTGAATTCCACAATACCTCACTTTTATTTTTGTAACACATCTTTTTAATACTTTGATTAAAATAAATTAAAATCTCCACCGTTAATCCTCTTGATTAAATCTGGACCATTGGATTCTTCTGCGCTAGTCCACATCTGGACCAAACTAATTGATATGCTGTGATCCTCTGATTTCGGCCATCCCTGGACCACACTTCCTAACCCTCTGATCTTCTGATTTCGGCCATCCTGGACTTGCACCCGATATGCTACAATCCTCTGATCTCGGCCATTGCTGGACCACACATCCTGACCCTCTGATTTCGGCCAACACTGGGCCATGGTATGATCTTCTGATCTCGGCCAACACTGGGCCAAATAATTAATTCTGAACCATTGATCTGGAAATCTTCCCTCTGATCTGGACCAATTCTGGACTTGGTCTGGATTAAATTGAAATTAAAACTGGATAAGTAATATTTCAGTCTGGACATTTTACCTTTGATTTTGGATCAGGTCTGGATCAATTCTGGAAATCATTTCTTCTAGTCTGGACTTAGTTTCATACCCTGAACCATGCTATCTTCTGATTATCTTGTTCTGGACTCATTAACTTATCTTCTGGTTGAGTCTGGAACAAATCTGGGCTGTTTTAATTTCTCACAGCCAGGCCATCTTCTGGTCAGAATAACTTCTGGAATAAATCTGATATTTGATTCCTCTTGGTCTGGATAAACTCTCCCTCTGGCAGGCTTTCCTCTGGTATGGTCCAGGTCTTCTTCTGACATTGCTTCCTTCTGATCTGGGCAAGCAAAGATATCTTCTGGTGATCCTGGAGTATCTTCTGGTAATTCTAGGATGCATTCTGGATGCATCTTCTGCCTCTGCAAACTTCATTTTCTGGTTGTATTTAATGTAATAATTCAAGGTACAAAATAAGATTACATTGAGTCCTTTTGTAAACATCAAAATCCTAAGTACTTAGAACCAACTTGGTTCTAACAATCTCCCCCTTTTTGATGATGACAAAACCTTAACTTATTTTCCTAGCTTGTAACTCGAAGACTTGAATTACTCCCCCTCAGACCAATTTCTCCCCCTAAGTCTGATACTCTCCTTTTCAACTCCTTCTCTTTTCACTCTTTCTTTTCTTCTCTTCTCCTCTCCTTTTCAACTCTTTCTTTTTCTCTCTTCACGCTTCCTCTCCTTTTCAACTCCTTCTCTTTTCACTCTTTCTTTTTCTCTCTCCTTGTTTCCTCTCCTTTTCAACTCCTCTTTTCATCTCTTTTTTTTTTCGCTCTCCCTGTTTCCTCTCCTTTTCAACTACTTCTCTTTTTCACTCTTTCTTTTTCGCTCCTTCTTTCTTTTTATCTCTCTTTTTCTACTTATTTCTCCTTTCTCTCTCTCTCTCTCTCCCCCTTTTTGTCATCAGCCAAAAGGTGGTCCTACTATTTTTGTATTTTTTTGTTTTTCTCTTTACAAATTACAGAAAGTAAAACAGAAAATAAAAGACAAAAAATAAAATTACAAGAAATTTAAAAACTCCAAAGATTACTACTTGAGCTAGTCAGATATGGAGGTAATGCTGAGATGCTTCTTGATGAACGCGAACCTATCTTTTGGTAATACTTTGGTGAAGATGTCAGCCCATTGATGATCAGTGTCCACAAACTGGATGCTTAAAGTCCCTTTTTGAACATGGTCCCTAATGAAATGGTGTTTTATTTCAATGTGTTTGGCTCTAGAGTGTAAGATAGGGTTCTTGGTTAGGTTTATTGTTGAAGTGTTATCACAGAACAAAGGGATATTGGTTTCAAAGATGTTGTAATCTTGAAGTTGATGTTTCATCTAGAGTAACTGTGAACTGCATCCTGCTGCTGATATATACTCAGCTTCAGCTGTTGACATGGCAATGGTGCTTTGTCTTTTGCTTGACCAAGAGATCAAATTATCACCTAAGAAAGTGCAGTTGCCGCATGTACTTTTCCTTTCCAGCTTGTCTCCAGCATAGTCGGAATCACAGAACCCTCTGAGTTTGTAGGTGGGGGTTTCTTGTATAATAAGGTAAGGTTGGTGGTTCCTTTAAGGTATCTTAGAATTCGTTTGACAGCAGTTAAATGGGATTCCCTAGGGTCAGCTTGAAAACAGGCACAAACACAAACACTAAACAAAATGTCAGGTGTAGAAGCAGTTAAATAAAGAAGGGATCCAATCATACCTCTGTATGTTTTATGGTCTACCTTTTGGCTGGTTTCATCTTTCTCAAGTGAGCAGGTTGGGTGCATGGGGGTGGCCATAGGCTTACATTCACTCATTTTGAACTTTTTAAGAAGTTCTTTAATGTATTTAGATTGGTGAATGAGTATACTTGATTTACCTTGATGAATCTGAATTCCCAAGAAGAACTTAAGTTCTCCCATCATGCTTATTTGGAACTCTTTCTGCATTAGGTCAGAAAACTCTTTGCACACAGTGCCATTAGTCGATCCAAATATGATATCATCCACATAAACTTGAATAATCAAAATATCATTTTTAATGGATTTCCTAAATAGAGTATTATCAATGTGGCCTCTATTAAATTCATTCTTAAGCAGAAAGTTACTAAGTCTGTCATACCATGCCCTTGGTGCTTGTTTTAAACCATATAAAGATTTTTTATGTTTGAAAACATGGTCTGGAAAATCAGAATTTTCAAATCCAGGGGGCTGTTTGACATAGACTTCCTCACTGATTTAGCCATTTAAGAATGCACTTTTAACATCCATTTGATACAGCATTATATCATGATTAGCAGCAAGTGATAAAAGAATTCTAATTGCTTCTAACCTGGCCACTAGAGCAAAAGTCTCAGTGTAATCTATACCTTTCTGTTGACTGTATCCTTGAGCTACAAGTCTGGCTTTGTTCCTTACCACTTCACCTTTTTCATTTAGTTTATTTCTGAACACCCACTTGGTTCCAATAATGTTTTTGTTTGGTCTGGGTACCAGATCCCAAACATCATTCCTTTGGAATTCATTCAGCTCTTCTTGCATTGCAAGTATCCAACCTTCCTCTGCCAAAGCCTCATCAACATTGCTTGGTTCAATTGTTGATAGTAAACCAAACAGACTGGTTTCTCTACTTGATGATCTGGTCTTTAAAGGTTCTGCTGCACTGCCAATAATGAGAGATTCTGGATGTGAAGACTTGTACTTCCATCCATTCTTTCCCTCTGACTTGTTTTCAGAGTCAGCATGTTCTTCTTCATCTTGATCTTTCTCAGATTCTGCTTCTGGTTCCTGTGCCTCTGGTTCACCTGCAATTTCCTCATCTTGCTTTGACTTTTCAGAGTCAAGCTGTTTATCATCAAACTTAATGTGGATTGATTCTTCCACATTGTTAGTTTCTTTGTTAAACACTCTATAAGCTTTTGATCTCTCAGAGTAGCCAATAAAGATACACTTTTGAGATCTAGAATCAAACATAGCTAGGTTATCTTTAGTGTTCAACATAAAACAGATGAAGCCAAATTGCTTAAAGTAGGAAATATTGGGTTTCATACCTTTCCACAGTTCATAGGGAGTTTTATTTAAGATAGACCTGATGTAGACTCTATTCTGAATGTAGCAGGCTGTGTTGACAGCTTCCGCCCAAAGGTAGGTAGCTACCTTCATATCATTCAGCATGGTTCTGGCCATCTCCTACAGTGATCTGTTCTTCCTTTCTACCACTCCATTCTGTTGAGGTGTTCTGGGGGATGAGAAGTTGTGAGAGATGCCATTCTCATCACAGAATTCTTCAAAATACTTCACCTCCATGATCACTTCTGATGGTTATGATCTTAATACCCTGTTCATTCATAACTTGCTTACAAAAAGAAATAAATACTTTGTGAGATTCATCTTTGTTCTTTAAAAATTTTACCCAAGTCCACCTTGAGTAATCATCAACAATCACAAAACAATATTTCTTACCACTGAGGGAAGCTGTTTGAACAAGACCAAACAGATCTAAGTGAAGCAGTTTAAGTGGTTGAGAGGTAGAAACACATTTTTTAGTTTTAAAAGAGCTTTTAGTTTGTTTACCTCTTTGACATGCTTCCACACAGAATCTCAGTTTTGGAACTTACCTTGGGAAGCCCTCTTACCAACTGGAGTTTGCTCAACTCGGATATAAGTCTAGGGTTTGCATGCCCTAGCCTCTTGTGCCAAATCAGATTCTGCTCACTTACAGATAATAGGCATTTAACCTGTTGCTTAGCAAGACTAAAAAGATCAATTTTATAAACATTATCCTTCCTAATGCCAGTAAATAAAACAGTCCCATCAAGTTGACTAACAGCTTTGCAAGTTTTTTGATTAAAGATAACATCATAATTGCAGTCACTTAATTGACTTATGCTCAGAAGATTATGTTTTAGCCCTTTAACTAACAGAACATTTTTAATAGACAAGGGAGAAGAAGTGTTACCAACAGTTCCTGTACCAATAATCTGACCTTTCTGGTTTCCTCCAAAGGAAACTTTGCCTCCATTCTTCATAGTCAGATCCAGAAACATAGATTTATCTCCTGTCATGTGCTTGGAGCAACCACTGTCAAGATACCAAGTTTTGTGTTGCTGATCAGACCTTGCCTTTTCTTTGTCAGAATCAGTGTCAGACTTAGCTTCTGTTCGAGCCATTAGGGCCAGTTCTTCTTCTGGCCTGTTTGAGCAGTTTCCTTGATTCTGCTTTAGTTTATAAACCATGTTCCTCTGATGATTCCGGAACATGTTTTGATTCTGGTAATTTTGGTGAATCTAGTGATTCTGATAACCTTGATGATTCTGGTGAATCTGGTGGTCCTGATGAATTTGGTAATTCTGGTAATTCTTGATCTGATTATGGTTCTGGTTCCAGTGTTGATTCTGATTCTAGTTCCAGCACTGATTCTGGTTCCAGTGTTTGTTCTGGTTCCAGTTTTTGTGCTTCTGATACTGGTTCCAGTTCTGGTTCTAGTTCCAATTTCTGTTCTGGTTCCAATTTTGATTCTGGTTCCAGTTCTGGTTCTGATTCTGATTCCGGTTCTGGTTGAGTTGACCAGACCTTTTTCCATCAGACTCATATTGCCTTTGTCTTGTTGTAGCAGGAACATAAACCTTCTTCTGCTTGTGCATTGCCAACATCCATTGTCCAGGCACCATTGTTGGTGTCTCCTTCTGGTTGCTCAAAATATCTCCAACATAGACAATTTGATCTTTTGGTACCCAGAACTGATTGGGTCCAGGTTTGTTAGTCTTAACAGCTCTCTGATCTTGTTCAGATTTTACCATTGGACAAGATAGTTCAGAGTGACCTTTCTTAGCACAAACAATGTATAAAACATCAGAATGAACAGCTTTACTTTCAGTAATCGTTTCTGTAAAACCAAGACCTCTCTTTCCAGTGTTACTGTTTCCATAAATCATAGATGCATATTTACTTCTTTCCATTCCATTAGAAATAAAGTTTTGAAAAAATTGTTCATGCATATCAGATTCACAAATAGTTTTGGAAGTGGAACAAACATTGCTTTTGAGAGTTTAGTTTTCAGATTTGAGTCTTGCAACTTCAGTGTTAAAATCCTTCTTTTCAGTTGCATACTCAGAATTTTGATTCTTTAAAACTTGGACTTCTTTGGTCAGATTTTTCTTATCTTCCCTAAGAGTTTTCAATTTTAAAGACATCTTATTATTTGCATTTAACAAGTCTTTTACAGCATCAATTAATTCAGATTTAGAGAGTTCAGAAAATACCTCACTGTCTTCTTCTTCTGATTATGTTCCAGAGCTTGAGCTGTATCCAGAACTTGAGTTGGTATGAGCCATCAGAGACAGAATTGCTTCCTCTGATGTGCTTCCAGACTTGCTTGAATGACTACTTCGTTCATTCTTCCTTCTGCTTGCTTTCCTTCCTGAAATCATGCCTTTATGAGGTCCAGAAGCAGACCTGATGTGTGCTGTCATTGTTGTTTCTGCCTCTTCTTCATCAGACGATTCTTCTTCTGATTCTGGTACATCCCAGGTAGCCATCAGACCCTTCTTTCTGAATTTGGAACTCTTCTTGTGCTGTTTGCCTTTTTCCAAATTTGGACATTCTGACTTCATATGTCCAGGTTTATTGCATCCATAACAAACAATACTCTTCTTGTCAGATTCTTCCTTTCCTTTGTTGTTATGTTTCTTCTTGAAGCTTCTTCTCTTCCTGTTTTCCCATATCTTAACCATCTTTTTGGTTAAGTAAGCCATATCATCACATTCACTGTCACTATCCTCTGATTCTGATGCTGCCCTTGCAGCTTTCTTCTGTTTCGACTTCAGAGCCAAATTCTTCTTCTTCTTAGGTTCATCTGCTTCTAGTTCTATTTCATGAGACCTGAGTGAGCTGATCAGATCTTCAAGCTTTAAGGTATTCAGATCCCTAGCTTCCTGTACTACAGTAACCTTTGGTCTCTATTTGGCTTGTAAGCTTCTGAGGATCTTCTTTACATGATCTGCAGTGGTGTAGATTTTCTTCAAGACCTTCAGTCCAGATATCAGAGTCTGGAATCTGCAGAACATTCCATCAATGTTTTCATCATCTTCCGTCTTGATCATTTCATATTGTTTGACCAGTATGTTAGCCCTTGCTTCTTGAACCTGCTGGCTTCCTTCATAGGTCAGAACCATACTGTCGAATATGCTCTTTGTTGTTTCTTTATCTGTGCATCTGTCAAATTCCTTGAATGTGATGGCACTGATCATGATGTTTCTAGACTTGTCATGAAGCTTGTGTAATCTGCTCTAGTCTAGTTTCATATCATCCATGTCTAGTTCTTTAATTGGATCTTCTGGATCAGTAGGTGCAGTGTATCCTTTCATAATTTAGGATCTTGAGATATGAAGAAACTTTTCATTCTGTCCTTCTAATACTCAAACCTTTCTCCATCAAACAGTGGTGGTCTGTTGATGTTGCCTCCCAGTTCATCTCTGGATTCTGCCATGTTGAACCCCTTTGACCTTTCCTCAAACACTGTTAAGTGCTCAGCCTTGAGACCGAGCTCTGATGCCAATTGGAGGTGCAAACACGAGAATGGGGGGTTGAATTGTGTTTGACTAAATTGAATACTTTTCCTGTTTTTAAACTTTTAAAACAAAATATGATGTATGAATAAAAACAGAGTTAGCAGCGGATATAAAGTAAAAATAAAACACATAATTTTTATACTGGTTCACCGTTAACGAGGCTACGTCCAGTCCATTCACCTTGAAGGATTTCACTAATTCAAACCTTGAATTACAATAGTTCCACTAACCCTCCAAGTCAATCTTCTCAAACAGTCTAACAATCCTAGACTCTTGAGGAATACAGCCCCTTGACTTTCTAAGTCAAGTCTTCTCCTACCAATCTGACAACCCCAGATTGTAGAAGGAATTACAACGCCTTGAATCTAATTGACAAGTAACCTGCTACCCCTTCTGACTCCCTCAGATTGTAGACTCTACTTCAACCACTTAGATCTAACACAAGGGAAAGAAAATAACACGAGTGCTTGCTTCTTGAAAGTTGGCACTCATAATTAACCTAACTGAAAACTTGAGTGTTTGCTTTGGAAGTGTATGACTCTTTTGTAATTTTCGATGCAAAGTATTCTGCCTTGAGCCTCCTTTTATAGATGCAGATTAGGGCCTCTTCCAAGCTTAATTTCGAGCTGCATCTTGCTGGATTCTCTTGCAAAAATAACTTGACCAATTGGGCTTCATTTAAATAAAAAAAACATATCTTTTTTAAGCTTCAGATTTTCTTTCAAAATAACTGGCCAATCAAGTCTTTAGTTTCCTCCCGCCAACAGCTCCTGAGTTCCACAATACTTCACTTTATTTTTGTAACAAATCTTTTTAATACTTTGATCAAAATAAATTAAAATCTCCACCGTTAAACCTCATGATTAAATCTGGACCATTTGATCTTTCTGCGCTAGTACACATCTGGACCATACTAATTGATATGCTGTGATCCTCTGATTTCGGCCATCCCTGGACCATACTTCCTAACCTTCTGATCTTCTGATCTCGACCATCCTGGTCCAGCAAACTGATCTACTGTGATCCTCTGATCTCGGCCACTGCTGGACCACACTTTCTGTCCTTCTGATTTCGGCCAACACTGGGCCATGGTCTGATATTCTGATCTCGGCCAACAATGGGCCAAATAATTAAAACTGAACCATTGATCTGGAAATCTTCCCTCTGATCTAGACCAACTCTGGACTTGGTCTGGATTAAACTGAAATTAAATCTGGACAATTAATATTTCAGTCTGGACATTTTACCTTTGATTTTGGATCAGGTCTGGAAGTCATTTCTTCTGGTCTGAACTTAGTTTCATACCCTGGACCATGCTATCTTCTAGTCTGGGTCAAATCTGGATTAATTCTCTTGTTCTGGACCCATTAATTCATCCTCTGATTAAGTCTGGAACAAGTCTGGACTGTTTATCATTTCACTGCCAGGCCATCTTCTGGTCAGTATAACTTCTGGAAAATCTGACATTTGACATCTTCTGGTCTGGAACAACTCTCCCTCTGGCAGGCTTCCTTCTGGTCTGGTCCAGGTCTCTTTCTGACTTTACTTCCTTCTGATCTGGGCTAGCAAAGATATCTTCTGGTGATGTTTTGACATCCTGGAGTATCTTCTGGTACCTTCAGGATTCAATCTCTGGAACACATTGATCTTCTCCTTCTTATTACTTCAACTTCTGGTGACATTTGATTTAATAATTCAAGGTTCAATATAAGATTACATGGAGTGCTTTTGTAAACATCAAAATCCCGAGTACTTAGAACCAACTTGTATCCAACAGGAAGCCTGCCAGAGGGAGAGTTGATCCAAACCAAAAGGAATCATAACTCAGACATGGTCCAGAATTTATTCTAACCAGAAGATAGCTTGGGAGTGAAATGATAAACAGTCCAGACTTGATCCAGACATAACCAGAGCTTTAGATAATTGGTCCAGAACAAGTGACTTGGTCCAGATTTGGCCCAGACCAGAAGATAGCTTGGTTCACAGTATGAAACTAAGTCCAGACCAGAAGAAATGATATCCAAATTGAATCTAGAACTGATCCAGATCATAAGGTAAATATCCAAATTAAAATATCCTATGTCCAGAATTAATTTTAGTTCAATTCATTATTGGAATCAAGTGGATGTTCAAGAATAAACTCAATGAAAAAGATGAAGTGGTAACGAACAAAGCCAGACTTGTAGCTCAAGGATACAACCAACAGGAAGGTATTGATTACACTGAGACTTTTGCTCTAGTGGCCAGGTTATAAGCAATTAGAATTCTTTTATCATTTGTTGCTAATCACGATATAATTCTGTATCAAATGGATGTTAAAAGAGCATTCTTAAATGGCTATATAAGTGAGCAAGTCCATGTCAAATAGCCCCTTTGATTTGAAAATTCTGATTTTCCAAACCATGTTTTTAAACTTACAAAATCTTTGTATGGTTTAAAACAAGCACCAAGGGCATGGTATGACAGACTTTGTAACTTTCTACTTAAGAATGAATTTGATAGAGGCCAGATTGATAATACTCTATTTAGGAAATCCATTAAAAATGGTATTTTGATTACTTAAGTTATGTTGATGATATCATTGTTGGATCCACTAATGGCACTTTGTGCAAGGAGTTTTCTGACCTAATGCAGAAAGAGATCCAAATGAGCATGATGGGAGAACTTAAGTTCTTCCTGGGAATTCAGATTCACCAAGGTAAATAAGGTATACTCATTCACCAATCTAAATACACTAAAGAACTTCTTAAAAAGTTCAAAATGAGTGACTGTAAGCCTATAGCCACCCCCATGCACCCAACCTGCTCACTTGAGAAAGATGAAACCAGCCAAAAGGTAGACTAGAAAACATATAGAGGTATGATTAGATCCCTTCTTTATTTAACTGCTTCTAGACCTGACATTCTGTTTAGTGTTTGTGTCTGTGCCCGTTTTCAAGCTGACCCTAGGGAATCCCATTTAACTGTTGTCAAACGAATTTTGAGATACCTTAAAGGAACCACCAACCTTACTTTGTTATACAAATAAACCCCCACCTACAAACTAAGAGGTTTTTGTGATTCCGACTATGCCGGAGACAAGCTGGAAAGGAAAAGTACAAGTGGCAACTGCACATTCTTATGTATAATTTGATCTCTTGGTCAAGCAAAAGACAAAGCACCATGGCCATGTCAACAGCTGAAGCTGAATATATATCAGCAACAGGATGCAGCTCATAGTTAATCTGGATGAAACATCAATTTGAAGATTACAACATCTTTGAAACCAATATCCCTTTGTTCTGTGATAACACTTCAGCCATAAACCTAACCAAGAACCCGATCTTACACTCTAGAGCCAAACACATTGAAATAAAACACCATTTCATTTGGGACCATGTTCAAAAAGGGACTTTAAGCATCCAGTTTGTGGACACTGATCATCAATGGGCTGACATCTTCACCAAAGCATTACCTGAATATAGGTTTGAGTTCATCAAGAAGCATCTCAACATTACCTCCATATCTTACTAGCTCAAGTAGTCATCTTAGGAGTTTTTAATTTTCTTGTAATTTTACTTTATGTCTTTTATTTTCATGTTTTTACTTTCTGTACTTTGTAAAGAGAAAAACAAAAAATACAAAAATAGTAGGACCTCTTTTTGGCTAATAACAAAAAAGGGGAGAGAGAGAGAGAGAGAGAAAAAGGAGAAATAAGTAGAAAAGGAGAGATAAAAAGAAAGAAGGAGTGAAAAAGAAAGAGATGAAAAGAAAAGGAGTTGAAAAGGAGAGGAAACAGGGAGAGAGAAAAAGAAAGAGTGAAAAGAGAAGAAGTTGAAAAGGAGAAGAAACAGGGAGAGAGAAAAATAAATCAGAAAGTGATGAAAAGAGAAGGAGTTGAAAAGGAGAGGAGAAGAGAAGAAAAGAAAGAGTGATTTAAGAAGGAGTTGAAAAGGAGAAGAAAAAGTCATTATTAGACTTAGGGGGAGAGATTGGTCTGAGGGGGAGTAATTCAAGTACTTCGGGTTACAAGCTAGCAAAATATGTTAAGGTTTTGTCATCATCAAAAAGGGGGAGATTGTTGGAACCAAGTTGGTTCTAACTACTTAGGATTTTGATGTTTACAAAAGCATTCCATGTAATCTTATTTTCTACCTTGAATTATTACATTAAATGCCACCAGAAGATGAAGTTTCCAGAGGCAGAAGATGAAGACACCAGAGGCAAAAGATGAATTACCATAGGATAAAATCAGACCAGAGGATACACCTCTAGAAGACACCAGATAATGCATCCAGAAGGTACCAGAGGATGAATCCTTAAGGCACCAGAGGATACTCCATGATGTCAAAATACCATCAGAGGATATCTTTCCTGGCTCAGATCAGAAGGAAGAAGAGTCTAGAAGGAGACCTGGACCAGACCAGTAGGATGCCTGCCAGAGGGAGAGTTGATCCAGACCAGAAGGAATCATAAATCAGACTTGGTCCAGAATTTATTCTGACCAGAAGATAGCTTGGCAGTGCAATAATAAACATTCTAGACTTGATCTTGATTTAACTAGAGCTTCAGATAATTGGTCTAGAACAAGTGACTTGGTCCTGATTTGGCCCAGACCAGAAGATAGCTTGGTTCAGAGTATGAAACTAAGTCCAGACCAGAAGAAATGATATCCAGATTGAATCCAGAACTGATCTAGATCAAAAGGTAAATATCCAGATTAAAATGTCCTATGTCCAAAATTAATTTCAGTTCAATTCAGACCCAGTCCAGAATTGGTCCAGATCAGAGGGAAAAGGTTCAGATCAATGGTCAAGATTTAAGTATATAGCCCAGTGTTGGCCGAGATCAGAAGATCAGAACGTGTGGTCCAGCATTGGCCGAGATTAGAGGATCACAGCAGATCAGATTGCAAGTCCAGAGTGGTCGAGATCAGAAGATCAGAAAGTATGGTCCAGGGTTGGCCAGGATCATGGGATCATAGCAGATCAGTTTGTATGGTCTAGATATGGGCAAGAGTAGAAGATCAAACGGTCTAGATTATCATAATGATAATCAATGGAAACTTGATTAAATTTGATCAAAGTATTAAGAAGATTTGATACAAAAATAAATTGAAGTTGTATGGGAGTTCAGAAGCTATTGGCGGGAAGAAAGATTTGATCCAGAATTAATTAAAGACAGGATTGGCCAGAGTTATTTTTGAAAGCAAATATGGAGCTAAAAAGATATGTTTTTTATTTAAGAGAAACCCGATTGGCCAAGTTATTTTTGCAAGAGAATCCAGCAAGATACAGCTCGAATTTAAGCTTGGAAGAGACCCTTATTCACATCTATAAAATGAGGCTCAAGACTGAAGACTCGGTATTGAAAAATCACAAAAGAGTCATACACTTCCAAAAGCAAACACTCAAGTTTTCAGTGAGGTTAATTGTGAGTTCCAGCTTTCCAGAAGCAAGCACTCGTGTTTTTCTTTCCCTTGTGTTAGATCTAAGTTGTTGAAGTAGAGTCTACAATCTGAGGGAGTCAGAAGGGGTAGCATATTACTTAGCAATTAGATTCAAGGAGTTGTAATTCCTTCTACAATCTGGGGTTGTCAGATTGGTAGGAGAAGACTTGACTTGAGAAGTCAAGGTGTTGTACTCCTCAAAAGTCTAGGATTGTTAGACTGTTTGAGAAAACTAACTTGGAGGGTCAGTGGTATTGTTGTAATTCAAGGTTTTGAATTAGTGAAATCCTTCAAAGTGAAGGGACTGTTCGTAGCCTCGTTAACGGTGAACCAGTATAAAATTTTGTGTTTTTATTTTTACTTTATATCCGCTACTAACTCTGTTTGATTCATACATCAGGTTTTGTTATAAAACTTCAAAAACAGAAAAAGTATTTAAGTTAGTCAAACAAAATTCAACCCCCCCTTCTCGTGTTTGCACCTTCAATTGGCATCAGAGCTCGGTCTCAAGGTTGAGTACTTAACAGTGTTTGAGGAAAGGTCAAAGGAGTTCAACATGGCAGAATCCAAAGATGATTTGGGAGGCAACATCAACAAACCACCATTGTTTGATGGAGAAAGGTTTGAGTATTGGAAGGACAGAATGAGAAGTTTCTTCATATCTCAAGATCCTGAATTATGGAAGCTGGTAGTCAAAGGATATACTACACCTACTGTTCCAGGAGATCCTACTAAAGAATTGGATATGAAAGATATGAAACCAGACCATAGCAAATTATTCAAACTGCATCACAAGTCCAGAAACATCATGATCAGTGCCATCACATTCAAGGAATTTGACAGATGCACATATAAAGAAACAACAACGAGCATATTCGACAGTCTGGTTCTGAACTATGAAGGAAGCCAGTAGGTTCAGGAAGCAAAGGCTAACATATTGGTCAAACATGTATGAGATGTTCAAGATGGAAGATGATGAAGACATTGATGGAATGTTCTGTAGATTCCAGACTCTGATATCTGGACTGAAAGTCTTGAAGAAAAGCTACACAACAGCAGATCATGTCAAGAAGATTCTGAGAAGCTTACCAACCAGGTGGAGACCAATGGTTACTGCAGTTCAGCAAGCCAAAGTTATGAATAACTTAAAACTTGAAGATCTAATCAGCTCACTCAGGTCTCATGAAATAGAACTAGAAGCAGATGAACCAAAGCAGAAGAAGAATATAGCCCTGAAGTCGAAACAGAAGAAAGCTGCAAGGGCAACATCAGAATCCGAGGATAGCGACAGTGACTGTAATTATATGGCTTACTTAACCAAAGAGATGGTTAAGATCTGGGAAAACAAGAAGAGGAGAAGCTTCAAGAAGAAACATAACAACAAAGGAAAGGAAAAATCTGACAAGAGTATCGTTTGTTATGGATGCAATGAACCTGGACATATAAGTCAGAATGTCCAAATTTGGAAAAAGGCAAAAAGCACAAGAAGAGTTCCAGATTCAGAAAGAAGGGTCTGATGGCAGCCTGGGATGCATCAGAATAAAGCAAGAATCGTTTGATGAAGAAGAGGCAGAAACAGCAAAGATGGCACACATCAGGTCTGCCTTTGGACTTCATAAATGCACAATTTCAGGAAGGAAAGTAGGCAGAAGGAAGAATGATCGAAGCAATCATTCAAGCAAGTCTGGAAGCACATCAGAGGGAGAAATTCTAGCTCTGATGACCCATACCAACTCAAGTTCTGAATACAGCTCAGGCTCTGGAACAGATTCAAAAGATGAAGACCATGAGGTATTTTTTTATCTCACTAAATCTGAATTAATTGATGCTTTAAAAGAATTTTTAAATGCAAACAATAAGATGGCTTTAAAACAGAAAACTCTTAGGGAAGATAAGAAAAATCTTACCAAAGAAGTCCAAGCTTTAAAGAATCAAAATACTGAGTATGCAACTGAAAACAAGGATTTTAAAACTGAAGTTGTGAGACTCAAATATGAAAACCAAACTCTTAAAAGAAATATTTGTTCCACGTCCAAAACTATTTGTGAATTTGATATGCATGAGCAATTTTTTCAAAACTTTATTTCTAATGGAATGGAAAGAAGTAAATATGCATCTATGATTTATGGAAACAATAACACTGGAAAGAGAGGTCTTGGTTTTACAGAAACTATTGCTGAAACTAAAACTGTTAATTATGATGTTTTATGCATTGTTTGTGCTAAGAAAGGTCACTCTGAATTATCTTGTCCAATGGTAAAATCTGAACAAGATAAGAGAGCTGTTAAAACTAACAAACCTGGACCCGATCAGTTCTGGGTACCAAAAGATCAAATTGTCTATGTTGAAGATATTTTGAGCAACCAGAAGGAGATACCAACAATGGTGCTTGGACAATGGATGTTGGCAACGCACAAGCAGACGAAGGTTTATATTCCTGCTACAACCAGACAGAGGCAATCTAAGTCTAATGGAAGAAGGTCTGGTCAACTCAACCAGAATCAGAATCAGAACTGGAACCAGAACCAACACTGGAACCAGAATCAAAATCAGTACTGGAACCAGAACCAGAACCAAAATAGGAATTACCAAATCATCAGAATCACCATAATCATCAAGGTTATCAGAATCACCAGATTCACCAAAGATACCAGAACCAAAACATGTTCCAGAATCATCAGAGGAACATGGTTTATCGACCAAAGCAGAATCAACGAAACTGCTCAAACAGGCCAAAAGAAGAACTGGCTCTGATGGCTTGAACAGAAGCTGAGTCTGAGTCTGAGTCTAACTCTGATTCTGACAGAGAAAGAGCAAGGTCCGACCAGCAACACAGAGCTTGGTATCTTGATAGTGGTTGCTCCAAACACATGACAGGAGACAAATCTATGTTTCTGGATCTGACTATGAAGAATGGAGGCAAAGTTTCCTTTGGAGGAAACCAGAAAGGTCAGATTATTGGTATAGGAACTGTTGGTAACACGTCTTCTTCCCTTTCTATTAAAAATGTTCTGTTAGTTAAAGGGCTAAAACATAATCTTCTGAGCATAAGTCAATTAAGTGATTGCAATTATGATGTTATCTTTAATCAAAAAACTTGCAAAGCTGTTAGTCAACTTGACGGGTCTGTTTTATTTATTGGCACTAGGAAGGACAATGTTTATAAAATTGATCTATTTAGTCTTGCTAAGCAACAGGTTAAATGCCTATAATCTGTTAGTGAGCAGAATCTAAATTGGCACAAGAGGCTAGGGCATGCAAACCCTAGACTTATATCCGAGTTGAGCAAACTCCAGCTGGTAAGAGGGCTTCCCAAGGTAAGTTCCAAAATTGAGATTCTGTGTGAATCATGTCAAAGAGGTAAACAAATTAAAAGTTCTTTCAAAACTAAACACTGTGTTTCTACTTCTCAACCACTTGAACTGCTTCACTTAGATCTGTCTGGTCCTGTTCAAACAACTTCCCTCAGTGGTAAGAAATATGGTTTTGTGATTGTTGATGATTACTCAAGGTGGACTTGTGTAAATTTTTTAAAGAACAAAGATGAATCTCACAAAGTGTTTATTTCTTTTTGTAAGCAAGTTATGAATGAACAGGGTATTAAGATCATAACCATCATAAGTGATCATGGAGGTGAATTTGAGAACAAGTATTTTGAAGTATTCTGTGATGAGAATGGGATCTCTCACAACTTCTCATCCCCAAGAAAACCTCAACAGAATGGAGTGGTAGAAAGGAAGAATAGATCATTGCAGGAGATGGCCAGAACCATGCTGAATGATATGAAGGTTGCCACCTACCTTTGGGCAGAAGCTGTCAACACAGCTTGCTACATTAAGAATAAAGTCTACATCAGGTCCATCTTAAATAAAACTCCCTATGAACTGTGGAAAGGTAAGAAACCTAATATTTCCTACTTCAAGTAATTTGGCTGCACTTGTTTTATGTTGAACACTAAAGATAATTTAGCTAAGTTTGACTCTAGATCTCAAAAGTGTACCTTTATTGGTTACTCTGAGAGATCAAAAGCTTATAGAGTGTTTAACAAAGAAACTAACACTGTGGAAGAATCAATCCACATTAAGTTTGATGAGAAATAGCTTGACTCTGAAAAGTCAAAGCAAGATGAGGAAATTGCAGGTGAACCAGAGGCACAGGAACTAGAAGCTGGACCAGCAGCAGAACCTGAGAAAGATAAACGCACGGAAGAAGAACATGCTGACTATGAAGACAAGTTAGAGGGAAAGAATGGATGGAAGTACAAGTCTTCACATCCAGAAACTCTCATTATTGGCAGTGTAGCAGAACCTTTAAAGACCATATCATCAAGAAGAGAAACCAGTCTATTTGGTTTACTCTCAACAATTGAACCAAGCAATGTTGATGAGGCTTTGGCAGAGGAAGGTTGGATACTTGCAATGCAAGAAGAGTTGAATGAATTCCAAAGGAATGATGTTTGGGATCTGGTATCCAGACCAAACAAAAACATTATTGGAATCAAGCGGGTGTTCAAGAATAAACTCAATGAAAAAGATAAAGTGGTAATGAACAAAGCCAGACTTGTAGCTCAAGGATACAGCCAACAGGAAGGTATTAATTACACTGAGACTTTTGCTCCAGTGGCCAGGTTAGAAGCAATTAGAATTCTTTTATCATTTGCTGCTAATCACGATATAATTCTGTATCAAATGGATGTTAAAAGAGCATTCTTAAATGGCTATATAAGTGAGGAAGTCCATGTCAAACAGCCCCCATGATTTGAAAATTCTTATTTTCCAAACCATGTTTTTAAACTTAAAAAATCTTTGTATGGTTTAAAACAAGCACCAAGAGCATGGTATGACAGACTTAGTAACTTTCTGCTTAAGAATGAATTTGATAGAGGCCAGATTGATAATACTCTATTTAGGAAATCCATTAAAAATGATATTTTGATTATTCAAGTTTATGTTGATGATATCATTGTTGGATCCACTAATGGCACTTTGTGCAAGGAGTTTTCTGACCTAATGCATAAAGAGTTCCAAATGAGCATGATGGGAGAACTTAAGTTCTTCCTGGGAATTCAGATTCACCAAGGTAAATAAGGTATACTCATTCACCAATCTAAATACACTAAAGAACTTCTTAAAAAGTTCAAAATGAGTGACTGTAAGCCTATGGCCACCCCCATGCACCCAACCTGCTCACTTGAGAAAGATGAAACCAGCCAAAAAGTAGACCAGAAAACATACAAGGTATGATTGGATCCCTTCTTTATTTAACTGCTTCTAGACCTGACGTTATGTTTAATGTTTGTGTCTGTGCCCGTTTTCAAGCTGACCTTAGGGAATCCCATTTAACTGTTGTCAAACGAATTTTGAGATACCTTAAAGGAACCACCAACCTTACTTTGTTATACAAGAAAACCCCCACCTACAAACTAAGAGGTTTTTGTGATTCCGACTATGCTGGAGACAAGCTGAAAAGGAAAAGTACAAGTGGCAACTGCACATTCTTAGGTGATAATTTGATCTCTTGGTCAAGCAAAAGACAAAGCACCATTGCCATGTCAACAGCAGAAGCTGAATATATATCAGCAGCAGGATGCAGCTCACAGTTAATCTGGATGAAACATCAACTTGAAGATTACAACATCGTTGAAACCAATATCCCTATGTTATGTGATAACACATCCGCCATAAACCTAACCAAGAACCCGATCTTACACTCTAGAGCCAAACACATTGAAACAAAACACCATTTCATTAGGGACCATGTTCAAAAAGGGACTTTAAGCATCCAGTTTGTGGACACTAATCATCAATGGGTTGACATCTTCACCAAAGCATTACCTGAAGATAGGTTCGAGTTCATCAAGAAGCATCTCAACATTACCTCCATCTCTGACTAGCTCAAGTAGTCATCTTAGGAGTTTTTAATTTTCTTGTAATTTTACTTTATGTCTTTTATTTTCATGTTTTTACTTTCTATACTTTGTAAAGAGAAAAACAAAAAATACAAAAATAGTAGGATACCTCTTTTTGGCTGATGACAAAAAAGGGGAGAGAGAGAAAAAGGAGAAATAAGTAGAAAAGGAGAGATAAAAAGAAAGAAGGAGTGAAAAAGAAAGAGATGAAAAGAAAATGAGTTGAAAAGGAGAGGAAACAGGGAGAGAGAAAAATAAAGAGAGAAAAAGAAAGAGTGAAAAGAGAATAAGTTGAAAAGGAGATGAGAATAGAAGAAAAGAAAGAGTGATTTAAGAAGGAGTTGAAAAGGAGAAGAAAAAGTCATTATTCGACTTAGGGGGAGAGATTGGTCTGAGGGGGAGTAATTCAAGTACTTCGGGTTACAAGCTAGCAAAATAAGTTAAGGTTTTGTCATCATCAAAAAGGGGGAGATTGTTGGAACCAAGTAGGTTCTAAATACTTAGGATTTTGATGTTTACAAAAGCACTCCATGTAATCTTATTTTGTACCTTGAATTATTACATTAAATGCCACCAGAAGATGAAGTTTCCAGAGGCAGAAGATGAAGACACTAGAGGCAGAAGATGAACTACCAGAGGATAAAATCAGACCAGAGGATACACCTCCAGAAGACACCAGATAATGCATTCAGAAGGTACCAGAGGATGCATCCTTAAGGTACCAGAGGATGCATCCTTCAGGCACCAGAGGATACTCCATGATGTCAAAATACCATAAGAGGATATCTTTCCTGGCCCAGATCAGAAGGAAGCAGAGTCTAGAAGGAGACTGGACCAGACTATTAGGAAGCCTGCTAGAGGGGGAGTTGATCCAGACCAGAAGGAATCATAAATCAGACTTGGTCCAGAATTTATTCTGACCAGAAGATAGCTTGGCAATGAAATGATAATCAGTCCAAACTTGATCCAAACATTAACAGATTGCGAGATTGCGAGATTGCAGGTAACACCCTAACTGCCCTTTTTGATTCGGGAGCAACCCATTCTTTCATTGCTATGGACTGTGTGCATCGTTTGAAGTTATCAGTGTCTGCTTTGCCTTTTGATTTGATTGTTTCCACACCCGCTAAGACTTTGACTGTAAACTCTGCATGTTTACATTGTACTGTAACGATTCAGAATAGGGATTTCTTGGTTAATTTAATCTGCCTACCCCTACAATCACTCGAGATCATTCTCGGCATGGATTGGATGACGTATAATTACGTAGTCTTGGATTGCGCTCGAAAATTAGTCCTTTTCCCCGAACCTGGAGTCGTTTGGTATTTGGCTGCTAACAAACTCGAAGTATCTCTGAGAGAAGGAACTCAGGAATTTTTATCATTGGTTAACGTGGAGACCAAGATGGATGTGAACATAGAAGATGTGATGTTAGTCAAAGAATATCCGGACGTATTTCCAACGGAAATTCCAAGATTACCCCCAGTAAAAGAGGTGGAGTTCTTCATTGATTTGCACCCAGGAACTAGACCTATTTCAATTGCGCCATACCGGATGTCGCCATTGGAATTAAGTGAGCTTAAGGGTCAAATTGAAGGTTTATTAGAGAAAGGATTTATCAAACCAAGTGTGTCGCCATGGGGAGCTCTGGTGTTGTTGGTTAAGAAGAAGGATGGAAGTTCACGTTTATGTGTGGATTATCGGCAACTTAACAAGGTGACTATCAAGAATCGTTATCCTTTGCCACGCATCGATGATTTGATGGACCAATTGAGGGGAGCAGCGGTGTTTTCAAAGATTGATTTGAAATCGGGATACCATCAGATTCGAGTAAGAGAATGAGATATTCAAAAGACTGCTTTCAGGACTCGTTACGGACACTATGAATATCTCGTTATGTCGTTTGGAGTTACGAATGCACCAGCGATTTTCATGGACTATATGAATAGAATCTTCAGCCCATTCCTGGATAAATTCGTGGTGGTGTTCATCGATGATATACTGGTTTATTCAAAGGATGAAGAAGAACACGGAGAACACCTACGCCAAGTTCTTGAAGTCTTGCGCGAGAAGCAACTGTATGCCAGTTTATCGAAGTGCGAGTTTTGGCTAGATCAAGTGAACTTCTTGGGATATGTGATAACAAAAGGAGGAGTCGCTGTCGATCCGGCAAAGATTGAGACAATTCTTGCCTAGAAACAGCCTCAAACTATCACAGACATACGAAGTTTTGTCGGACTAGCAGGATACTACAAGAGATTTATTAAAGGATTTGCTAAGATTGTAGCTCCTTTGACACAACTCACCAGAAAGAATCAGCTGTTTGCATGGATGGAGAAGTGCGAGGAAAATTTTCAGTTGCTAAAGGAAAGTTGACAACCTCACCAGTATTGGTCTTGCCACAACTAGAGGAACCATATGAAGTATACTGTGATGCATCTCACCAAGGTTTGGGATGTGTTTTGATGCAACACAAGAAAGCTGTAGCTTATGCCTCAAGGCAATTGAAGACTCACGAACGAAACTACCCTACTCATGACTTAGAGCTTTCTGTTGTAGTGTTTGCGTTAAAGGTTTGGAGGCACTACTTATATGGATGCACGTTCACGGTGTTCAGTGATCATAAAAGCTTGAAGTACATGTTCGATCAGAAGGAATTGAACATGCGTCAGAGGAGATGGATGGAGACTCTCAAGGATTTTGACTTTTCATTGCAATACCACCCTGGAAAAGCCAATGTGGTGGCTGATGCATTAAGTAGGAAAAGTGTGTTAGTATCTTTTATGATAATGGCCAGACAACAAGAGTATCTTCAATGATAATGGTCAGCTTGTTTAACTTGTCAGAAAGCGAAAGTGGAACATCAACGACCTGCTGGAATGTTGCAACCCCTGGATATACCGGAATGGAAGTGGGACAGCATTTCCATGGATTTTATAACAGGACTGCCCAAGACAAGGAAAAAGAATGATTCAATTTGGGTAATAGTGGATCGATTGACAAAGTCCGCACATTTCTTACCGGTAAGGACCACTTACAAAGTAGATAAGCTGACGGAAATCTACATCGCTGAGATTGTGAGGTTACACGGCGTTCCATCGAGTATAGTATCGGACCGTGACCCAAAGTTCACATCTCATTTTTGGGGAGCACTGCATGAGGCTTTAGGAACGAAACTGAAATTGAGTTCCGCTTATCATCCACAAACAGACGGACAAACTGAGAGAACAAATCAGTCCTTGGAAGATCTATTAAGAGCATGTGTGTTGGATGACAGAGGAAACTGGGATGAGGTGTTGCCATTGATTGAGTTCACTTACAACAATAGCTTTCACGCTAGTATTGGAATGGCACCCTATGAGGCTTTGTATGGACCATTCGCCTATCGGATTGCTTTACCTCCAATACTGTCCAATATTCACGACGTATTTCATGTGTCGCAGTTAAGGAAATACATTGCAGACCCGTCACATGTGATCGCGCCAGATACAATTCAGCTGAAGGATAACCTATCATTTGAAGTATTCCCTGTAAGGATTGAAGACAGGAAGATTAAACAGTTGGGGAACAAGGAAGTCCCACTAGTCAAAGTGATTTGGAATCCGACTACGGGAGATGCGACTTGGGAATGGGAGAGTAAGATGAGGGAGCAATATCCTCAGTTGTTTAGGGACATGTAGTTTCGAGGACGAAACTAATTTAAGGGGGGGAGTAATGTAAGACCCTTAATTTTTTAATTAAAAATTATGGAATTAATTTTAAGTGTATTTTGGGGATATTTGTAAAATATTTAATATATGTATGTTTGGAGTGAATATATATATATATATATAAATATTTATTTTGGAAGATGAATTAAGATTATTGGATTAAGAATAAATTAATTTGATTACGAGTAATTAAATTAACAGATAGTTAATTAAGGGATTAGCGGCTAATTGCGACGAGACGGGTAAAGTGCTGAAAATCAGACAAGTGTCAGGTGAGGTGGCACCCACACAAGCCTATAAATAGGAGTGAGAAGGATGGTGAAATCAGAACACCATTCCTCCTCCCTCACTGCCCATACTGTAAGAACAGAGTTGCACCTAAGAGGGGGGTGAATTAGGTGTTGGACAATTTTTCTATTTTTAGAGTTTTGGAGATTGTTTAAAGTGACTGTTTAAAAATTGTTTAATCTTGCTGTGTTAGTAAAAGAAAGCTGTAAATGGCAGAAGGTAAAAACACACAGAGATTTATCCTGGTTCCCCTTACAACCAAGGGTACATCCAGTCCTCTTGCACACCACAAGAGATTTTCCACTTTCTGTTAGAATAAGTACAAGTCTAACCCTAAGACTTCAATTACAAATTCCTAACAATCTTCCTAAGATAGTACACCACTATCTTAGTTTACAACACTTGAAGAAAATACACCACTTTCTTCAAACAATAACTTTGATGATTTTTTACAACAATGTTCTTAATTAAGAACAACAGGATATAACAGTTTGTGCAAGGATACCAATCCAAAATACTTTCAAGTACAATAGAGAACCTTTCTCAATGATATGAAAATGTAGAGCATGTACTTGAAGTATGAAAATATAACTTTGAAAAGATCACAAAATATTTCAGAAAGTTGTTCAAAGTTCGTGGTAGGATTGATTGGTTTAAAACTGAAGTTTTGAAGTATTTATGTTCCAAGGTAACACTTCAGATCAATGGCAATGATTCCAAACGTTTTGATGAACTTGTGCAATGTTTCAAAACTGAAAAGTTGCATTGTTTCGAAGTTGTATTCGAATACAGTCTCAGTGTATTCGAATACACTTCTATAACGTTCTGTTTGTATTTGAAATTTGAACCTTGTAGTCGAATACAATATCTTGTAGTCGAATACAAGTACGAGATTTTTGCCACTGACTTGAGTTGTATTCGAATACACAAAGCTGTAGTCGAATACAAATGTTTAAAAATAGCTACTGACTTGCAATCTGTACTCGACTACGACACTTCGTATTCGAATACAGATCTTCAGTTTTAGCTTCTGACTTGTAGTCTGTATTCGACTACAATACCTTGTATTCGAATACAGATTTCCAGTTTTGTAAAAACTTTATTTTCAAACAAGTTTATGTTATTAAATATTTTCATAAAATATTTTAATGCATACGCTATCAGAAGGTTCTCATAATACTGTCCAATATTCACGACGTATTTCATGTGTCGCAGTTAAGGAAATACATTGCAGACCCGTCACATGTGATCGCGCCAGATACAATTCAGCTGAAGGATAACCTATCATTTGAAGTATTCCTTGTAAGGATTGAAGACAGGAAGATTAAACAGTTGGGGAACAAGGAAGTCCCACTAGTCAAAGTGATTTGGAATCCAACTACGGGAGACGCGACTTGGGAATTGGAGAGTAAGATGAGGGAGCAATATCCTCAGTTGTTTAGGGACATGTAGTTTCGAGGACGAAACTAATTTAAGGGGGGGAGTAATGTAAGACCCTTAATTTTTTAATTAAAAATTATGGAATTAATTATAAGTGTATTTTGGGGATATTTGTAAAATATTTAATATATGTATGTTTGGAGTGAATATATATATATATAAATATTTATTTTGGAAGATGAATTAAGATTATTGGATTAAGAATAAATTAATTTGATTACGAGTAATAAAATTAACAGATAGTTAATTAAGGGATTAGCGGCTAATTGCGACGAGACGGGTAAAGTGCTGAAAATCAGACAAGTGTTAGGTGAGGTGGCACCCACACAAGCCTATAAATAGGAGTGAGAAGGATGGTGAAATCAGAACACCATTCCTCCTCCCTCACTGCCCATACTGCATGTAACAGTACCATTTTCCCTCCCATTCTGTTTGCTGTTTTCTGTTTCCAGTCCACGATTTCAAAGAGAAAAGAGAGAGTTCCTCAAAAGTGCCATTACTTGGAAATCCAAGCACCGAAACACCAAACCCTCAGTACAAAAGTTGTTCCCCACATCATTACGGAGCTAGAGAACCCACTTTCGTAGCAGCGAACACAAGACGGGAGTTTCGCCGTTTTTTTTACGCATACACGTGAGCAGTAGCAGAAACACAACAAGGGTAAGGGCACCTTCCTTTTTCTAGTTGCATTAGGGTTGTAAATGCATATTTGGCATAGCATTACTGATGTTTTCATCACTGTTTTGAAGAAAAACTATTTTGCAATGACATTTTGAAAAAAATGAAGAAAATGCATTCTGTGATGTGTAATGAATCTGTGATGTTGCTGTTCTGGTTGTTACTGCAATGCTGTTTGGTTTGTGTGGGAAAGCTGAAAAATGTTTTGCATGTTATTTTAAAGATGATTAAAATACATGTTCATAAACTGTTTTGAATGTTGTTATAAAATGCGAAAACACATTATGTTGGTGTTTGCTGCTATGTGATGATTTCTGTTTGACTGAATGTATTAATGTCATTCTGTTTGTGTGAGAAAACTGAAATGCTTGCATGTTGTTCTGATGTTTGAGAAAGCTGAAATGCTTTGCATGATGTTCTGATGGTGTGAGAAAGCTGAAATGCTTTACATGTTGATTCTGTTTGTGTGAGAAAGCTGGAATATGCTTTGCATGTTGTGTTGGTTGTGTAAGCATACTGGAGAATACCATGCATGTTGTTTTGGAGATGCATGTTCTAATTCTGGATGACTCTGATGTTAATCATTCTGTTTCTGTTTCTGGATGTTCTGGTGTTGATGATTCTGCTTCTGTTTCTGTTTTGAGTGATTCTGGTGATGTTGATGTTTTCAAAAGAAAAGGGATTTTAAAATGATGAAAGTGTTTCCTTCTGGAAAATCTGTGTTGATGTAAAAGTCTGAGTTTTGTGGTTTAAAAGAGTGATCAAACTATTTTGGGGTTGGGCTGATTTTTCAAAAGAAACAGTTTGAAATGTGTTGAAGTCTCAGGAAAATTTCACTGATTTCGAAGGTGTACTCGAATACAACATGAGTGTATTCGAATACAACATGAGTGTATTCGAATACAACCTGCCAAGCTTATGTTTTACTTAAGTTTTCAAACTTGTATTCAAATACGAGCCCCTACAGAGGAAGGATTTTTGCTTCTGACTTAGCATCTATATTCGACTACGACTCTGTCGTATTCGAATACAGAAGTGAATTTTAAACACTGTATTCGCATCTGTATTCGACTACAGGCATGCTGTATTCGAATACAGAATGCTGGTTTGCTCTAGTTTTTGCTTATGTATTCGAATACAAGGGAGCTATATTCGAATACAGATTCGAGTTTTTCCAGAAACTCAAGTTTTAGCTTCTGTATTTGAATACAAGGAAGCTGTATTCGAATACAGATTCGTGTTTTCCATAAAATCAAGTTTTAAACACTGTCATGTGAATTTTAAAGTGTTGGGAAATATTGAGAAGGGTTAAAATGATTTAAAATGAAGTCTATGAAATAGTTTTGAAGAGGAGAGCATGATGTTTTGGAAACCTTTAATGACCTAGGAGGAAATGCTGAACTTTCAATGTTTTGTCTTCTGTATTCGACTACAGGCATGCTGTATTCGAATACAGAATGTTAAAATTGCAGTTTCACGCTTCTGTATTCGAATACAGATTCGAGTTTTCAGAAATTCCAAGTTTTTCAACAGTGTTTTATAAACCCTAAGTGTTGGGGAATATTAAGAAGGTTTGTGGTGAATTAAAATGGAATTCTAGGTGATAGTTTGAAGTGGTGGTGATGAAGTTTTTGAGTCTTCACTGATGTAGTGAAAAATGTTGATTTGTGCACTAAGACTGCCTCTATATTCGAATACCAGAGGGCTGTATTCGAATACAGAGTGTTAATTCTGCACTGTTTTGGCTTCTGTATTCGAATACAGATTCGTATTTTTCAGAAATCTCAATTTTAAACACTGTGTTATGGATTTTGAGAGTTGGGGAAAGACTTATGATAATTCAGAATGGAATTTTGAGTTAATACAAAGTGATTGCTTGAATGTTTAATCATGATTATGATGATGATAATATTGATTGTGTTGAGATGTTTTGAAAGATGATGGAAAGGTTGAATTTTCCTGATAATGTATATTGTTTCAGTGAAGAGAAAACACTGCATATTCATACATTGCATAGTCAAGTGGTACCCGCGATGGGCCACAGAGTAATGCGCAACCACGTGCTGATCTGTTGAGCGATTGCACGAGTGCTGGTCTATTGAGCGACTACACTAGGTACTGATCTGTTGAGCGATTGTACCTTGGTATATAGGTGCTGGTCTATTGAGCGACTGCAATGGTACTGGACTGTTGAGCGTCTGTACCCTGAAATGCGCAACCACGTGTTGATCTGTGGAGCGATTGCATGAGTGATGGTCTGTTGAGCGACTGCACTAGGTACTGATCTGTTGAGCGATTGTACCTTGGTATATGTCAAACGTGCTGGTCTGTTGAGTGACTGCACGAGTGCTGGTCTGTTGAGCGATTGCACGAGTGTTGGTCTGTTGAGCGACTGCACTGGTGTTGATCTGTTGAGCGATTGCACCCTGGTCTTGAGGGCCGTTAAAGTCATACATATTTAAATTGTGCTGGTCTGTTGAGCGACTGCACCTTGGTGATTCCAAGAAATTGTATACATGAGCATATACATATTGCATCGAGGGATTAACCGGTGGATCACGATTGGATTATATGATGATGATTGGAAATTGATGTGTGTGAGTACTTTACAGAATCTGAATTTCTGATTAATTATTGTGTTTACTAAAGTGTTGGCTGTACTTACCACCTATTTTCATAATAATGGTTTGCTGTTTTGAAAAGGCATACATGTCATGAAAATTCAAAATGAGCATCTTTATTTTTCATCATTGTCATATGTTATACCATGGACGTATGTGTTGCTGTGAGATATATGCTATGTGCTTAATTGTTAATTTCGGTCGGTGACCCTTGCTATTATATTGTGGAAATTGGGCTTTGCCCTCAAATGCCCCCCAAACCCATGCCACCCGTGGGTCCCGAGAAGACGGAAACGTCGCTCGACTTCATTGATCGTGCTGTGCCTACTGCTTGGGTTTACGACGCCACCTCAAGTAGGGCTACATACACGGGGAGATTGAAGAGGACTTGTAGGACTAATGGAGTGGTGTACTACGTGGAGCACAGCTATGCGAGGATTGATTTTCCTGTGCCTTCTCGTTTGATATTGGAGGCGCACGGAATTTTTGATGATGCTGAGGAGCCAGCTAGAGGGGTTGAGACGGAGGCCACCGTAGGAGTGGTGACTCCTAACCCGGTGATTGGACGAGATGCACATGAGTCTGAGACGGAAGAGAAGAACGAAGAGCCGAGGCCAGTAGCAGCTGATATTCCGGGTCCGTCTAGGATCTCCGATGATTGTTATGAGATTCCGGCACCGCCGAAGCGACCGAGACTATGCATTGATCTGACTTCGGATGAGACTGATCCCTCTCTGTATGATGAGGAGGAGGAGGTCACATCGAGGCGAGTGGCGGAGTCGGATGAGACTTGTTTGGGATGCGGAGGAAATCCGT
Organism: Cicer cuneatum; assembly: GCA_037974295.1. Lineage (NCBI taxonomy): Eukaryota > Viridiplantae > Streptophyta > Magnoliopsida > Fabales > Fabaceae > Cicer > Cicer cuneatum. The sequence continues at coordinate 22,927,962 of JBBPBO010000004.1, forward strand.
GCTACTGTAGCTTTAGTGCATGATCAGTTAGACTTGATGTATAGGATTTGAGCTGGAATTGTAATTTGTTTTATTTTGGAAATATTTGTACTACTTTTCCGCTAAACCATGCACTCTGATATTTTTTGTTGGTATGATATGACACTGATATTTTGGGATGTATTAATGTTTAATATTAATTTCCAAAGATAAGTACTTAGTGATATTTCTGATGAAATTATTTAATTACGTTCATCAATTAATCTACGACGTACTATTTTTATTAAACCAATTAAAGGAAATTTTATTTCAATCATTTTGAAGTGATGAATTTGGGAAACTATTTTAATTAATTATTTTTAAAAATAAAAAATAAAAAATACACTCGCGCTGTGTTTTAAACTCGGGGTGTTACACTATTGGCGGGAAGAAAGATTTGATCCAGAATTAATTAAAGACATGATTGGCCAGAGTTATTTTTGAAAGCAAATCTGGAGCTAAAAAGATATGTTTTTTATTTAAGAGAAACCTGATTGGCCAAGTTATTTTTGCAAGAGAATCCAGCAAGATACAACTCGAATTTAAGCTTGGAAGAGACCCTAATTCACATCTATAAAAGGAGGCTCAAGACTAAAGACTCAGTATCGAAAAATCACAAAAGAGTCATACGCTTCCAAAAGCAAACACTCAAGTTTTCAGTGAAGTTAATTGTGAGTTCCAACTTTCCAGAAGCAAGCACTCGTGTTTTTCTTTCCCTTGTGTTAGATCTAAGTTGTTGAAGTAGAGTCTACAATATGAGGGAGTCAGAAGGGGTAGCAGATTACTTAGCAATTAGATTCAAGGAGTTATAATTCCTTCTACAATCTGGGGTTGTCAGATTGGTAGGAGATGACTTGACTTGAAAAGTCAAGGTGCTGTACTCCTCAAAAGTCTAGGATTGTTAGACTGTTTGAGAAGACTGACTTGGAGGGTCAGTGGTATTGTTGTAATTCAAGGTTTTGAATTAGTGAAATCCTTCAAAGTGAAGGGATTGGACGTAGCCTCGTTAACGGTGAACCAGTATAAAATTTTGTGTTTTTATTTTTACTTTATATCCGCTGCTAACTCTGTTTGATTCATACATCAAGTTTTGTTATAAAACTGCAAAAACAGAAAAAGTATTTAAGTCAATGAAACACAATTCAACCCCCCTTCTCGTGTTTGCACCTTCAGATGGAAGGGCTTATTTTGCATCTTCCAATAATGATTTGCTCTTATCGTGATTGAGAGAGCATGATTGAATTGGAACTGCACAAACTGAATCTGGAACTGTTTCTGCGTGTTTGCTTTTCTAGAGCACCTCGAGAACGTTATTCGTTTTCTTCAAAATTGTCCAAAACGTTATTGGTTTTACAGACTTAGCTTGTTTCTTCTTTGATATGATCTGTTTAAGTTTCTTGGTACCTATCTTGATTAATACACTAAAGCACACTTATTAGATACAAAACATGCTTTAGAATCATAATTATAATTCTTAATTAATCTTTGTTTATCATCAAAATATTTAAATTGAGGTTTTGTCTCAACAATGACAGCGGGGCGGGAGCGGATTTTGCTTTCCCTCCTCCTGCACCCCCGACTAATTGGGGAAAACCCGCATCGGTCTCCATTTTTAGCGGATGTGAAATTTAGACTCACATCTCTGTCTGCAACGAGTTTCGAGTTTCTCCGCCCACACCCGCACCCTTTCATATATATATAAAATTATAAATTTAAAAATCATATCTATTATAACTAGTATAATAAAATAATTATTATTAGACAATCATAAAATTAAAAAAATATTTTTTATACAGATGATATTTTAATTTTTAATATTTTAAAAAATATTAAGTATATTCAATATGTGCATGTATATAAAATTTAAAACTTACAATAATATTACTAGCGGGAGTTCGGGTGCTGGTGCGGGTTAGATATCAACACACCACACCTGTTTTCGTACCTCAATAATTCCGAGGAAAATCCGCACCTAATCAAAGTAGATTTTTTCTGCCCAAATCAAGACGGTTTCGAGTAGGTATCCGCGAGTGGGGTTATGTTGCCATCCCTACATGAAACTTTGATTTTATTTTATTTTTTAATTTTAATTCTTCCATTTGAATGAGAATGCACTTTAATAATTCATAACTCAACAAAGAAGTAAGTAAAATCCAATAGAAAATAATTTAGTTAGAATTTAAACTCATATTCTCCTAAATAATTTATCATGAATTAATCAACATTCATTAAATGAATGGAATATAAATTTGAATTAACAATGAAAACAATCTCTTCGAGAAGAGCACAAGTAACTCATTACTTTCAAGTTGTTTTCCCGGACATCATTATTATGCAGACCAACCAAATCATTCGGAACACCTTACTTTTATTTAAATTAAACAAGGCAAAGTCAAATAGCTAACCAACAAGGAAAATCAATTTACTTATAGAATGTAATTGCGTATAAATCATAAAAAATGCTACTGTGTTGTTGTTTCCAGCTAAAGGTGTAATCCACACGCGTGCATGTCTAGATTGCGCACGAAATTGAAAAAATCACAATTTTATTGAAACTCAAGTGCAGATGATTTTAGAATTTGGATTCGTTGCATTATCTGAATCACACATTTAGAACATAGATGGTGGTCCTCAAATAAATAAACCTTTATTTTTATTTTATATTTTAAAATATCAATTTCAATAATTTAATCTAGTAGTAAAAATATAGACTTTGAATTTGCATATTAGAGCACTTAAAAAACATGAATATAAAAAATTTCAAGTAGTGAAAAATTTGACAAAGTCACTACTAGTCCAATCATGAATATAACAACGAAAAAGAAGTTGAGTGAGCAGTCAAGAAAAAACATGAGAAGAAATTTGGGACCCTCCAAAGAGTTTTGAGTTTAAAGCATAAAAATTATTATAAAAAAGACATGAAAAGAAAGATACAATTGAAAACGTTAACACTAAACTAGCTGAATGGAATGGGCCACTACTGTGGCGCCATTCTCTTTTCCTTCTCTCTTTTTCCTTTCGAAAAAGCAAAGCTACCATTTCTCTCTCTCTCTCTCTACCTTGTTGGTGGATAACAACCACATTTGAACAACCTCTTTACATCTCATCAAACACTCTCAATCTCATTATTTGTGTGCTCTCTCATCATCTGTAAGTTTTTTTCTTTTTTTTTTTTTAATTAAAAAATAATTAGATTTTTTTATCTGATAATTCAACTCTAAAATAGTGTGAAATGCATGAGAATTAGGGTTTAGTTTCATTGTTAATAGCTGTCAAATTTCGCTTTGATTTCAATAAAGCTTGATGTGCAGAATGTACTAATGATTTCTCAATTTATTAGTTTCTTATTTCAGCAATATTTTTTTTTTGATTAGTTTCTTAATTTGGGAGTGAATTAGGGTTATTATTTTCTTCTATTTATGCATATAGCTTTGAGTGAATGTTTCTTTTTTCATTTTATACTATAAATGTAAATTCATTCAACTGGTTTTACAGAACTATAATCTGCTCTATTATTATTGCCAAAGAGTTCATTTGTTTTGTGATTTGCAGAGGAATAGTTGGCGAGAATGACAAGGGTGACTCGCAATTTTGGTGATACTATGTACAGAGAGGCGGTGCCAGTGGTATCAGCCGATGTAATATTTGCTTCTCTTCGATTTCCTACTTACAAAATTGGATCTAACAATCAGATCATGGAGACAAAGGATGATCGGAAAGTGCTATCGATGAAGGAGATTGTTGCACGCGAGACTGCACAGCTATTAGAACAGCAGAATCGTCTCTCAGTTCGCGATCTTGCCAATAAATTTGAGAAGGGTTTAGCTGCTGCTGCTAAGTTGTCTGAAGAGGTCACCCCTTTTTTTTTCTATTTGAAATTTGACATACTGGCATAACTCTTCATTTTTTTAGGGTATTTCAACTTGAGATTTATATTATGTAATTTGGTTTTTAATTTTGCAAATTGAAATAATCTATGGTCATAATAATTTCCGAGGAAATTCATGTCCTTATGTTAAGTAAAAGCTTGTTGTTTGCTTGTGGCATTCAGGCTAGACTTAGAGAAGCAGCTTCACTAGAGAAACATGTTCTATTAAAGAAGCTTCGAGATGCACTGGAATCCTTAAAAGGGCGAGTGGCAGGAAGAAACAAGGATGACGTTCACCAAGCTATTTCTATGGTTAGTTCTATTTTCTAAGGAAAGATACATGCTTGTTTAGTTGTCTTTCCTAGGGTTCCTTGTTTCTATGGGATATTTTTCTTGAAATTTATATCATCTTTAAGTTTTCTCATTTATTATATTTTATATAATACTAATAATAGATTTATTGCTCAACCACTCTAGTGCAAAAATTACAATTTCCTATACAATATTTTTTCCACCAGTTTATTTGTGCTTATGCCATTTTATGCAGTAATCAACTGTAACATATAAGTAATGTGCATCCTGCAGGTTGAAGCTCTTGCAGTTCAGCTAACTCACAGGGAAGGGGAGCTAATACAAGAGAAGTCTGAGGTGAAAAAGCTAACAAATTTTCTTAAGCAGGTGATGTTAACTTCTTTGATCTTTTTATTTTTTTATATGATAGAAGCACAAATTTGATTGCAGTAAATGAAAGCAGAACAAGATCAACAATGACATTAATGTAAAGATCACTCCAATCCCTCTCCATGTTTTTCGAAGGAATTTCTTAAAGCGAAACGTGTAGTAAAAATCCTATAAAAATTGAAGTACCAAGATTTCGTTAAAACCTGCCATCATTCAGCTTCAACCAACGGCATCATAGGACAGAATAATTTTCACTTTGTCTCAAATTGAATAGCACATTATTCTGAGTTAAAGAAAGAGTTGAATAATCTGGGAGTATTTGCAATCCCAATGATAGCAAATTTTAAGCTATCACATATAGCAGTACATACACAATGAACAAAATGCCGCACATTGCAACTTAATCTTTCTACTCTATTGACCTATAGGGTTGTCTAATTTGTTTGGGAACGAAGCACTAGTCGAAAATTGGCGCAATGGTTGGAGTTGCTGTCAATCGACTATGATAGGATCTGTAGTGCATAAATAAATGTAATGCTGTGTCAGGGATTGACAGACCAAAAATATTGAAAGTTTCCGCTAGGAAAAAGAAATAGGGAACAATAGAAAAAGGAAGGAAAATGCAGAGCAGAATTGGGGATTTGATGGGCAAATGGTTGCATGAACGGGGCAATGTTCTCTGTGTATGAGCTATGAGCTTTGGAAATCAGTGATTCATTCTCTTGGAATTCTATCTTTGATTTTATTTTTGGCTATTCATTACCCTATCAAACTACGGGGTCACAGGTTTGAGTCGTGAAATTGGCCTCTTGCGAATGTAAGGTAATATTGCCTTCTATAAACTGAAAATGGGTATTTCTTGAACCCTACCATGGTGGGAGCTTTATATCACGAGATTTCCCTTTACTTGTATATACATACATATGTGTTAGGGGTCCTAGAGAGCCTTAAAGCAGGAGGGATCTGTGCCAGTAGGCCAAAAACAAACCGCAAAGAGTGAGCGTGACACCACATCTTCGCCCAAAAGTCCTCAAGTCATTATGTTCTCTTGTATTATCTTCATTTAGCCTATTCTTTAGCCGTTGTGGGACTTATTACTACTCACTTGGATTCCCAAGAATTTCTCCTTCAAGTGGGAGTCTACAATGGTATACATATGCTGAAGTCAAAACCTCTTTGAATACTGCGCTCTAACATAATTACTATCCAAACCACTGCCTCTCATTTTTTGATGCATTTTTCACCCTTATGGTTGCTAGGAAGACTTTATTAGTGTACTTATTATTTTTATGGTTTCTTAAATATTTTTCTTCCTATTTGTGAAATTGATTCATTTTCAGTTCAAAACTTCTATACTTGACTTTACAAAGAAATTTTCTTTTGCAATGCTGAGTATCTAAATTCATCTGTAGGCTTCTGAAGATGCTAAGAAACTTGTAGATGTGGAAAGAGCTTTTGCTCGTTTTGAAATAGATAATGCCCGGGCAGCAGTTCAGAGAGTGGAGGAGGCGCTTCAAGAGCATGAGAAGATGTCTCGAGCTTCAGGGAAACAGGTTCATCGAATTTCCTTGTCATTTATGTTGCTCAATTTTTTAAATTGAAGGATTTGGATCTTTCTCCTGGCATAATGACAAGTGTTTGTGAATTATATTCACTTGTTTCTTTTGGTTTGAACTTTGAATGATGTTGTCATGCCAGGTTTTTGGTGGTTGTCTCAGTGTGAAATATTTCCTCTTAGAGGCATTATCTTGCCTATAATATTTATCTACCTTACATCACACAGCAAAAAACATATCTGTAGAAAGAGCCTGAATGATTGGGAGAGTGTAACCGTTATCTGTTGATATTTCCATGATGTATCAGTTGGTTTTTTCATGTTGTATCAACTGAGATATTTTCATTTCCATAAAATTTAGTTCTGTGGGAACTGTAGGACCTGGAACAATTAATGAAAGAGGTTCAAGAGGCTCGAAGAATCAAAATGCTACATCAGCCAAGCAAGGTATCTCTCATCATTTATCAATTATTATTATTTGAAACACCCTCTTTTTAAAGTTTTCATCAATACTTATTGGCATACATTGGATGTTTTCTTCCATACTTAGTGCACAATATTTGGTTGTAAATAAGTTCAAGTTGGTTGTGAAATCCTTGGGAAAAATAATGTGTACTTAGTGGGTCTATTGATGTATTACTGCTGATATCTTCCAAAACTTAATAAAGAATTTGAATCAGTGCAAGATATTGCATCTATGGAGTTGTAGAATAGATTTAGAGTCAGGGCATTTCTGGGAAAATTATTATTGTTATGGCTGCAGTATTTTTGTATTCATGATTGATATTCTTCTCCTTTGTTGAAACACCTTTTTTTCCACTATTTTCTCTGGCTCATATCATATTTTAATGATATTGACATTTTTTATTGTTATTTTGAGGAAATTCAATAAAGTGATATCTGATTGACTTTTAGGTTATGGATATGGAACACGAGCTTCGAGCGTTAAGGGCTCAACTTGCAGAAAAGTCTAAACACTATCTTAGACTCCAAAAGGAGGTATGCCTATCATGTTGTGCAATTTTGAAGAGGTTGTGATTTTAGTTATGAAATACTTACAACTTTGATGTGCAAAATCTTGTCATACCTATAATATTTTTAAAACTAGAAATCCAATTTCAAAGTCTTTTTATGGTGTCAAAACTGATCTTATAGTGCTTTGAAAATTGGTTAAAAATCACTTCAGTTCCTCTTTTACCTAACATGTTTTGCTTTCAAATATGCATTTGAAAACCAAAAATTAAAAACTGACAACCACCCCAAACAAGGCCTACATTTACTGGGGGAATATTTGTGGTTTTATACTTTGCTGTTAGGTTGGGTGGTTTGAGAAACTGTTTTTGTGATACTGTACTCGCACTCACTGTCTAAACACATGTTTCTTGAAACCTAACCAGTACTACTTTATTGACAATAATGAATGAAATGAAAAAAACTTTCGAATCTTCCATATTCTTTCCTCAAGGCTGTAATGTGAGATATGGACTTGGGAGGATCTTCAATGAAAGTCTTATAAGCTTGGCCTCTTAAGCCTTTCTTTCATCTGAAGTGAATGATATGCTTCTTTCATTCAGAGAGAGAGAGAGGGAGAGGGAGGGAGGGAGGGGATCATTCAAAGAGAGAGAGAGAGAGAGAGGAAGGGGATCATTCAGCATATTTCAGTTACAACCTTAGAAGGTTTGTGCAGAGAAATACTTTTCTTTGAAGGAGCGGTGCTCTGTGGGTATTGGGTAGTTAGGGATCTTTTCCCCTACTGCATTGTCCTTTTTCAGCATCAATAATATAATTATTATAGTATTTGTGCATTTTTAATTTCTTTTTCTATATTCTGTGTGTTGTTGTTATTCTGGTAAGCAACAATGTTATCACTGATTTTCTTCCATTTCACTTTTCAGCTAGCAAGGGCAAAGAAAGGAGATGAAAATGTCCCTCATTTATATGAATTAGAAGGCACTGAAACATTAGGTTCATATTTGCAAATTCAACCTTGCTCCAATAATGCCCCGGAACTCTCAGAATGTTCAATTCAATGGTATCGAGTATCACCCGAAGGTGCTAAAAAGGAACTTATTTCAGGTATATCTTCCAAAAGTTTTGCACTTTGCTTGGTGAATAGTTTTGCACTTATTTCATATTTCAGTCATATTACAATTTCTGTTTGTAAGGAGTATTGAGAGTAGAAGATTTATGCTCTGCTGTTAGTGAGTTTTATCTATGATTCTCAGCTTGCAAGTAAGATGCTGAGGGCATACTTTCATTGGGAGATAAAGATACCTTATTTGGAGTAGGCAATCTTTATTTCAAGGAAGTATTTCAGCTTTCTCCGATCCTTTAATATCGAACTGAGCTACTAACTTCTCCCATAGAACCTGTTTTTCAGCATCATTGTCACCTTCAAAACTATGTGAATTTTCCTTTTTTAAGAATGTTTTATAAAGAGAGGCTGGTCACCTTGACTTTGACTGTACCCCAAAGACACCATAGCTTGAGTGAATCTCCCCAACCCAAGTATGAGGAGACTGCTCGAGGCCATACATGGATTTCCTTAATCTTCATCCATTTTTCAAGTAATATTTAGGCGGATGTATTCCTTCTCAACTAGTCTTGTCTTATACCAGTCCATATACCATCATACTGAAAAGTTGTACAGCAATCATATTTATTTCTGTACTGTAAAAGAGTTGCATCTTTCCCAAAAATTCCGATATTCTATTTTACCTATTTAAAATATTATTAGGACATAATATTTTTTGCTCCCAAATATCTGTATTTATGATCACATTATCCTGTGTCTATCAGGGTACTTCTTAAGTGTTTCCACTTACCTTGTACTATGCCTTATATACAAAACACAAACCATTAAATTGAAAAAGAAAGATGCAAAGAAGCCAATAAAGGTTTTATGTCCAAAAAAGAGCCAAAATAATCATTGTTCTAGAGAGGAGTTATGCATTGTGCCTTATCATTGCAGTTCTTTGAATCAGCCAAATGGAATATTTATGAAATATTTACCTTGAAGCGCTTCTCTTTCTGGTTTGTACTATTAGATGCTACAGGTAGAAAATTGTCATTGACAAGTACAAAGTGGTGAATCCATTCAACGGAGTCAAATATAATGCCATATGCTTTCCTTTCCAGGTGGCTGGAAGCTTCCAATCTCACCTATTCGTGAAGTCACCAGTGTGTTACTTTACATGCACACTTTGTCTGGCATAGATCATAATACCATTTTTTCTACCTGTTGCAAATATAAACTTCTACTATTAGGAGAGTAAATCAAATGAAGGACAGGACGACTAACAACAATTATAGGAGAAATTTTTAAGAAAGACTTATTTGTCAATGGTTTGGCTAGAGATATGATTAGTGATAGAACATCATGACGCCGTTTGATCGATGTAGCCGATTCCACATTAATTGGATTATGCTTGGTTGTTACAAAAATGAATTTCATGATTGTACAGCCTGAAACTAGATTGCATTTACATCAGAAAAGGAGAAATTAAACTATCTATTTACAAAGTATTATGAGAAAAACCACCTTTTGCTCCACATTAGCAGACTGTCTCCACTGTGCCACTAACTTCAACAAATATGTTGCTCTTCATTACTATCAATACTCTGATGATACATTGTGCTGGATATTTAGTTATTGAATGTCGCACCAAGTTGTTTCGTCTGTTTTTTCCTTGCCTATCATGTTAAATGGCTTTTGTGTTCTCAGGAGCCACCAAATCAGTTTATGCCCCAGAACCTTTGGACGTTGGACGCTTATTGCAAGTTGGTATTATTTCAGAAGGCCTGCAGATCATATTGTCTACCACTGGTCCAATTGAACCAGGTTTGACTACAATGCTAAATCATGTACTCTTGGTTAAGTAGTCAATAGCAATAGCTAGCTTCTATGTATTTAATTCTATTTTAAAATATAAAATCTCTGTTGTCCATTCAAAGAGATGGACTTGCTTTTGAATCTAATTGAGGTTAACTGAATTAATATTCTTTTTCAGCTGCTGGTTTGGGAAACTATGTAGAGGCACTTGTGCGAAAACACGACACTGAATTCAACGTATGTCACTATGATCCCTTAAACCATTTTTTTTTCTTTTTTCGCTCGTATAATTATCTAACTGCATGCAAGCATCACTAATTCAACGTATGTCACTATGATCTCTTAAACTATATTTTTTTTTTTCTTTTTTCTCTCGTATAATTATCTAATTGTATGCAAGCATCACTATGGACTTATCATTTTAATTTATTGAGATGATATATAAGCTTTATTATTCCTCACTTGCTCCTCCAATCTTATAAACAAAATTTCAATTAGTGTTTAGTTTTGGTAAATTGTAGTTGTGTGTTGCAAGTTGTCAATATTAAGTTTGGAAAATCTGATCAGATTCAGTGACAATAATAATAGTTGTATTCAATTCTTTGCAGGTGGTTGTAACCCAGACAAATGACTCACATCATCCAACTGAATCCATTCATATACTTCATGTGGGAAAAATGAGAATGAAGCTTTGTAAAGGGAAAACAACAATTGCCAAAGAATATTATTCGAGTTCAATGCAGGTACTTCAAATTGCTGGAGCCGTTAACTATGGATAACTCTTGGCAACAACTCAAAAATAATTTTTCGTGTTCTGTCATTCTTTACCATGTGTAGTCTTCAATAAATAAGTAAAGCAGCCGTATAATTACCATACAATAAATACTGTTTTTAATCTTTTTCTCATTCGCCCCTTTTGTAGTGGTTTATCATTTTATTTTCTTTTAAAAAAATTGGGAAAGGTGGAATTTGTTATTAATTAAAGTGGCACTCAGCCATTTTACAACCATCTCTGAGGGAATTTAAACTGTCCCTTGAGGTTATGAAGAAAGTACGGAATAATATTTTTATATTTTATTATTACAGCCTTAGACTATTTATACTGGAAAAGAAATTACAATAGAAATAGTGACTAATAATGACAGTATTGTTACAAATAAAAATCAAGAGAATAATTTAAAATCATAGAGAATCAAATATGATTTCTCTCTATTCTTCAACAGGTTACAAGGTGTAAACTCTAATTGGTGAAATGCTATATCTTAAAGATAAAACTATTTTCTGAATGTGAAATAACTGCAGTTTTATGTTCAAGGTTTTGATATTTTTCTTTCCTTCTCTTGTTTGCTTTTACATAATTGTGGTATTTTTTTTCTTGTTTCCTTCAGCTTTGTGGAGTTCGAGGGGGTGGGAATGCTGCGGCACAGGCACTATTTTGGCAACCAAAACAAGGACTCTCATTTGTATTAGCTTTTGAATCAGAGAGAGAAAGGAATGCAGCTATCATGCTTGCAAGGAGGTTTGCATTTGATTGTAATGTATGTCTTTCTGAACTATTTACAATGTTGAAAAGTAATATATCATATCTTTTAGGAATTTTGCATTCATTTCTCTCTTGCATCCTTTTTTCACCTTTGTCTCTCCGAATTTCCAATGCCTCAAATGCAGATTGTTCTAGCTGGTCCAGATCACAGAGCTCCTTCAGAAACATGATGTGACTTCCTTGAATACTATGCTCTCAACTGTAATTATTTGAGTTTTCCTTTCTTGTATTACAATTTTTGTAGCACCAACACTTCTAATCGAAAGCATGTTCCAATGTCTGACATGTGTCGGTGTTTGACACCGACACCTTGATTAGATTCAATTAATTCATTTTCTCAAATTATAACTTGTGTCAACATGTCAGTATCATGTCTGGTGTTTGTGTCAATATTTGTACTTCATAGATTACACGTGTGTAACAGTGAAAGATTTATCTTTATTTTTTGCGCTAAGGACTCATACCTGGCGGTCTGAGTTCCTTTACTCAATTTTCTTTCCCCAACACCAGGGCATTTTTTTGTTTGCCTTTGTGAGTGATTGTTGGTGATAGTTTAGAGTTTACAATTATTAAATTGGTGGAAACCATGTCCAGTGTTTGAGGTGCTAATTAATTGTTTTGATTCATCCAGAGTTAAGTATTTTTTCTATGGATTAACTTGTCTTGTGGGTTTGTTAAACTTCCTAATTATGCAATGTTCTAAAGCCATGTATATATGCTTCAAGGATCGGAATACGCTTAACCCTTGAGTGGGAATAAAATGTGCACCTAAAATTAAACCTTGGTCATATAAAAAAAATTGACACGTTTAAATTCTATAAATGAATCAACTTGCTCATCAAAGTGGGGGAACTGGATATGAATCCTTCCTTCCCAACTATAAATATTAAATAGAAATAAAATGGGTAAAAATTACTCTATTGGTCCATTATCTTCACTTCTAATTTTAAATAAATACCCGTTTATATTATTAAAGTGGACAATCTAAAGTGATCTGTCTTAGAATTTGTCTTTAATATAATGACTCGTAGATACTCGTAATACTAAACTAATCCTCTTACAATAATTTGCAGGCCATAATCAATAGAGCAGAACAAGCATCCTTTGGTCAAAAGTATAGCTGTCAATCTGTCAAACCTCCTTTATCCTTTATATTGGTTCCAACCTACATATTGGAGGGGGCCAAAAAACTTTATAATAAAAAAGGTCCATTAACAAATTCAATAATTTTTTGATTTTTTTTTTTGAATTTTATTCGATTTAGAAATTGTTGATTTTTTTATGTTCTGAATAAAATTAAAAAATTCAATAATTTTTCAATTTCGATTTTTTTCCGAATTTTATTTGATTTAGAAATTGTCTTATATTCTAAATAAAATTAACAAATTCAATAATTTTTCAATTTCCATTTTTTTTTCAAATTTTATTCGATTTAGAAATTGTTGATTTTTTTTATATTCTGAATAAATTTACAAATTCACGAATTTTTCAATAATTAAAAAATCTAAATAAAATTAAATTATGTCATTAATGATTTTTTATTGAACTATTTATTACATGTCATTTCATGTCGTTATCTTCGTTTTTAATTTTTTTTCGATTTTAATTTTATTTACTAAAGCTGAAATGATGTTCTGAATTCTGATCGTGCAAAAATGAACATATGAAATAGGTCATAGGCTCGCGGCTCAAGTCCACAAAAACTAAAAAATTGGGGGTTGAGACAAAAAAAAAATTTCATTAAGAGAGGCTTAAAATTTAGGGCCTAATAAGAAGTTTATTAAAGAGAGCTTTGAGATTAGGGACTTTTTTGACAACTCTGGTCAAGTGGCAAAAAATTCAAACCCACAAGTATTTGCAGATAAACTTTGCTATAGACAAGAGGTAGGCAATTTAATTGATACTTGTAGATCAAATAAATAGGTATTTTAATTATTTGTTAGTTCATGAAGACAAATGCATATATAAATGTACTTGAATATGAATACCCATGTCCATTAATAAGTTAGTAAAATTACCTAAATGAGAAAGAGATGTACTGAAAAGTTGACAAGTTCATGATTTTAAAAATGAATGTTGTACTAACAAAAAATTCATTTTTTTTAATTGATAAGGTACTCATAACACTCATAATTTTCAGTAAAAATGGTTTGATGTCTTTCTCATTGTTATTCCTCATATAAATAAAGATTATAGTCTATACATGTAATTACAATAAATAATTACAATTAATGAGAACAAATCAATTTTAGATTTGTGTAACTTATTCTAGGGACAAATTGATTAACGTAATTAATGAGGTAAATCAATTTATGATTCACATTCCCTCAAATTGATGCGTTTGGTCAAGTAGCATCAATTTGTTAACAAGAAATTGATGGCGCGGACGAGGAACTTTGGTAAGAATATATGCAACCTGCAATTGAGTGTTGACACGAGGAAGTGAAATAACATGATTATCATAGGCCTCCCTAATAGAATGACAATTTACTTCAATGTGCTTTGTGCGCTCATGAAAAACTGGATTGGCAACAATTTGAATGGCACTAGTATTGTTAACATAGAGAGATGTTGGTTTTGTTTGACGAAACACAAGTTCAAACAAAAGAACATGTGAAGGCAAATTATTTTAGAACAAGCAGTAGACATGGCTGTTGGAACCAAGTTGGTTCTATACTTAGTTTTGATGTTAACAAAAGTATTTGATGTAATAGTATGTTGACTTAGAAGAACAAATCAGAAGCTGTGCAAAACCAGAGGATGACACCACCAGAAGATACATCAAGAGGAAGCAACCATAAGATGGAAATGCCACCAGAAGGTTAGGCCAGATAATGCATCCAGAAGGTACCAGAGGATGCATCCTGAAGGCACCAGAGGATACACCTCCAGAGGATGTCATCAAAGGCAAAATATCAAAGGTCAAATAACCATCATAGGATATCTTTCTTTGCCCATATCAGAAGGAAGCAGAGTCCAAAAGGAGACCTGGTCCAGACCAGAAGGAAGCTTGTTAGAGGGAGACTTGGTCCAAACTAGAAGGAATCATAAGTCAGACTTGGTCCAGACTTAATCTTGACCAGAAGATGGCCTGGTCGTGAAATAAGAATCAGTCCAAACTTAATCCAGACTTGGTCCAAAGCAGAAGATAACTGGTCCAGAACAAATGACTTGGTCCAGACTTGGTCCAGACTTGGTCTAGACCAGAAGATAACATGGTCCAGAGTATAAAACTAAGTCCAGATCAAAAGAAATGATTGTCCAGATTTAATCCAGACCTGATCCAGATCAAAAGGTAAATGTCCAGATTAAAATATCATTAGTCCAGATTTAATTCAATCCATACTCAGTCCAGAATTCGTCCAGATCAAAGGGAAAATGTTCAGATCAATGGTCCAGATTTAATTCAATCCATACTCAGTCCAGAATTGGTCCAAATCAAAGGGAAAATGTTCAGATCAATGGTCCAGATTTAAGCATCATGGCCCAGTGTTGGCCGAGATCAGAAGATCAGATCATATGGCCCAGTGTTGGCCGAGATCAGAAGATCAGATCATATGGTACAATGATTGGCCGAGATCAGAAGATCAGATCATGTGGTCCAGTGTTGGCCGAGATCAGAGGATCATAGACTTGGGGAAGATCAGATTACATAAGTCCAGAGTGGTCGAGATCAGAAGATCAAATGGAACAGATTTAATCATGATGAAAATCAGTGATAACTTGATTAAAATTCAAAGAAGACTTGATTATTTTGATAGAAATTTGATCAAAGTATTAAGGGGATTTGATTAAAAAATTACTGAAGACTTGGAGAAATTCGAATGAAATCTGAAGCTTAAAAAGATATGGTTTGAAATTAAAAGAAACAGGATTGGTCAACAGAATTTTCAAAAGCAATCTGGAGTTAAAAAGATACGTTTTTTATTTAAGTGAAACCCGATTGGCCAAGTTATTTTTGCAAGAGAATATGGGCAGATACAGCTCAAATTTAAGTATGGAAGAAACCCTAATTTTCATCTATAAAAGGAGACTCAAGGCAGAAAGACTTAGCATCGAAAATCAGTAAAAGAGTCATAAACTGCTAGAAGGAAACACTCGAGTTTTCAGTGAGGTTAATTGTGAGTATCAGCTTTCCAGAAGCAAGCACTCTTGTTTTCGTTCCCTTGTGGTAAATCTATATTGTTGAAGTAGAGTCTACAGTCTGAAGAGTCAGAAGAAGTAGCAGGTGACTTAGCAATTAGATTCAAGGTGTTGTAATTCCTTCTACAATATGGGGTTGTCAGATTAGTAGGAGAAGACTTGACTTGTGAAGTCAAGGTGCCGTGTTCCTCAAAAGTCTAGGATTGTTAGATTGTTTGGGAAAAGTCTAGACTTGACTTGTGAAGTCAAGGTGCCGTGTTCCTCAAAAGACTGACTTGGAGGGTCAGTAGTGTTGTTGTAATTCAAAGGTTTTGAATTAGCGGAAAAATCCTTCGAGGTGAAGGGACTGGATGTAGCCTAGTTAATGGTGCAGAATAAATCCTTGTGTCGTTTATTTTACTTTATCCGCTGCTAACTCTACTTGATTATTTTTAGATTTCAAATAATCATCAAAAACAGAAAAAGAATTCAAGTAGTACAAACACAATTCAACCCCTCTTCTCGTGTTTGCACCTTCAATGGCACGATACTCGAATTCAATAGAGGATTTAGAGACTCTTGATTGCTTCTTACTATTCCATGAGATCAACGAAGAACCAAGAAACATGCACCGATCGATGACAAATCGCTGAGTGTTAGTACACCCGGCCCAATCAGCATCACTGTAAGCAATCAATGTAGGAGGTATCCCAATAAGAAAGAACAAACCCCATTGAGAGGTACCTTTCAAGTAGCGAATTATACGATGGACAACTGTTAAGTGAAGATGACGAGGAGAGTGCATGAACTAACTAACTTGTTGGACAACAAACGATATGTCAGATCGAGTAATGGTCAAGTAATTAAGACTACCCACGAGTTGCCGATACATTAGGGGATTAACCAAAAGGTCGCCCTCATCACGATGGAATTTAACATTAACTTCACGAGGAGTATTCACCGGGTTAGCAGATTAGAGGTCAGCCATATAAATCAAGTCTATGGAATACTTATACTGATGGAGAAATATACCCTTGGAAGTGTAATGAACCTTAAAGCCAAGAAAATAATTCAAATTACCAAGGTCTTTCATATAGAATAAGGCTTGCAATTATTGTTTAAGTTCTTGGGTGGATGTCAGATCAGAACTAGTAATAACCATATCATCAACATAAAGAAGAAGAAGAAGAAGCACAATGCATGTAGAGGTGCGGTCAATGAACAAAGAGGAGTCATATTGGCTCTGAGTAAAAGAAAACCCAAGTAAAATGGAATGAAACTTCTCATACCATGCTCTGGGAGCCTGTTTCAAACCATAAAAGGAGTGTTTGAGTTTGCACACACCTTTAGATGAAGAGAATAAGCCATGAGGGGGAGTCATATAAATATCTTCAATCATATCACCGTGAAGAAATGCATTCATCACATCCAACAGATGAAGAGTCCACCCATTAGAAGCAGTTATAGAGAGCACAGTTCGAACATTTGTCATTTTGGCAACAAGTGCAAATGTCTCGTCATATTCAATGTCATATTCCTGCTTGTTTCCTAAGGCAACCAATTGAGCCTTGTAACGATTGAGGGAACCATCAGAATTCAATTTCACATAATACCCCTATTTGCAGCTTATGGGTTTAATGTGAGGAGGACAAGAGACAATATCCCATATGAAATTGTCTTGAGGAGCCTGCAGTTCCTCATTCATTGCTTTTATCCATCGCACATCTTTAACAGTTTGTGAGTAGCAAGTAGGAATAGATATGCTAGACAGAGAGGCAGATGGAGAAGTATAGGAGGAACTATACCTGTCCGGTGAATATCTATCAAGTGCTCGAGACGCTTTACTAGAACGTCGTGGTGCAACAGCTACAAGATCAGGTGACGGATCAATGTCGGGAAGGGGATGGGAACCTGATGTTTGTGTTTTCTAATATATACATTGCTTGGTTTAAAACGTCATATAGATTGATGCATAGCAAAATCATTTGTGGAAGAAGGCAAGAAAACATAAATTGATTATAAAGAAATGTCACATTCCTAGAAATGCGAAAACGATGGTTAGAAACATCATAGCACACAAAACCTTATGAGAATGACTATACCCCATAAACGCACATTGAAGAGATTGTGCTCCAAGTTTATGCCTTTCAAACGGAGGTAAGTGAACAAAATATACACATCCAAAAGCACGTAAAGCACTATAATCAGGGTGAGTTTTAAAATACGAAAGAAAGGAGAATCAAGATCAATAACCTTATAAGGAATGTGATTGATCAAGAAAACTGATGTGGATAGAGTCTCCACCCAAAAACCTAGAGGGCACAGAAGCTTAGAGAAGTAAGGTGCGCGTCACATTAAGCAAATGACGATTCTTGCGTTCTGCCATCCCATTTTGTTGGGGGGTATTGGGACAAGAACATTGAGACAACATTCCTTTCTATTGAAGGTACTCCTAAAACTTATGAGACATATATTCACCACCAGAGTCAGAGCAAAGAATTTTAATACTTGTTTGAAACTGATTTTCAACATATGTCAAAAATTTCTTAAACATAGAAAACACTTCAGATTTAGATCGAGGAAAATATATTCAAGTAAAATGACTATAATTATCTATAAATGTGACAAAATATCTATAGTGAACATGGAAAGCAATAGGAGACATACCCCATACATCACTACGAATCATCTTAAAATAAGTGGAGGCACGATGAGCACTAGAGGGAAAATGAATTGTTTTACTTTTAGCTAATTTGCAAATAGAACATGAAGTATATACAATAGAAACACCATTTTTATTTTCCAACAAACCAGTTTTAAATAAATGAGACAAATCAACAGAGTTTGGATGACCCAATGTTCTATGCCAATCCTCATGATAACTCAAAACATTATTGCAAGTAAGAGATAAATGACTTGAAATAAATTGGAGTGGGAGCAATCTTCCTACTTTAGGTCCCTTCACAATCACCTTCCCCGACACCTGCTCCTACACAAGACAACCAGAACGAGAGAAATTAACATTACAATCGTTATCCACCAATTGACCAACATACAATAAATTGGAAGCAAGGTCGGGTGATACAAGCACATTTCGAAAATCAAAGTTGATGTTACCAACATTCGTAATAGGGAGGGTATTACCATCATCAATTTGAATTTCCTTATTGTCGTGATAAGAATGTAAATTGTGCAAATACTTATACGAAGTTGTCATGTGATTCGATGCACCAGACTAAAGAAACCATGGATGAGAAACATTAAATGACTTACCCTGAATGCCCAAGGCTGAAAGGGCAGAAAGTACCATTTGTTGAATCATTTCATGCTAAATGGCACCACCCTCAGATGCACCACTGGAAGAAGGACCAACTACAAGGCTTGTCATGGCATGGAATGCATGCACCGAACGTTGTGTGAGTCATGGAGGACGTGTGGGACAGTCGGAGATGAGATGACCAATTGTTTGGAGTAATTACAAAACTTCTTACTATTGCGAGCAACATGTCCAAATTGTTTGCATGAGAAGCATTGGACTTGTCATATATCACGGCATTCACCTCTACTATGAGCAACATATGCAACCGTCACAGGTTCAGAAACAACAACATCAAGAGACATGGTTCCTTGAGTAAAGAGACGTTGCTCCTCCCTGAGAAGCTTACCCATACATGTATCCAAAGAAAGAACAAGACTCCTATTCAATAAAGCACCTCTAACAGCCTCAAACTCTTGGCAAAGCTTCATGAGAAATGAATCCCTCCTACTGGTATTGTAGACAGTTGGACATCTGCGAGAGAAGTCTTGGGAACAACGTGTATAATGGCAGAGTGTTCTGTCCACAAATCTAAAAAACCAAAATAGTATTCCTAAACAAATAAACTACACTGTTTATAATTTGGCTATCTCTAACTCCAATTGAAATTATCCTAGTTGTAAATACGCTTCAAATAATTCCACATTTCTTGGGCCGTTGAGAAAGAGTGCAAATTATTGATCATATGAAGATCAATAATACTGACCATCCAAGAAATAATTTGAGCATTTTTTATTTTCCAGGCGTCTAAAGAAACTTTCTCCGTTGGTGCCTTAGAAACTCCATCCAAGAGACTCCATAATCCTTTCCCTTTGACATACATCTTGAGTTGAAATTCCCAAGTAGCATAGTTCTTGCTGGTGAAGCGAACACAAAAATGATCTTTTTATTTTTCCAAAGGCATGAAAAACAATATTGGTGCAGCCAGCAACAAAGTGGACTTGCTGACAACAATACGTGAACATAATCACAACTTGCAGAGGTGAATAGAGGTTAGAACCTAACACGTGCACAAACTTACACTTGCGAACAGGAACACGGGTGAACAAATACAATCACGAAAAAAATTCAAAGCATAAATTTAGAAACACAAGTGAACAAATTGACGACAAACAAACTCGATCACATAATCACAAATTTAAGCAGAAATTCAATTGCGACAAGGAGAAAAAATTGCATGCAAGAGCCAAAGAGTTACGAACAATGACACGACCGAGACCAAGAAACTACGAGAAAGAAATCAGAAAAAGATTTCGAAAAATTCGAAAACCTAAACTCAAAGAAATTTAGGATTGTAACAAGCTGATACCGTGTCAGTAAAAATGGCTTGATGTGTTTCTCATTCTTATTCCTCCTATAAATAGAGATTATAGTCTATATAGGTAATTACAATAAATAATTACAATTAATGAGAACAAATTAAATTTTAATTTTTGTAACTTATTATAGGGACAAATTGATAAATTTAATTAATGAAGTAAATCAATTCCTGATTCACAATAATTACAATCCTTTATTTTTCTTAAAGACTTCAAACAAAAGTCTTGTTCTCAATATTTTAGATAAAATGTTAAATCATTTGGGAATGATAAGCTCACCTTTTTTTGGAAATCTTCCCAGTGTAAATAAAGTTCAAAATCTTCATGTTTCTCCTAGAGTTTTTTGGCAAACACCAAGAAATGGTATTTTTGTCTTAGATTTTCCCATTTTTCCTTCATATTTTTTTTTTATCAATAAGCTCCATATGAAATCATACACAACTAAACTAGAATTAATTCAACGAATCATAAACAAAACTTGACTAGAATATCATAAGTTCTAGACTTTAGGTTATCATTTTCTTCAAGAGAATCAAACCACACTTTTTTTAGCTTCAATGATCCTTTGCCTTTAAAGCTATCATTTACAACAAAAATAAAAATTTAGGTGTCTTGAGAGTTGATAAACTTATTTTTTATAGGATTTTAAGAGGATATTTACACTCTATTTTATAGTTTTTATTACAACATATCCTATTTATTTATTGTATTTGCAGAATTAATCATGATATGATAAAATAATTCAAATTAGTCAAATCTACTAAGTTTTTAGTGCAAAAATATCAAGTTTAATACTCCAACTTATGAGTGCAAGAAGGAGGTTTATTGCACACTTTAAGGAGATTGAATTTTATGATAAGAAAATGTTGTCAAAGAAGGGGAGAGGTTGTTGCATTAAATTATGATCTTCTTGCTATCATAAAAAAGAGTCATTTATCATAAAAAAAGAAGAGGAGAAAGAGAATGGTAGAGAAAATTATTAGAGAGAAAAAAGGATAAACACTTTGGAAATTTGAGAGTCCTTGAAGTTGGAGTAAAGTGTCTCAAATTTTAGAGCAAAAATTCATACTCTTTTAAGGTTTTATTTGTTATCTCTTAATTGATGAACACTTCTACTATTTTCTTTATTTTTTATATATATCAATGAGTAACTAAGCTCTCTTCTAGAGTCTTCAGTGAATCATGTGATTAAGATACCTTTTTACTATGTCTTAGTTTTAATTCTAGTTTTATTTTAGATTTTTGTTGTTTATGTCAATTAAATTATTCTATTGTTTTATTTACATGTTTGGGATGACTGGTCTTTGTACGCCTTAATCAACCAATTGACTAGTCACCAACTACAATTAATTGGTAGATCTATAGGATAATTGAAATTAGGATTCTTGTATGATGAAACATAGATACTAATTTTTCAATAACTCAACCTCTTGATTCTTTATGTTTTCTCTTAATTATATTTTTGTATGATCAATCAAAGAATTAATTTAGGTAAAAAATATTACATTGAATGACGAATCTTTGTTAATAGTTTTAAAGAGAGATTGATAATTGAGAAAGCAAATAAGAATTCGTAAAAAACTAAGATTTGAGGTATTGATATTACAAGTGAAACCATGACCCTAAGTTTACTTTCCATTAATTCAAAATTGTGTTGTTATATACTCTCATTTTAATTCTTATGCTATTGTTGCGTTTTTTTATTGCGAACCAACAATTATTTTTATTACTCTAAATGATATAAAATTTTGATTAGTTTGATAATTGTTAAATTAATCTATGTGAATACGATAATTTTATATACTACTACTCAACAAATCCATACACTTGAGGAATTTTGGCAACAAGTGTCTTGGCTTGGAGACCACCTACCATTTCAGCCAAGATATGTAAAAAGCGGGAGAGATGTTGTCTCAAGAAAACATATTAAATTTTAAAGAATAAAAGATGGAGCTAGAGATGAAAATTAACGTGAAATATTTAATGTTACATTTGGTTTATAAAAGACAGTAAGAGGAAAGAAAGGTGAAAGAAAGGAAAGTAAAAGGAAAGAAAGAGAATATAAAGCGTGTTGATTTTGTTGTTGTTTGGTTTAAGAGAAAATAGAAGGAAGGAAGAAAAGGTATATATTCTCTTCTTTGGTTTGATTGTGTAGAATGTGAAAGAAAAAAAGAAATTAAGAGTGTAATTTATCCAACATGTTTAGGGTAAAATTAAGAGTGTTCTCATCAATGGCAAAGCTTTTTGGGGTCATAAGCTGGCCACAGCCACTACAAAGTTCCCAAGAAGTTTTTTTAAAATACTATTACTTTCGATTTTTTTTATAAGCGATATTTGAGTTATAATTTTATAAATAAAAATTGATTTATTTGATTCATATAATGAACTAAATACATTAGTTTTTATTGACCAAATTATAACTCAAATGTATTTTATAAAAAATCATAGGAAATAATTTATAAAAAAAATTACAAAAATAACTATTATAATTATAAAATAAAACTAAATTTTCCAACCCAAATTTCTGTGAATTATATCTAGAGATATAAAAATCAAACAAAATAATTCTATGATCCCAAAATTTTAATCAAAACTAATTAAATTAGTTTGATATTTTTTTATAGGTTTGAGTCCAAGGTGAACTAAACCAATAAATTTGACATTTATTAATTTGAGATATAGTTTCACGTAATTTTAAATAGATCGCCTAACATTCAAACCAAATAATTATCTTTTATTAACATTATGACAATATTGGTATCTTAAACCATGTGTTGTGTTTAAATATATTTTAAGAATTATATATATCATTTTTGTCCTTGTAGTTAAGAAAGTTGTATTAATAGTGTAAAAATTTGGATTTAATTTGTATGCATCGACGATGTAAATATATTTTACACTGTCAATTAATCATAACCGTCAGATTAATAAAACAGTTTGACTTTTATCATAATTACATTTAACGTCACACTTATGGATGTTTGAGATTTGCTGACAGTGTAAAACTTTTTACATTGACCAAACATAACAATTAAACTCTAAAAGTTTTAGTGTTTGAAAAAAAATTAGATTTTTAAAAAATAATCGTTAATTATTAAAAATGTCAACCAAAATTTGATCTATTACCTCTCTCTAATAAGCGTGAAGAGTTTGATCATTAATATATTTTTATAAATTTACAACTTAAAATTCTTATATACAATACAATATTATACTTTTTTATTTATCCACTAAAATTTTAAAAATTTGATCACCCTTATTTTCAGTTCAAGCTTCGCCACTGGTTTGAAGGTGGAAACACGAGAATGGGGTTTGAATTGTGTTTGACTAAGTTGATAACTTTTTTATTATTTGATTAAACTGATTCAGATTTGATGATTTACTTGGAGTAGAAGCAATAACGAAACTAAGGAGTGTAGGAATAAAGTGACACAAGTAATTTATCCTGGTTCACCACTATTTTGGCTACATTTAGCCCCTTCACTCAGAAGGATTTAACCCACTAGTTCAACAACCTGAATTACAAAGCACCTGACCCTCCAAGCCAGTCTTCTCAAACAGCCTGAAAACCCTAGACTTTTGAGGAACAGACACAATTTGACTTTACCAGCCAAGTTTTCTCACACAATCTGACAACCCATTATTGTTGAAGGCACACTAACACCACTATCAGGTTTGAATGCAAAAGTTTGAAACTTGAGTAGTTGCTTCTAACAAGCTGATTATAACAATGACTATCACACTCTAAGAAAAGCACTTAGAAAATATTTCTCATTCGAACAAGTGTTTCTCTCTTTGACCTCTAAGATGAATTTGGAATTTTGAGCTTGAGTTCTTCTACTCCTTTATGATTTTTTGGTGATCTTCTTCTTCAGCTTTGAGTATCTATTTATAGATAAAATTAGGGCTTCAATTTAGTCTTTGTTTAATTCTGAATTGTATCTTCATTCCTAGCTTGGTCAACAATGATCTTATTCAAAAGTAATTCTGAACAAGATGTTTTTTGATAATATAATCTTTAGCGAATTCTTTATTTATGAGTCTAATCTGAGTAGTTCTTCTAGATTGATTTTGTTCAGATTGAGTTTATAAATTATTCAAATTGATATTGTTTGTATTTTTTTCATATTGAGTTTCTAAATTCTTCAGATTTATACTGTATATATTTTGTTAAGATTGAGTTTGTAAATTCTTCAAATTGATATTGTTCCTATTTTGATAAGATTGCTTTCAGAAATTCTTCAGATGAAACTTCCTTCCTATTGTTTGCTTTGATCTAGATAGGAACATAGTGTTGGACCGGTTCTTGAACTTTCACAAGTAAAAATATGATTAAGTCCAATTCAGCATTTTGTTCTTTGCAAATAATAAATGTATCTTCTTGTGAGTGTTTCTTCTTGTAAACAATTCTTGATGATATCTTCTTGTAAATAATTCATATCTTCTTGTAGATAAATCTTGATCAAATCTTCTTGTATATAATTCTGTCGCGGCCTAAATTTCGAGTGTTTCTCGAATTCAACGAAGTCACCACCAAAGTTTATTTAAAATAGGGAAAACATTGGGAAACCCTTAAAAAAGAAAAAAAAATTGGTCTTTGAAATCAAATTTTGAGTTCGGAAGTCGATTATGCGTAGGGAAGGTATTAGCACCCTACGACAAATGTTAAAATACGGTTACCTATAATTAATTGTGCAAAATTAGTATTAACATAAATATATTTATTTCTCTTTATTATTAAATATGAATATCAATTATTTATTTTTAATGTGATTTTGAAATAAATACGTGTTTAAAGAAAAGAGGAAAAAAGGATATTTTTTGTTAATGTGTTTGACAAGAGTGTGATCTTGCTCCTACGTATCTCCTGATGCGATGGAGAAATCAAAGCTACGTAGTTCTTGGATAGAAAATGCGGATGTGTTGATTACTTTTAAAGAAAAATGTGTTTTGTTATCAATAAAAAGTTTTGGCGAAAGAAAATGAGTTTGTTTGACTTGAATAATTATTTAGAAATGCGAGTTTTAAGACTATCAAGATGTACAACTCAAAGAGTAAAAAGATGTTTAATCTAATTAACCTTTATAAGAGTATTTTATATTATTTTCATTTTTTTTAAAAATCGAGTTTTTAAAACCACAAAGTAGTACAACTTGTGTCTTAATAACTCAAAGATTAAAAAGATGTCACATCTAATTAATCAAATTTAAAAAAAAATGATTTTAAATTAATTTATTTATAAAAATGAATTTTAGAAATATTAAGTTGTACATCTCGTATCCTAACAACTCAAAGGTTAACAAATGACACATCTAATTAACCTTTCAATATCTGATCACAATTTTATCTTTGCCTCTTTTTCTTAGAATTAAAAATCGATGCTAAATATTAAATAAGTTTAAATGGTTCTACGAAATATATGGACTTATAATTTGATATGTTAAATAAACGAAAACGCATTTTAATAATGGAACCAAAAATATTATATACAAATGTGAGCTTCTTTTAAAATATTTTTAATTAAATAAGTGATGACAACAAAACTTATTTTAATATTAAATAGCACAACTCAAAGTTAAAAATAAAACAAAAACCGATTAACACAATTCATCGATGAAATAAATAATGTTTATTGATATTTAATTATATCCATAATTATTTATATTAAATGTAATAAATATAATAGGATATTTGTTGATTAAATAAAATAAATGCCATGAGAATATTTATTGGCAAGCTATCATGATTAACTGATGTAGCAAGGCAAAAAAAACAAAGGAACTCACCTATCACATCCATACAGAAAATGGCTATGGGAAGCAGCGCATGGCAGAAGAAAAAGCAAACATTCATAAAGAAAATCGGCTGTATCAAAAGCATGGCAGAAAGTAAAAAAAAAAAACAGGTTGTATCAAACGCATGGCAAGGCTGTATTAAACGCATGGCAGCAGGAAGTAAAAAGGTGCAAAGCAAAGCACACTACATCACAAGTTTTCAATATAATATGGCTGACCATTATAAACTTTTATAAACACAATAAAAACCAAAATCTGAACCAAAACAATTCCCATATATATCACAAAATTTCATCCTTCAAACTCTAATTTCAAATTTTGGTTTCCAATACAATAATATAGAGAGAGTTTAAAAAAAAAACAGAGCAAATATGATGAGAATGAGAAAATACATACCTCTTCAGATACCAGATGAAGACAGAGATAGTGGTGTACTGCGGTTGATTGTGGTTGGCGGCGATTTCCGGTGGGATGAAATGACGGTAATGACCTTTGTTTTTCTATTTTTTTGTTTTGAAATAAATAATTTTGAAGATGAGATTGTATTGTTGTTTCTCTACTCAATTTCTCTCTAATTTTCTTTACTTCTCTTTTGGAAAATAAATCTGTTTTATTTGAAAAATCAAGCTCCACTCCTCTAAACAATATAATGATCCCTTTTACTGATTTTCGAACTCAATTTATAGACTAAAATGGTGAATCTTTCTGTTCATTAGATAAAATTAAGTTCTGGATTTTGTATGGTTTTATTGCAAATTTTACACAACATCAGATTTTGAGTGTACAAGTTGCATAAGTAATAGCCTTATTAGTTTGAAATGAAGCAAGTAACTGGTTTGTAACAGATTTGTAGTAGGATGCTAACAAGGCCAACAAGATAAAGGAAAGTTTGTAGTAGGATGCTAACAAGGAAAGCAAAATAAAGGAATGTACATAATAGAAATAGTAAAAAAAAAAAGAAGAAAAAAGAAAGTGTGTTCACAATTTTTCTTTTTTTATTTTATCTTATTTTATTTTTGGTGTTAAATGAGAACACTTATGTAAATTGGACTAAATTGTAAAAATGATGATCTTTGGATTTTTTATAATAATATTTATAAAGTACTTGTTAAACATATTATTACTTGTTTTTGAATTACTTTTAAATAGTTGGACAAAATTGGGGTACTACAAATTCATATCTTCTTGTGATAAATCTTGATAAAATCTTCTTGTAAATAATTCATATCTTCTCGTAGATAAATCTTGATCAAATCTACTTGTAAATAATTCATATCTTCTTGTGATAAATCTTGATCAAATCTTCTTGTAAATAATTCATATTTTCTTGTAGATAAATCTTGATCAAATCTTTCTGTAAATAATTCATATCTTCTTGTGATAATATGTTGATCATATCTTCTTTAAATCTTGACCATATCTTTTTTTCAACTTGGTCAAATATTTTCTTCAATTATAAATCTAAATCAAATCTTATTTTAGATTGTCTTCAAAAACACAAATCTTCTTTCATACTCTATGAAGTCAAATATATTATTCTTATAAAATACTTTTGTTAACATCAAAACTCCAAGTATAAAACCAACATGGTTCTCATGCAACAAACACACCATAGACTATCATATAATTAGGGGTGTTGTAGGTTCGAACACCAACCAGATTGAGGATATTAAAGTCTAATCAATTAGCATATCAAAAATTAGAATATGTACAATTTTTCAAATGGCTGTTTTGAGGTGATTGACTTTGGGATATTCAATTTGCTTAGAATAAAATTTCCTAATGCAAAGTGTGTTATTCAATATGACCCTTAGACTTTTAGACTTTAGAAGGGAGTTGAATAAAGTCATGAATTTTTCTAAAATGTTTAGCAAAGATATTCATATTGGAGATTCCGCATAGAAAATGTAGAGTTATTGCAATTAGCTAATCATTAAAGCACAATTAGTACCCATGGGGTACCAATGGATTTGGATTTTTCCATACCAAATCTCTTTAGAAATTCCTTGCACTATTTTGATTTGATTGATGAAACGTAATTAAAAAAGTAATTTAACTCTTCTATCGTAGACATTTTAAACTCACTCTGCATCACATAAGAAAATCTTTGGCCCAACAATTAATTAATTTAACCGAATATTATATCATCAACAAACACTTGCACCAACAATATTTGAGTGACTTTGGTTTTGATAAATAGAGTATTATCAAATTTTCCACGTTTAAAACATTTTTCTAAAAGAAATTACTTAATCTCTCTACCATTTTATATGAAATAACATTATCATTTTATTTATTAAGAATGAATATTTTAAAAGAAATAAGACTTAAATATAATTTTGTTCCTTTATGTTTTCCCTAATATTCGTTTTGGTATTTGGTCATTTATCTTTTATAAGTGATGTATTTAGTCATTTTTATCGTAACTCTTTCTAATAATTGTATAATTATTGCCATGATCTATTGATATCAAATCTTATATGAGTTGTAAAGTTTAGTGTGCAATCTTAATAAGAATAGAAAGAAAATACATGTACAATAAACTCTAATAAAATTTCATTCATTTCAAAGAGTTTACATATGTTTCAAAACATGCAAGAATAATTTTTTCAAGTGCAAGCATATTATTTGGTTAAATGTATGTTTGTTTGAAAGGATGTTATACTTGATACATACTCACAATTGTTAGAAGAGATTTCAATGACTAAGGGCCTGTTTGAAACACTTTTGCATTTTAGTTTTTAAAAATTGTTTTATATATTTGATTTTAAAAATTGTTTAAAAAAATAAAATTAAAGAAAAAACTTGTTTGAGATACTTGTTTTAAAAACAGTTTTAGAGATGAAAAAAAGAGAAAATCTATTTGGTAATCTAAATTTTTAAAATCGTTTTTGATTAGAGAATTTAAAAAACTGAAAATTGAGAAGTAAAACATCATTTATCTGTTTTGCATTTTTAGTTTTAAAAAATATAATATTAAAAATAGTTTTACAAAACATTTTTTAAAAACAAGTAATCCAAACAAGTTTTTTAGTTTTTAAATTTTAAAAAACTAAAATAGAATTTTTGGGAAGAGAATCAAACAAGCCCTAAATGTTGTTATAAATTTTGTTGTGATTGTGACAAGGACTAAAATATACCACTTATAAAAAAATAAAGAACTAAAATGAATCAAAATAAAGATAAAGAACCAAAACAAATATTAGGTAAAAGATAAATTACCAAAATTATATTTAAGCCTAAAAATAACACATTAATACTTTCATTTTAAAAAATATTAATTTTCTTTTGGTGTGTTATATATATACTCCATCTCAAATGAAATATAAATAAAAATGATTTTTAACTACTATTTTATTTAAATTTTATTCCAAAAAAATAACTAAAATCGGATTCATTCGATATTTCTGTACCAAAAACACTACCAACAAAAAAAATAGGGCCATGCAAACAAAAAAAGAAAATAAAAAGAATGTTTGAAACAAAAGTTTCACTTTTTACATCAATTCACTACAAGAAAACTGACGTTTAGTGATAGACAAAGTTTATCACTAAAAGTCAAAAACTGTAGGTATAGGTCAATAATACTTTGAGTGACACTCAAATCCACCGTCAACTTTAAGGGGGTGTCTTAGTGTCACTACATGTTTTTGATTTCTACCTACAACAATGACTGTCACTAAAACCTAGATAAATATAAATAAAGAATTGATCTATTTCTATGGTTTGTCACTAAAAACTATATAAATATAAATAAAAAATTCATCTATTCCTATGGTATTGTTTGTCACTAAAAACTAGATATATACAAATAAAAAATTAATCTATTCCTACGGTATTGTCTGTCACTAAAGCTTATTTATTATTATTTATTAAAATTAAATTTATTTTATCTCCCTACTAATTGTAATTCTAAATTATTAATACCAATAAGTTACAATAAAATATAATTCAATTTTATTAATTCTATGAAATTATGAGCATTAGAAGCTTATAAATAGAAATCTCATAGACAAATATTTTTCCACTAGTAAGATCATAAAATCTTTGCTCACACTTTTCTAGTTTTAATGAATACACAAAGTCAGTATTGTTAAATTCAACTTATCCTAACACTTTTTCTAAAATCTCTCCTTCCATGTTTTCAGAATCTATCATTTTCATTATTCTTTGTCCTGCAATACTTGCTTCTCAGAAATATTTCAGATTTGATAAACCAACTCCTAAAACTCTGCCACACAATAAAAAATATATATAATTAAAAAAAATCATAAAAGAAAGATTATGACTTAAATTATAATTTAACAACAGCTGGTAGTGTGTTATTACACTACGAAGATTGAAGGCTATCACAAATCTATTACCTCCTACCTCAAAATCTAAAAGAACCGTAAAAAAAAAAAAGCTAACCAATTGCATGCATCCTAAGCTCACTCACATCACTCAAGGTTTCCAAATATACTAGCACAAATTTCCCTTACTAATTGAAAATACCAAGTACCAACCACATTTTAACTCACTAAAACTGGACTCACCATGACGAATCAATATCAAAGTACTCTCAGATACAAAACAAGTTCACAATACCCACCAATAAGTATACAGAACATATCACAAAAGAAAGAATAATTCCTTACTTGATGAGCCATGAGAAATGGAGTGTGATGGTAAAGTATTGCTAATGCTTTATACAGAATTACACCTCTTCAGGCCTCCAACATTCAAGTAAAAATAGAAGTTTGATTTTGTAGCTACAGGAGTAAATCCAGAATAATGTCCATCAATCTTTGCCAAGTATATCTCGTTAATGTACCTCAAAATCTCATACTTTTCCATAAAATGGCTGAGCTGCATATTCATCAAATGACATCCACTGCAACACAGAATAATATCAAGCCTTTAGCCATAAACTCTCTTCAAAATGAAATATAAATAAAGTATTTAAAAAGTTGATATATCTTATCTAAATCTTAAATCAGATACATCAATTTTTCAAAAACTATTTTTGTTTATATTTCATTATGGATGAAATATAATATAATGAATTTCTATTTCCTCATGATACAATTTAGAATTTACTGTCAGACAGTATGCATTAAAGTAAAACAATTACATTCCGGAAAGAAAAAAAAGCTTTAAATAAAAAGAATATGAGAAATTATGGTATTTTAGTGATCCATAAGGTTGAACATTTTAAAATTAAAACGGATAACAAACATCAATTAATGCATAGCTTCAATTAAATTATACGTACCTTTGCAACCTCTATCTCTATCTCCTGGATTTGAATGTCAAAAGAAACAGGGGGCAATAAGCACACAAAGAACAGATCTGACTTATCAAAGAATGACATGTGATTTTGTCTGTTATTCAGATGAAAGAAGAAAGCAATGCCTCGTTATCAAAATTGTAAACTCACGAAAACAAATAAATAAAAAGAAGTTCCTAAATTTTTCCAGCAACTAGCAATAAAATCAGCAATAGGAACATTTTCCAGCACTTATTATCTCCCACTCATAAACCATGATATTTCTATTGGTGCATGTAGCAACATTAACAAGTTTCTTTTCCAACATATAAAATAAAATATTTATATATAAACATACTACCTGAATGCTAATACTTCCACAAATTATGCGTCTACCTGAAAATTGAAAAAGCTTGGAACTATTAGTTCTCTTGTGATTGATCAAATAGCAAATTTCATGTCTTGTCCACATTCAATAGATACCACAAAGAGATTACTTACTTCGGTTTCTTCTTTGACCTCTCTTACTGCTGCTGCACAAATGTCTTCTTTGGATGTGGAGCAAATGTCTTACTGCTGCTGCACAAATAGATGATGAAATCAAAATAGAAATACGAGAGGAGAGACATAATGTGAACATATCAACAGTAGAGACAAGTTATAACAACATTACCAACTGAATCAACTTAAGCTGACGCGAGGTGAATCCATCAAGCTTGAGAGCCGAATGTGTTTTAAAGAAAATCACTTGAAATTGTTGTTTTGAGTCTTTTTGAGTTCCTTGAATATGGTCTGATTGAGTTTTCTCCTGAAGTAACCCATCACGCCATTCATTGAACTTATTTTTCATTCGTGCAGCGAACAAAATGTCTGCCATATTGACATTTGGTATGTCCCTAACATCATTTAATTTAGAAATGTCTGACCAGTCACTATCATGTGTTGAATTCAAACTTCTTATTGCTTCTCTTTCTTGTTCTCTGGACAAATAAGATATTCTTGACATTATCCAAGGGTGCAAACTCTCAAACTAAAGAAATCATTGAAGTTGTGATGGAATTATACATAAAACCAAATGCCTATTCTAATTTCCTACTTTCCAACGACACTGAGAGTCATTTAAATGGAGCTTTTCAGGTTTGCATATAACCATGACAGTCATCTATCTTGAGCTCTTTGTATATCACTTATTTTTCACTGAACCACTTATACATCCAAGTTATAGACCCATATGTGTAAAGCCCTCATCTTAGTTTCTCCATGTATAAAATAAAGGAAAGAAAAAAGTATGCAAGCTAATTCCAGTTATAATGGCCAGGTCCGCCATGACTCTTACTGCAGATAGTGGTGCACAAACATCTTTCTTCTATTAATTAGCTAATTACTAATTAGCATAATACCAAAGACAATAGAACAAAATTAAAGGTAACGCAATTAACCTTCATGTATGCATGCATTAAAATCAAACTGGTATTTAGCCAAGAAATCCATCGAAGTGGTCTGGCAGAGAAAATCATTACGTGGGCCAAAACTTGCAAGCTCTTGACGTGGAAAAACATAGAAATTGTACTTGAGAAGAGTAATTTTCTAAATCAGAACAGCAACAGATGATTCATTGTATGAATAAAAAAATGAAGTAAAAGAAAAAGAATAAGATGAAACCATTTCCAGTAGCTACAGTATTTACAACTATTGTGCTGGTAAACTGTACTAATTTACTTCCTACTAATTACTAAAACTTCTTATAACATTAATAACAATAAAAGAAAGGCTATTTTTATTACTTAGTAACTCTATTCAAACCAGCATATGCATGAATTCAAGTTATGTTTTCCATATAGAGAAGTGCTAGCAAAAACTTTTTCAAACATCCTCTGTTAATTTGGTGAAATTCGTCCATGTCCCATAACTTCACATCCAAAGAAGCATCGAGGATAACATCACCAACGATAAAGAAATGTTTGCTCCACATCCAAAATCTCTTCCACTATTTTTTTTCAAGATCTAAATATGAAAATAGATGAAAGAAACACATGAGCTGCAATCTTTGAAACTTCAAATCGGTTTTAAAATACGGCTTCAATTTATGATGTACTAATGCACGGTTGCCATGTTCATAACTTCAAATCACTTAGAAGATACTCAATTGATAATTGCAATTGAGAATTGAAAAAGCATAACCTAAAAATGAAGATGCGTAGTAACGTAAGGATGAAACGAAGTTACAGTTGACAAAAATGCGTACTAACAAAGAGAAGAATAAGAACCTTGAACAAAGGACATAGTGAGTTCGCGAAGAGGTATGAGGAGAACGGTGCGAGATAGATCAGCATGAGGAGAGAAATGGAGAGAAGCAGCATGGTGATTGAGGCTAGCGAGTCGAGATCCGAATGGAACACCTGACATATCGTATTGGATTAGACGAAGGAC
Source organism: Cicer cuneatum (assembly GCA_037974295.1). Classification (NCBI taxonomy): domain Eukaryota; kingdom Viridiplantae; phylum Streptophyta; class Magnoliopsida; order Fabales; family Fabaceae; genus Cicer; species Cicer cuneatum. The sequence continues at coordinate 22,961,689 of JBBPBO010000004.1, forward strand.
GATAGACGTCGACAACGGCGGCGCCGTCGCAGAGGTCGACACAAGCAACGAGGATGAAGACGAGAGCAATGACGGAGTCGAAGAGCATTTCACGGTTGCGAGTTTTTCTTGGCGCCATAACCATGGAATTGAGATGTGATCTACTAGCTAGGGTTTCAGAACACGACGATGCTGATCTAATTTTAAATATAATAAATGATTAATGATAAATATAATAAATAATTACTTTTAATTAATTAATTTATGATATTGGCATAACGTAGATAAAAAATGTTGAATACTATATCAAAATTTATGATACTGGCAGAATGTAGAAAGAATATATTATTTGTGTTATATTTGTATAAAGAGAAAAGATAAATAGAAAAACTGATATGTTTGTTGTAGCTAAAACTAATATTTAGTGACAAATAAGAAGAGTGTCACAATAGGTCATTTAATTAGTAGTTAACTTAGAATTTATTTTAAGTTAAATTCATATATTGATGTCAAATGAGAATAGGTGACGCTCTCTATTATCTGTAGCTAAAAGTAAATATAGTGACAAATAAAAAGATGTCACTAAAAATTAAGTGTCACAGTAGATCTCTTTTTTTGTAGTAATTGAACAACAAATCATAAAGTAGATAATTTATTTAACATTTTTTTATATCAAGAAATGCATGTATAAACATAGTGTAATGATTATAAAATATTATTATTTATTTTTTGAATATAATGATCTATTAAAATTGTTTCAAAAAAAAAAAAACTATTAAAATAAGAAAAAAATGAACGGAGAGCAACCTACTCCAAAATTTTTATAAAATTTTAAAGAATTTTTATAAAATTTTAAAGAATTTTTATAAAATTTTAAAAATGTTTGACAGATCATTAAATAAGTTGAATGTAGCATATAATGTACTTTTTATAATACAAGAAATTTTTTGACTATAAAATTATATAATTACAATTATTTAATTATATAATTTTTTTATGCATAATATTACATATAAATAATTAACAATTAGATAAATCACATTAAATGTCTTCAAAGTTTATTAAAAACAGTAAGTTGACTAACATCCATAAAAGATAACTATAAAAGAATAAAAAATAAATACTTTTTTTTACTACCATCCATAAAAAATACTATAAAAGAATAAAAGATACTTTTTTGGATATTTATCCGTCAGTTCGCACAAGTATATGCGCTACATTTATTATTATTATTATTATTATTATTATTATTATTATTATTATTATTATTATTATTATTATTATAATATTGACTTTTTTTAATGAAAATGGGCTCCTTTTATTTTTATAGGTGAAGCCTTTTTCATATGAAAGATTCATTTATTTAAATATTTTACACGTAATAAAAAAATAATTAAACAAAAAATAATAATTTTATTAAATTATTCTAATTAAATATTGATGTATTCATCGTAACATAAATATAAAATAAAATAAAAATCTTAATTACTTGAGAGTAATACAAATCATATTAATTAAATGATTTAATTAAAAAATATTAATTAATATTATATTAAAATTGAAAGAATAATTCATTTCACAACGATTTTTTTTGCCAATTGAGTTCAAATTATGAAGAGAGTAGTATATATTTTATTCATAAACAATCTCATTCTAACAAAAGATGTCGTTTGATGCAGACTGAATCATTCGACTAAATTTTTGTTAATAATAACTTAAAATAACAACTTTAGTATTTCCCGTCCCTCTCTTCTTAATTATAAAATCCATTTTATTCTACTTTACTGTAATATTCTTTAGAAATTTTTATATACTTTTATAATTTTTTAAAATTTATTTTATAATTAATATTACTAAATTATCTTAAAATATGAAAAGTTAACATTAAAAATTTCTATTTAAAAAGAAAAACATTGAATTCGTTTACATAAGAGTGATTTTATTCACTAATCATATAATATAGATTATTTTAATGTACTATCAATTAGTCATGTTTCATGTGTCAATGTAAATAGTTTAAAAGTGACTGGTGCAAGTTGTAATTACAAATTTGGTAGTTATTTTATAGAATTTATTTCATATATAACGTAAAAAAGATTTCACATCGTTCAATCATATCACTTACATTTTCTAGCTTAATTACTAAAATATTTCTACAAATTTCTATTTTTTTTTTGTCCGTCAGAAAATTAAAAATCTAATTTGGTGGTCATTTTTCTCTTTATTTTCGAGTCAATGATTAACAAAAAACTTGCTCTGTGTTACCGAAAAAACCAAATAGCTTGGTTCAAAAAAACAAAACAAAAGAACTCAAATCAACGGCTATCACTGCTCCTACATACTTGCGGCAAAATCTGGACTGTCAATAGATTGGTGGCTCTCAAAATCCGGTGTTCTTTACTGTTTTAAACATGTCTCTCTCTCTCTCTCTAAAGTTTCATTTCATTCTTCACTGATCTCAGGTGCGTCTCTATTATCTCTGATATTTCCAATTTATTCACTCTTATTTTGTTTTGGATGCATTTTGGAAGTTTTTGTGATCATTGATTAAGTTTTGATGTTGTGATTCCGGAACTCTTTGTTTTGATTACTAGGAAAACCACTTGGTTAAACAAAAAGCACATAGGTAAATCAAATTGTTAATTTGGGTTTGGTTGCATATTTTTGGAAACTTGTTATGTTAAATTGTATTATGAATTTAGAATTAAATAACCTATTTGTATGTTTATCTAGTGATGCTAATGGTTGTGATCTAGATTGATTCTCTTTAGTTCTGCATGTTGTTGATGTAGAAAGTAAACTTTGTAACTTTGTTTTCATTTGATTTAATTTATTTTTGTAATTGGATTGTTGCCTAATCTAATTTGCTTTTACCCTTTTTTTATATCTAGAGATGTCAACATTGGATAAACCAGAAGTAGCAGAAAGGGATGAAAAACAAAAGGAAGATGAAGGGAAGGGTGGATTTCTCGATACGGTGAAGGGTTTCATTCAGGACATTGGTGAGAAGATTGAGGAAACAATTGGGTTTGGGAAGCCAACTGCGGATGTTTCAGCGATACATGTTCCTAAAATTAATCTTGACCAAGCAGATCTTGTTGTTGATGTTCTCATAAAGAACCCGAATCCAGTGCCAATTCCCCTAATTGATATTAACTATTTAGTTGAGAGTGATGGGAGGAAATTAGTTTCCGGATTGATACCGGATTCCGGTACAATCCATGCTCATGGTGAGGAAACAATCAAAATTCCAGTTACTTTGATTTATGATGACATAAAGAATACATATGCTGATATTCAACCAGGAAGTGTGATTCCTTATAAGGTGAAAGTTGACCTCATAGTTGATGTTCCTGTGTTTGGAAGGATCACTATACCTATGGAGAAAACCGGAGAAATCCCTATTCCGTATAAGCCGGATATAGATCTTGAGAAAATTCAGTTTGAGAGTTTCTCTTTTGAAGAGACCATTGCTACTCTTCATTTGAAATTGGATAACAAGAATGATTTTGATTTGGGACTCATTGCGCTTGATTATGAGGTGTGGCTTGGTGAGGTTAGAATTGGAGGCGCTGATCTTGCAAAGTCGGCGAAAATTGAAAAAAGTGGGATTAGTTACATTGATATTCCAATTACCTTTAGGCCTAAGGATTTTGGATCTGCACTTTGGGATATGATTAGAGGAAAAGGTACAGGGTACAGTATGAAAGGTCATATCGATGTTGATACACCCTTTGGAGCAATGAAATTGCCTATTAGCAAAGAAGGTGGTACTACTCGTCTCAAGAAGAATAAGGAAGATGGTGGCGATGACGATGATGATGAGGTTTGCTAACTTCTTTACTCTTATGTTTCTTATTTGCTCTGAAATATTAATATTTGGAAAGACTTAAAGTAAAAATGATGGTAGAAATTCAACTTAGGTGGTTTGAGCTTGTGGAGAGTAAATGTGTAGATTATGTAGTATTGCCCTTCAATAATGAATAATAATAGGCAATATTTTTTTATTTGGTTTTTGTATACATATGTAAGTTTATGTTTCATTGTTGATACTGGAAGTGGAGATTACTTTCTAAATTCAGGGTCAAAAGGAGATATAAGGCTGACTTGGTAGTTGAAGTGGAAAAGTTAAAAAATGAAGTGATAAGGTGGTCAAGAGTTCGACCTTGACCCTTATCATAATACTGATAATACTAATATTGGTTGTTTAAAAAAAAAAAGAGATTCAATTGGTTAAATTATGATAGTATCTACCTTCAAATCTGTATAGGATATCATGCCCAATCGTCATAGTAATAATTTTAATTCACTCACTATTACCCTGCATTCTTGCCTCGGATGGTATTATAGCATAACTCTAATGCCACCATCATCAGTGCAACAACCCATAAGTTATAGAAATTTGACTATTACTGTACTACATTCGGAGCACAACGATAACAGTAACACTATGTTAACTCTGATATTTATCTGTTTGCAGGATTGAATAACAAATGGTAGCAAGTTATTAGTATCAGTTCTTATATATACAGCTTAGATCCAATAGAAAGTGAAGTAAAAGGAACCTGAAAACATAGAGGCATTGCTTCTGAATCTGATAAACATGTGTGCATCTTGGGAGATTAAATTATGACATTTATAATGGATGATTGTGTTGGAGTTCATCGCAATATCAGTTTCAGTTAGGATTTTGTTCTCTTTCTTCAAGCAGGTTCCTGTTTTGTGTACGTGATTTATGATCAAATTCAAAATATCAATGTCAGGGGATAATGATAATTGTCAGATGTTGTGTTTTAGATGAAATTTGTGTGGTTTGTGCCTTTTTTTCCTTTTTCTTTTTCTAAGGGATGGTTCATGGTTGTTATTTGCTTTGTCTTGTGCAACTGGTGTATTTGAGAAGTTAATAAAATCTGATAGTAATACTCAACAGAGTATAATTGATAGATGTTGTTCAAACAATAATACAATATATCTGCCCTTTTTGTAATTCCATGTTGATGTCCGAGTATAAACCAATTGATAATCAAATGAATGGTTGATATCATGTGCACATGCATGAGCAATTATAGGTGGTTATAATATCAACAATTGAATCACCCACTTTACTGACTTTTCATTTTAAATGAGTTAAATTCATATTTCACATATATTGAGAAAAGTTGGTAGTGTAATTAATATGTAAATTTTGTATATAATCATTACTAAATTACTTTGTCTATAAATGGACCGTAAGTTTTCATCTTTTGAGATAAATTGATAAAATTAATAAGAGATATATTTAGAATATGTATCTAGTAAATTATAAAGGAGCTTATAAGGGCAATTTTTAAAGGAAGCTTTTAACGTGGGACAAAGGTAATATATACTTCATCTTTTTTAAATGTCGCATTTGCCTCTTTTTTTTCTTTTCTTTCTTCTAAGTTAATTATCATTTTACAAACAAGGTTAATTATTTTTTTCTCATTACTACACTTATTTTTTTATCTCATCTATCAAACTTTTCTACTAATTGCAATTAATAAAAATATTTGAGTAAACGAAATTTATTTTATTATTAAAGTTAACACAATTATTCATTTTTAAAAAAATTATACACAATTCAAATTATATATATTTAAAATCAAATGAAGGGGTAATAACAATACTACATATTATCTATGCCATGTCTAATTGCTGCCGGATTCAAATTAATTGATTAAACTCCATATTTATGTCATCTAAGTCGGTTAATCAGTTATAACTCACCCTAAATCGATCTCGTCTACACAAAACTCTCCAAAATCATTGTATAAGTAATTATGCTTTGGCCAATAAGTTTTGTTTTGCTTATCATGTATTATTACAATTAGTTGAGGTGCTGTAAATGATAGATAAATATTTAGAAGTGACAATATAGTTGAGATGTTTAGATAGTCATGTGATGTTTTTATTCTTTAATTTTTGTTTAAAAAAATATAATATATATTTTAAAAATAATTTTTTTTGTAATATTTGTAATTTTTTAAGTTAAAGTCATATAACTTAAAATTTAGACAAAGTGGACTATACATATATACGTACGTTACATGAAAAGAATATAGTTTCTTAAAATTATATTATATATGAGAATATTCAGAAATACCTCGTGGAACAACTAGATGAAAGCCTTGTATGCCGAAGAAGATGCAATGGCAATACATGCACGTTCAAAATCAAGAAAAAAAATCACCAGTTAATATAATATATTGTTGTTAGATTTGAAGTTGCTTTCTGAGAAGTCACATGTGGGAACATTGTACTATCTCTATTCATGTCATGATATTTCATTATCTAGGCCAGTCTTTGATGTGAAACTCTGCGACTACAAGTGGATCACGGGTACGCCCCATCATATAAAATTAATAGTGCATCTTTTATTTCTACAAACTGACATTATTTTTCAATAATTTTGGATTGTATATGAATTTTGGAGTACATTCAAGTCAGTAAATTTTTGTTTGTTTGTGATAACCATCAGTGAGTCATTTTTTGATATGTTTAGATTGGAAAAGAATGTGAGTGGAAAGAAACTAAAAGGAAATAATATTAAATGGATGAATGGAAATAAAAAGTGAGATCAAACGATGGATGGGAGAAATTTGGATTAATTTGGTTGGGTTGTGTTTGAGCGGTTTGAAAAATGAGAAACTTGACTATCTTCCTTCAACAAGAAAGCAAGGAAAATATCTTCTTAATCTATTAAATTACTTTTTATACTTAAAAATAAATAAATTGTTAGTCAAGAACCCTAGTCGAATTTTGGGTAGCTAAATTACTCTTAGCCAAAGGAAGATTAGGTGCAAAGAAAGCAGTTGAATAATGAGTCAGTTGAGTCTTTCTCATGTTTACAAGAATCCACAAGGGTCACCGAGGTTCAAGACTAAGTCAAAATCCGCCATAATATGGTAATTCGACAGTTACACTTACTTTCATGTTTTTAGCGCCATTAACGATCAACATGAACGCATAATTTTAGGGAAAAACATATTGCAAACGTGACAGGCCGAAGAAACAGGAAAACAAGTCAATCGTGGGCGCCACAAACTCCCTTAAATGGGAGTTATCACACACTACCTGTGTAATTAACTGAGCACGGCTACATGTCTATAAGCTGCAATTTATGGCCAATAAGATTGGCTTCGCCTATAGATACACCCACATTGTACTTACATTCTTTGGAGTAGTTAAGGAACCCATCACTAAGGGACAAAGTTCCTTCCTTAGCGTAATCGTTTGAAGCAAAAGGGAATCAAAAGTTGAAAACAGTCAGCCGTTTCCTCGATTGAATCTTATCCCAACAACAAATTTGACACTCCCGGTGGGACACTACGGTAGTGACAATTGATAAGTTTACTTCGCTAGGACACAATTACCTTTGGAGAATGCACTTGCATTATAGTAAAAGTCTCGGCAGCATGGAGCAACCATGATCATCAAAGGGAACTGAGGTGTAACAGGCTACCAAAGTCATCTAATTGTCGCAACAGCAGGGCCTTCTCAAGTGTAGTCAAGTACTTTACAATAGGTACCTTTTGTTTCTTACAATCTGCATCCTAGTACTTTTGTCACAGCTATCCTTGGGGGCACCCAATAGTGAATGATACATATAATCAAACTAACCTTTAATATGGTCAAGTACATATGGCTAGAGGCCACCTGAAGTAGTAGGACAAATTAGAATGATGCCAATATCGTCGTATGGCAATACTTAGTAGGCGAACAACATGTCATACAGGAAGGACAAGCCTTTGGCCAAACAACAAGAATATCTAGACCAGTTGTGGATTATCTCTTCAAACAACCATTGGTACCCACCTGGATCGACTAATCCTACAACACATCTGCCACAATCTGATGTACCTACATCACACCCAATGGGGTCAACTCTTCCAAGACAAACATGAATTATATTGGTGAACATCCATGAAATGCTAATCCATTTTATCAGTATAATTCACCAATGGTTCGGTGGACTCTTGTGAGAAACACTTTAGAACTTAACCAAAAGCAGCAATGGGGGAACCCTCCACCTCATGTTCAATTTCAATAAGGTTTCCAAAACCCCCAAAGAAAGTTTGGCGCCAACCAATTGTAGCCAAGGCTAGACTTCATATATAACAATTGTTAGATCCCAACCTCATAGCCGATACAATCAAGAGGTACTTTGGAATTCAACTAAAATCCATGGGTAGGCCTGTGTATAGGAAGCTCTATCCTGAATAGGTAGACAGATTAGTGCCTCTACCTAGTGGTTATAAAAATTCCAACTTATGCCCCCACAAAAGGGAATAAAACGACCACAAATAAGCCAATCACAAAACTTTGTGGCAGCCAAAACAACTACAATGGCTGGTTTTTTGTTATTTGTGAGGGCTTAAGCCGTCCAATTTTGTGACGGAAAAGGTAGCCACAAATTTGTGATGGTACAAGTCACCTCAAAGGCAAAATTTGTTTTGAAAAAAACAGTTTGTGGCTGTTTAGGCCGTCACAAACTGTACCATAAGACAAAAAAATCCCATTTGCGGCAGTTTTGACCGCCACAAATGGGTAACTTTATTAAAAAAATAATTTTAATAAATACAAAATTAATATTAAAAAAAATAATGTGTATAAAAAAATCAATTTTAATATAATTTTAAAATAATATATATATGTGTGTGTGTGTGTGTGTATAAACAAAAATTGATTTTAATATTAATTAATTTGTCAATCTAATACGAGAAATGTTACAATCATTCAGCCACTAATAACAACCAATTTGAATTTTCGTATTTGTGAGAGTTTTTTTAGTCAGTAATTTGTGAGGGTGTTTTTCAGCCACAATTTATTTTTTTTATGTTGGCTACAAATTAACGTTCGTGTGCATTGAACAACCAATTTTTTGTAGCATAATCCATAGCCACCAGAGAGTGATTGGTACAAAGTTTGATGATGGTAGTGTTGAAAAATCAATTGATATATTTTAAAGCAATTTTAAAATCATTCTCAAGAGTGAAAATTATATATTGTCATGGATTACAATGCACAATATTTTCCATGAGGTTTATGTGCTTACCTCTTGAAGCATCGAGAAAGACAAATCACCAACACCACAATATGAACAGTTGCCTTGGAATGCATTGGTGCTAGTTGACAGATATATATATATATATATATATATATATATATATATATATATATATATATATATATATATATATATATATATAGTGCTCCTTTCTACCTTACTGCCATAGTGGACCTTATACGTTACAAGTCTAATTCATTTTATTTAATTAAATCATTATTTAATTAAATTTTTACTTTTCAATTTAACTGTTCTATCACGTGATCCTATAGACTCTCACTTAATTGAAAATAATATAAAATATTATAAACAACGAGTGTCATATAGCAATGTATCATTGCTACCCGATTAATGAGAAAATCGGTGATACGATACTGTAACAACTATGCAGTAATTGTCCCTTCATCCAAATGACTTAATTGAACACAAGGCATAAAAAATGTCATCCTTATTATGTCCAATAATTTGTTTCTCGATTCCCGAGTACACGTGTAATCACTTACCATGTTAGAACCAACAAGGTTTGAAGAACAATTCCTAATCTTGTTTTGATAATAATAAAAGATATTTTGCGGGAACAATTTAATGCATTAATGTTTTAATTAAGTGTGTAGTTCTAAGATCAATTGTTTGTGTAAGATATTATGTTATATCCCCTGATTGCCAAATCAATACAAAGGAACACCAAGACTTCGCATCTAGGCTCTATATAACGTCTAGTTACGTGGGTTTAACAATTGGGATAATGATGAAAAACTTTCATATTTATATAAGAGAATAAGGTACTAATAATAAATAATGAATTATTCGAGAGAAATAATATTGTAAAATCCTTAAAATAAATCCTTACAGCTGATTTTTTTTTTAATAATCATATATTCAAAATTGAACATTTAATAACTAATCCCGAAATAAAATACGATGTAGACACTATGTCTACTTATTCTTGATCTACTAACCTAATCTTAGGAAATTTCTCTTATGAAAGAAGGCATGACTTTTCAACTCTCGACATCCTAAACGGTCTCAGTCTCTGAAAACAACACTTTAATGAGATATTAAATCTTAGTGAATAGTACATACAATTTTAAAACAAGTGCCGGAAAAATCAATCATGACACCAATGTTCTTCCAAAACTATTCTTTTGAAATATAAATAATTTTTCTATAATAACCAATTACTACCAATAATTAATACAAACTCGTCCACTTAAATTAACAATAATTTTCATCTATAATAATCAAATAAACACATTTATTCTGGAAAAAATAAATAATTCAATTCAATGGTGTACCATCGTTATATATGTACTACTCCCGCAAAATGAGTATTATCTCATCATGTGGAGCATCAGCTCATCTAGTGTGGAATAAAGACTCATTTGCGTGGAGTTTAAAACTCATCTCATGTTGGGTATAAGACCCATCTATATGCAACACATAGCTCATTCGGATAAACAATTGTGGGGTATTAGACCCATCCACATGGAGCATAAGCTCATCTCAAACACATACAATAAAAATAATTCATTTTTAACAATCATCTTCATAAAATCATATTTAGAATATAATATTTCATTTAAATATACAATAACAACAACCATTCAAGAATACATAATAAAATAAACTTTTAAAGAATACATATTCAAAAAATCATAAACAAAAAAAAAATGAAAATTTAACAAACAAAATTGTAAATAAATCAATTCATAATCTAAGATTGTATTTCATAAAAGTCCAATGTTAATAGAGTTAGGTTTTCAATAAAATATATTTTTATAAAAAACAATACCATTCAAAATATCTAACTCTTTTCTCATCTCAAATTTCCAAAATAAATGCACCTAAAAGGGGTAAACGGTGTGATTACTCACCTGTTGAGTCAAACCTGAATTAAAATTGACCAATATTTCCTTGATTAATTTATTTGTTGCTGCCCAAAGGTATATGCTTCTTGCTTTCTAATTTTTGCACGAGCTTATGTGCAACTTTTGTGCCTCAGTAATACTATCTCTTATAAATATTGATCTTAATGGAGATATGATTTTTGCTCGGTTTTGTTTGGCTCCTTAATACTAGATAATTGGTAATTATATAACAAAAGGTTGTTACTATCTATTGCACATAAATCTTTAACAAACAAAACAACTTCCTATTATTACCTTATAAGTCTCTGACAAATAAAACAATATATTAATGTTACTTTATTTTAAGCAAATTGGTTATTGAAAAAGCTTTATACCTATATATACATTTATAAAATACTTAAAACATTATTTGTCTTAAAATAATATATTAAACAACATTTTCTTATAATAAAATTAAAAACAAATCAATAATAATAATAATATAATCCTAACAATCTATAAATTAGAATATTTTAAAATTTGAAATTCTAATTATTTTTAGTCTTTTAATTTTAGGAAGTTACACTCTAATTTCTATGTCGAGTGATACACGCCTCTAAAGAAACAAGAAAGTGTTTGACTCAGTTGTCTTTGGAGATACAAGCAAGCGTCTGACTCAGTTGCCTCTGAAGATACAAGCAAGCGTTTGACTCAATTGCCTCAGGAGATACTAGCAAACGTCTGACTCAGTTGCCTCCGATGACTACATCAAGCGTCTGATTCATCTATCTCATGAAAAGGTAAACGTTTTTTATAAAGTCAACAACTATGAAAAAGTTAACGGCTATAAAGAAGTCAACATATAAGAGTAAATTATCTAATGACAGTTAATCTTCTAAGAAGACAAGCTATGCGCATCCTTTGATAATCATCCAGAATATACATGTTCCAATGGTCTGTAAGACAATGCTCTGATTATCCTATCCTCTAATCCCATACCATATGCTTCTGCTGTTTTTATTCAAGTTACGAGGAGTGATTTATGGGATTCAATTTTGAGCTCAACGGATAAATTTCTTTTCAACGGTTCAATTGCTTAAACCAATGAAGATACAAGTTGTATTTCTGAAAGAAAGTACACAAGTCTTACCTTAAGGACACAAACCTTACCATGAAGAAATCTATAAAGTGATATGCTTCCTTACTTAAAAAACAGAGACAAGGGTACAACAATTACACGCAACACAATAAGCACTACAACATTTTGCAATCATTCAAAATTTATCTTAGTGCCGAGAAAGAAAAATCTGAAAGTAATACATTGTAAACAAACTCTTGAGATATATTTTTTTTAGAAAAACTTAACCTCATTCACTTATAACCTAGATCGGTAGTGGTTATTTTTCCTAGGTGCAAACTGGAAGTTGAGAATGTTGGAACCAAGTTGGTTCTAAGCCTTAGGATTTTGATGTTTACAAAAGTACTCAATGTAATCTTATTTTGTACCTTGAATTATTAAATTAAATACCACCAGAAACTGAAATAATTAGAAGCAGAAGATCAAAGGATTCCAGAAAATGAATTCTGGAATTACCAGAAGATACTCCAGGAATGTCAAAACATCACTAGAAGATATCTTTGATGGCCCAGATCCGAAGGAAGAAATGTCAGAAGAAGATCTGGACCATACCAGAGGAAAGCCTGCCAGAAGGAGAGTTGTTCCAGACCAAGAGGAATCAAATATCAAATTTATTCCAGAAGTTATTTTGCCCAGAAGATGGCCTGGCAGTGAAAAATTAAATAGCCCAGACTTGTTCCAGACTCAACCAGAAGATATGTTTATGAGTCCAAAACAAGAGAATCAATCGAGAATTGACCCAGACCACAAGATAGCATGGTTCAAGGCATGAAACTAAGTCCAGACCAGAAGAAATGAATTCCAGAATTGATCCAGACCTGATCTAAAATCAAAGGTAAAATGCCCAGACTGAAATATTACTTGTCCAGATTTAATTTCAATTTAATCCAGACCAAAGTCCAGAATTGGTTCAGATCAGAGGGAAGATTTCCAGATCAGTGGTTCAGAATTAATTATTTGGTCCAGTGATGGTCCAGATCAGAAGATCAGACCATGGCCCAGTGTTGGCCGAAATCAGAGGGACAGGATGTGCAGTCCAGCAAAGGCCGAGTTCAGAGGATTATAGCATATCAGGTGCGCATCCAGGATGGCCGAAATCAGAAGATCAGAGGGTCAGGAAGTATGGTCCAGGGATAGCCGAAATCAGAGGATCACAGCATATCAATTAGGTTGGTCCAGATGTGGACTAGCGCATGAAGATCCAATGGTCCAGATTTAATCAGGTAAATTATACGGTGGAGAATTTAATTTATTTTGATCAAAGGATTGAAAAGATTTGTTACAAAAATAAAGTGAGGTGTTGTGGAATTCAAGAGCTGTGGCGGGAAGGAACTAACTGATTTAATTGGCCAGTTATTTTGAAAGGAAATCTGAAGATATGTTTTTTATTTATATGAAGCCCAATTGGTCATGTTATTTTTACAGAGAATCCAGCAAGATTCATCTCGAATTTAAGCATTGGAAGATGCCCTAATCTGCATCTATAAAAGGAGGCTCAAGGCAGAATAATCAATATCGAAAAACTCAAAAGAGTCATACACTTCCAAAGCAAACACTCTCAAATTTTCATAGAAGTCAATTGTGAGTTTCAGCTTCATCATGATCAGTGCAATCACATTCAAGGAGTTTGATAGATGCACAGATAAAGAAACAGCAAAGAGCATATTCGATAGTCTGGTGCTGACCTATGAAGGAACCAAGCAGGTTCAAGAAGCAAGGGTTAACATATTGGTCAGGAAGTATGAGCTGTTCAAGATGGAAGAAGATGAAGACGATGAGGTATTTTCCGATCTCTCTAAATCTGAATTGATTGGGACTTTAAAAGACTTATTAAATGCAAACAATAAAAGGTCTTTAAAACTGAAAACTCTTAGGGAAGATAAGAAAAATCTAACCAAAGAAGTCCAAGTTTTAAAGAATCGAAATTCTGAGTATGCAACTGAAAAAAAAGATTTTAAAACTGATGTTGCAAGACTCAAATCTGAAAACCAAACTCTCAAAAGTAATAATTGTTCCACTTCTGAAACTGTGTGTAAATCTGATATGCATGAGCAATTTTTTCAAAACATCATTTCAAATGGAATGGAAAGAAGTAAATATGCATCTATGATTTATGGAAACAGTAACCCTGGAAAAAGAGGTCTTGGTTTTACAGAAACAATTACTGAAAATAAAGTTGTTCATTCTGATGTTTTATGTATTGTTTGTGCTAAGAAAGGTCACTCTGAATTATCTTGTCCAATGGTAAAATCTGAACAAGATCAGAGAGCTGTTACAACTAACAAACCTTGACCCAATCAGTACTGGGTACCAAAAGACCAAATTGTCTATGTTGCAAATATTCTGAGCAACCAGAAGGAGACACCAACAATGGTGCCTGGACAATGGATGTTGGCAACGCACAAGCAGAAGAAGGTTTATATTCCAATATCTACCAAATAGAAGCCAAGTGACTCTGGTAGAAGAAGAACTGGTCAAAACAATACCTATCAGAACTGGAACCAGTATCAGAGGAGGATTATAGGAGGAACAGGAAATATCATAGATATCATAGATATCATAGATATCAACTGGTAGAAGAATTATAGGAGGAACAGGAAATATAGGAGGAACAGGAAATATCATAGATATCACACGAATCAGAACAAGAACTGGAACCAGAATCAGAACTGGAACCAGTATCAGAGGAATAGGAACTGGAACCAGAACCAGAACTGCAACCAGTATCAGAGGTACAGGAACTGGAACCAGAACCAGAACTGGAGGCACAGAAATTGGAACCAGAATCAACACTATCAGAATCAGAATCAGTACCAGAACCAGAACCAGAACCTGAACAGGTATCAGTATCAAAGGATGAGGTATGATCATCAGAACTACTTTAAATATCAGAATCAGTATGATTACCAGAATCACCATAAGTTCCAGAATCACCAGAGGAACATGGTGTATGAGCCAAAGCAGAAATTAAAGAATCAGAATCAAGAGAGTTCTTCAAACACTCTAGTGAGATTCATCAAGACTACAAACCTGGAAGGGAATTCAAATTCCCTCATCCAAACCATGCAATCTCAGAACATATTAGGAATCTGAAAATCAGAAGCAAGAGGATTTTCAGAGTAAAATTGAAGCTACATCTTGCTGTAAATACTATTATTTTATATTTATGTTTACTGTGATAACAAGAAGCTTGATCTTAACAAATCAAAGCTAGATAAGTATTCTGTAGGTTTTCAAACTGTCAGAGGAACCAGGTGATTCACACGAATTGAACACCTCAGCAAAAACAACATTCCAGTGGTTTCAAAAACAAGCAGAAACCACCAGAAGATGAATTAATGGTTTGGCTGTATTGAGTTCATTGTAAAATTAATTGATTTATATTATGTTATATGACAAACTGCTTGATCTTGACAAAACAAAGCAAGATAAAGATAGTGTAGGTTCACCAGAACCAAAGGGAGCAGAAGCAGAAGAAACAGAAGTACCTGGAAAGGTAGAGAATACAAGCAAGTCAGCAACACATGAAAAATCTTCAAAAGATAAATCTGATCAAGTCGGAAACAGCCAAGATAAGTCAGAAGAGAAATCTGGATATTTACCAGAATCTGAAGCTGTTACAGATTCACCAGAACCAGAAGCTGATTTATCAGAATCAGAAACTGTTACTGATCTTCCAGAACCAGAAGCTGATGCAAACCAACCAATGTTGATGAAGCTTTTGCAGAGGAAGGTTGGATACTTGCAATGCAAGAAGAGCTGAATGAATTTCAAAGGAATGATGTTTGGGATCTGGTACCCAAACCAAACAAAAACATTATTGGAACCAAGTGGGTGTTCAGGAACAAACTCAACGAAAAAGGTGAAGTGGTAAGGAACAAAGCCAGACTTGTAGCTCATGGATACAATCAACAAGAAGGTATAGACTACACTGAGACTTTTGCTCCAGTGGCCAGGTTAGAAGCAATTAGAATTCTTTTATCATTTGTTGCTAATCATGATATAATGTTGTATCAAATGGATGTTAAAAGTGCATTCTTAAATGGCTACATAAGTGAGGAAGTCTATGTCAAACAGCCCCCTGGATTTGAAAATTCTGATTTTCCAGACCATGTTTTCAAACTTAAAAAATCTTTATATGGTTAAAACAAGCACCAAGGGCATGGTATGACAGACTTAGTAACTTTCTGTTTAAGAATGAATTTAATAGAGGCCAGATTGATAATACTCTATTTAGGAAATCCATTAAAAATGATATTCTGATTATCCAAGTCTATGTTGATGATATCATATTTGGATCCACTAATGGCACTTTGTGCAAATAGTTTTCTGACCTAATGCAGAAAGAGTTCCAAATGAGCATGATGGGAGAACTTATGTTCTTCCTGGGAATTCAGATTCATCAAGGTAAATCAGGTATACTCATTCACCAATCTAAATACACCAAAGAACTTCTTAAAAAGTTCAAGATGAGTGACTGTAAGCCTATGGCCACCCCCATGCACCCAACCTGCTCACTTGAGAAAGATGAAACCAGCCAAAAGGTAGACCAGAAAACATACAGAGGTTTTTGTGATGCCAACTATGCTGGAGACAAGCTGGAAAGGAAAAGTACAAGTGGCAACTGCACTTTCTTAGGTGATAACTTGATCTCTTGGTCAAAGCAAAAGACAAAGCACCATTGCCATGTCAATAGCTGAAGCTGAGTATATATCAGCAGCAAGATGCAGTTCACAGTTACTCTGGATGAAACACCAACTTGAAGATTACAACATCTTTGAAACCAATATCCCTTTGTTATGTGATAAAACTTCAGCCAGTTTGTGGACACTGATCATCAATGGGCTGATATCTTGACCAAAGCTTTACCAGAAGATAGGTTCGAGTTCATTAAAAAACATCTCAGCATGACCTCCATATTTGACTAGCTCAAGTAGTCATCTTAGGAGTTTTTAAATTTCCTGTAATTTTATTTTCTGTCTTTTAGTTTATGTTTTCACTTTCTACAATTTGTAAAGAGAAAAACAAAAAATACAAAAATAGTAGGACCACTTTTTTGCTGATGACAAAAAGGGGGGGAGAGAGAAAGAAGAAATAAGTAGAAAAGGAGAGACAAAAAGAAAGGAGAGAGAAAAAGAAAGAGTGAAAAAGAGAAGGAGTTGAAAAGGAGAGGAAACAGGGAGAAAGGAGAGTGAAAAAGAGAAGGAGTTGAAAAGGAGAGGAAACAGGGAGAGAAAGAGAGAAAAAGAAAGAGTGAAAAGAGAAGGAGTTGAAAAGGAGAGGAGAAGAGAAGAAAAGAAAGAGAGAACAAAGAAGGAGAGTTGAAAAGGAGAGGAGAAGAGAAGAAAAGAAAGAGAGAACAGAGAAGGAGTTGAAAAGGAGAGTATCAGACTTAGGGGGAGAGATTGGTCTGAGGGGGACTAATTCAAGTTATTCAAGTTATAAACTAGCAAAATAAGTTAAGGTTTTGTCATCATCAAAAAGGGGGAGATTGTTGGAACCAAGTTGGTTCTAAGCCTTAGGATTTTGATGTTTACAAAAGTACTCAATGTATTCTTATTTTGTACCTTGAATTATTAAATTAAATACCACCAGAAACTGAAATAATCAGAAGCAGAAGATCAAAGGATTCCAGAAAATGAATTTTGGAATTACCAGAAGATACTCCAGGAATGTCAAAACATCACCAGAAGATATCTTTATTGGCCCAGATCAGAAGGAAGAAATGTCAGAAGAAGATCTGGACCATACCAGAGGAAAACCTGCCAGAAGGAGAGTTGTTCCAGAAGTTATTCTGACTAGAAGATGGCCTGGCAGTGAGAAATTAAAACAGCCCACACTTGTTCCAGACTCAACCAGAAGATAAGTTAATGAGTCCAGAACAAGAGAATCAATCCAGATTTGACCCAGATCAAAAGATAGCATGGTTCAGGGTATGAAACTAAGTCCAGACCAGAAGAAATGATTTCCAGAATTGATCCAGACCTGATCTAAAATCAAAGGTGAAATGCCCATACTGAAATATTACTTGTCCAGATTTAATTTCAATTTAATCCAGACCAAAGTCCAGAATTGGTTCAGATCAGAGGGTAGATTTCCAGATCAGTGGTTCAGAATTAATTATTTGGTCCAATGATGGTCCAGATCAGAAGATCAGACAATGGCCCAGTGTTGGCCTAAATCAGAGGGACAGGATGTGCAGTCCAGCAAAGGCTGAGTTCAGAGGATTATAGCATATCAGGTGCGCATCCAAGATGACCGAAATCAGAAGATCAGAGGGTCAAGAAGTGTGGTCCAGGGATAGCCGAAATCAGAGGATCACAGCATATCAATTAGGTTGGTCCAGATGTGGACTAGCGCATGAAGATCCAATGGTCCAGATTTAATCAGGAAAATTATATGGTGGATAATTTAATTTATTTTGATCAAAGGATTGAAAAGATTTGTTACAAAAATAAAGTGAGGTGTTGTGGAATTCAGGAGCTGCGGCGGGAAGGAACTAACTGATTTAATTGGCCAGTTATTTTGAAAGGAAATCTGAAGATATGTTTTTTATTTATATGAAGCCCAATTGGTCAAGTTATTTTTACAGAGAATCCAGCAAGATTCAGCTCGAATTTAAGCATTGGAAGATGCCCTAATCTGCATCTATAAAAGGAGGCTCAAGGCAGAATACTCAATATCGAAAAACAAAAAAGAGTCATACACTTCCAAAGCAAACACTCTCAAATTTTCATAGAAGTCAATTGTGAGTTCCAGCTTTCAAGAAGCAAGTACTCGTGTTATTTTCCTTCCACTGTGTCAAATCTAAGTTGTTGAAGTAGAGTCTACAATCTGAGGGAGTCAGTAGAGGTAGCAGGTTACTTGGCAATTAGATTCATAGTGTTGTGATTTCTTCTACAATCTGGGATTGTCAGATTGGCTGAAGACAGGAGTTGCATTCCTCAAAGAAGTCTAGGATTGTTAGACTGTTTGAGAAGAATGACTTGGAGGGTCAGTATAAAGGTTGTAATTCAAGGTTTGAATTAGTGAAATCCTTCAAGGTGAAGGGGCTGGACGTAGTCTCGTTAACGGTGAACCAGTATAAAAACTGTGAGTTTTATTTTTACTTTTATCCACTGCTAACTCTGTTTTTAATTATACATCAAGTTTTGTTTTAAAAGTATAAAAACAGGAAAAGTATTAAAGTTAAGTCAAACACAATTCAACCCCCCCCCTTCTCGTGTTTGCACCTTTAGAGAAGACTTGTTGAGGTCAAGTGTTGTAATTTGGTTTGAATTATCGGATAAAATCCTTCTGGGTGAAGGAATTGGACGTAGCTACAGGTTTGATGGTGAACCAGTATAAATCTCTGTGTGATTTATTTATGTTCTCGATATATTCATCCTGAGCTTTTCAATTACCAAGTTTTAAAAAATATATATTAAAAACTGTAAAACACAATTCAAACCCCCTTATTGTGTTTTTCTACCTTTAATTGGTATCAGAGCTCGGTCTCAAGACCTGAGCACCTTACAATGTTTGAGTAAAAAATCCAATATTTTATTATGTCTAGCCTTGATGATGAAGCTATTGGAGGAAACGTCAACAAACACCCTCTGTTTGATGGAGAGCGTTTTGAGTACTAGAAAGACAGACTTAGAAGCTTTTTCATTTCTCAAGATTCTGAACTCTAGGATTTGGTTGAAGATGGATACACTGCTCCTACAAAGGATGATGCTTCTGAAGTATCCAGAAAGAACATGGATACTGATCAGAAGAAGCAATTCAAGATGCATCATAAAGCCATAACTTTTATGATGAATGCGATCACATTCAAGGAATTCAACAAGTGCAGTAACAAAAAGTCGGCCAAAAGCATATTTGATGATCTAGTTTTGACCTATGAAGGAAGTAGGCAGGTGCAAGAAGCCAAATCTAATCTTCTGATAAGAAAGTACGAGTTATTTCAAATGGAGGTAGATGAAGATATTGAGATGATGTTTTCCAAATTTTAGACTCTGGTTTCAGGCTTGAGGATGCTTTAGAAAAACTATTCAACTGCAAATCATGTAAAGAAAATCCTTAGAAGTCTTCCAAGAAAATGGAGACCCAAGATCACTGCAATCCTAGAAGTAAATGATCTAAAAAGTCTTTGTCTGGAAGAACTAATTAGTTCCCTTTGATCTCACGAGATTGAACTAGGAGAAGATGAGCCCAAGGAAAAGCAATAGTATTTGGCTATCAGATCCAAAAACAAGAAGGTTCTACAAGAGGCTGAAGAATTAGAGGGTGATGATTCATAGAATCAAAGTGAAGATTTAGAGGCTGAGGAACTATCCTTCATCTCAAGGAAGATTTGATGCATAAGGCACAAGAAAAGATCATTTCCTTAAAGAGACTTCAACAAGTACTAGAACAAGAAAAAATGTAATGAAAAGTAGAAATTCACATGTTTCGAGTGCAAGGAGCTTGGACACTTAAAGGCAAAATGTCCAAAACTCGAGGGAGCATATTTCACATTCAACTCAAGAGGAGTATCTGCTGTTCTAGTATTAGAAAGACAAGCTTGTTCAAGAATGTTGGCAATGTACTTGGATTGAGAAAGAAGGTAGCCTCATGGAGAGTAGGCAACTTCAATCTCTAAGAAATAGCAAAGAGTTCCCAAGTCCTTAATCTCAAACTACTTAGCTAACTACAATTTTAACTCATTTTTTCTGTTAACATCATCACTTGTAATAATCATATCATCAACATACAAAGAAAGTATAATGCAACCATAAGTGGTAGACCTTATAAACAATGCAGAATCATGTTTACTAGAGTGGAAATCAAGAGAATTGATCACAATAGATAATTTCTCAAACCAAGCTCGAGGAGCTTGTTTAAAACCACAGAGAGCTTTTTTAACTTATACATATCCCCTTGATTATGAGAAACTCCTTGTGCAGGGACCTTATAGACTTCTTCGTGAAGCTCACCATTTAAAAAATCATTTTTGACATCCATTTGGGAAATATGCCATTGAAGAATATATGCAACTGCAATAAGAGTATGGATAGTGGTCATGTTGGCTACAAGAGCAAATGTTTCTTCATAATCCATACCATATTGTTGAGAGAATCCCTTAGCAACAAGACGTGCTTTATAGCGCTCAGCCAACCCATCAGATCTAGTTTTGAACTTGTATATCCAACGAGACCCAATAGCACGCTTTCTAGAAGGAAGAGGTACTAATTCCCAAGTATCTATTTTGTGCAATGCATTGAGTTCTTCTGCCATAACCTTTTGCCAAAGAGGATCAAGAATAGCCTTTTTATTGGAAGATGGCTCAGATAAACTATGAATAGAGGTTAAGAAAGAAGCAAACGAAGTTGAGTAAGTGGAATAGACAAAATCAGGTAACTGAGTAGACTTACGGTGACGAAGGGGGTAACGAGGAGGCGGAGACAGAGGATCAACAATCACAGGAGGTGGTTGGTAGTCGGGGGGACAAGAGGGAAGTCATCATGTGGAGTAATGGTATATGTCTTACAATTCTCAACATTACAATCACTAGAAGCATTATCGTTAGGACCAAATAGATCACTATTGGTTAGTTTTGAACTCTTAGTAATTTGAGAATCAAAGGAAACAAAGTAAAAACGAATGTGCTTAAGAATAACGACATTACAAGAAATATATAGTTTTCTTGCATGAGGATCATAACAATAACCCTTTTGACCATCCCCATAACCAATAAAATCACACATGGCAGAACGAGAAGACAACTTACCGCGCTCTACTTGTGGATGAATAACAAAACAAGTAGAACCAAAGACTTTCAAAGAATAGTAATCAGGGATAGAGGCATACAATTTTTTAAAGGGTGACAAACCTAATATGACAGACGATGGAGTTTTATTAATAGCATGGACAACAGTAAGAACTGCTCCCCCAAAACACATTGGGAACCGAAGCAGACTACAAAAGGGAATGAGAGTACTTCAAAGAATTTATTAGAGGAATGTTCACCACCTAAATCACAACGAAAGTACTTTATAACGATATTATGTTGAGTCTTCACCATAGCATGAAACATATGATAAATGACAAAAAATTCAGACCTACTTTTCATAAGATAAACCCAAAAATAACGAGTGTAATCATCAATAAATGAAACATAATATCTAGATCCAACGATTTTTCTGGTTGTATTTTGATTTATTTTACTCTGCAACCTGATAAAAGTTATGATTGTTTTCTGATTATGTTCATATTGAAAGATTAAAAATATAAACTTTAATTCAAAAAATTTATATTTGAGCTTCATGTAAATTTTTTTCACAAAGGGAATTTGAAATGAGCATGATGGGCGAATTAAGATTTTTTCTTGGTTTACAAATCAAACAATGTGAAAATGAAATATTTATTTGTCAAGAAAAATATATCAAAGATCTTCTTAAAAAATACAAAATGAATGAAGCCAAATTAATGACAACTCCCATTCCGTCTTCAAATTTGGACAAAGATGAAAGAGGCAAACCCATTTGGTTGGAACCAAGTTGGTTTTATACTTAGAGTTTTGATGTTCACAAAAGGATTTTGTGAGAACAATATATTTGACTTCATGGAGTACGAAAGAAGATTCGTGTTTTTGAAGACAATCTAAAATTAGATTTGATTCAGATTTATAATTGAAGAAAATTTTTGACCAAGTTGAAAAGAAGATATGATCAACACCATATCAACAAGAAGATATGAAATATTTACAAAAAGATTTGATCAAGATTTATCTACAAGAAGATATGAATTATTTACACGAAGATTTGATCAAGATTTTTCACAAGAAGATATAAATTATTTACAAGAAGATTTGATCAAGATTTATCTACAAGAAGATATAAATTATTTACAAGATATGAATCATTTATAAGAGGATATGATCAAGAATTGTTTACAAGAAGAATCACTCACAAGAAGATACATTTATTATTTGCAAAAATATGATTCAGATTTTGACAAAGGACAAAATACTGAATTGTACTTAGTCATATTCTTAATTATGAAAGTTCATGAACCGGTCCAACACTATGTTCCTGCTCATATCAAAGCAAGCAATAGGAAGGAAGTTTCATCTAATGAATTTGCAAAAACAATCTTAACAAAATACGAACAGGATCAATCTGAAGAATTTACAAACTTAATCATAATAAAATACAACAGTATCAATCTGAAGAATTTACAAACTTAGTCTGAACAAAATACGAATAGTATCAATCTGAAGAATTTACAAACTCAACATGAACAAAACACGAACATAATCAATCTAGAGGAACTCTTCAAATTGGACTTAGAAATAATAAAGAATTGGCTAAAGAACATATTATCATAAAGCATGTTGTTCAAAATTTGTTTTTGAATAAGATTATTGTTGAACAAGCTAGGAATGAAGATACAATTTAGAATTTAACAAGGACTAAATTGAAGCCCTAGATTTATATATAAATAGATACTCAAGGCTGGCAAAAAAGATTATCGACAAATAAGAAAAAAGTAGAGGAACTCAAAATCAAAATTCCAAATTCATCTTAGAGTTCAAAGAGAGAAACACTTAGAACATGATAGTCATTTTTATAATCAGCTTGTTAGAAGAAACTACTCAAGTTCCAAACCTTTGTATCCAAACTTATAGTGGTGTTAGTGTGCCTTCAATAATTTGGGGTTGTGACATTGTGTTGAGAAGATTTGTCTGGTAGAGTCAAGGTGTGTGTGTTTCTCAAAAGTATGGGGTTGTCAGGCTGTTTGAGAAGACTGGCTTGGAGGGTCAGGTCTTTTGTAATTCAAGTAGTTGAATTCTTGGATTACATCTTTCTGAGTGAAGGGACTGGATGTAGCCAAGTTAGTGGTGAACCAGGATAAATTACTTGTGTCACTTTATTCCTGCACTCCTTAGTTTTGTTATTGCTTCTAGTCCAAGTAAATCATCAAGTCTGAACCAATTTAATCAAATAACAAAAAAATTATCAATTTAGTCAAACACAATACAACCTTCTTCTCGTGTTTGCACCTTCACATATATGAATTGATTGTTTAATATTAGTTTAGTTATCATTGGTATTGTTTTGGAACCTTTGCTAATTATATTGGAGTGAATGACTTTCTATTTTGTTTTCTATTTTGGAACATTTGCTCATTAATAATATATGAGTTTTACTCATTAATAATATATGTTTTTTGCTCGTTATTAATATATGTTTTTTTTAGTAGCATAACAATTTTTTCAAGTATATAAATTACTTCATAAATTACTTTCATTTTTTTAGTATTTTTTGTTTATTTATAAAAAAATATAAGAATGTAATTTTGAAAGAATAAAAATTACATAGATTACATGGAAATTTTTTTCATTTTATCACAATATATATCATGTCATTTGGTTATCCTCTTGAGTTATATTTTTGGGATTATTCTAAGTGGCGTGAAATTTCTACTTGATGATGGTTTTGTAGGGAACAATGCCTCCAAGAAGAGATGACACTGCAAGAGCCAACGTCAGCCGGGATGATCGGATGGCTGAAGCGATGAATAATATGGCTGCGTCTGTTGCTGCACAGACGGCTGCAAAGACTCAACGAGATCTAGAGAAAAGAGAAAAAGAGATTCGTGCTGCTGAATCAAGAGGACTAGCGGATTTTTCGTCGTCATAATCCTCCAGAGTTCAAGGGGTGATGAGGGTCCAGAAAGAGCGGATGAATGGATTCAGGAAATGGAGAAAATTTTCGAAATGATAAATTGCCAGGCAATGGTAAAGGTCAACTATGCTACATATCTGCTATTAGGGGATGCAGAATATTGGTGGAGAAGTACAAGGCTTCTGATGGGATCAGCTCATGAGGAGGTGAATTGGGAGTCGTTCAAAAAGAATTTTCTGGACAAATACTTCCCGATGAGCACTAGGACTAAGTTGGGTGATGATTTTCTTAAATTGCACCAAGGAAACATGATGGTGGGTGAGTATGCTGCTAAGTTTGAGTCCTTGTCAAGGCATTTCAGATTTTTCCGTGAAGAGGTGGATGAACAATTTATGTGTCATCGTTTCCAAAATGGACTGAAGTATGAGATTCAAGACTCGGTCTTACCATTGGGAATTCAACGTTTCCAAGCGTTAGTGGAGAAGTGTAGAGAGGTTAAGGATATGAAGAACAGGAGGGCCAACTGAGGAGGGGACTTTAATTCAGGAGGGCCTAGCCGGATGAACTATCAGAACAATAAAGGGAAGCAGGTTGCTAAGCCATATAACCGGCCACAGAACAACAACAGGGGCCAGAATTGCCCGGGGAACCAGAATTTTGGACGACAACTGGGACAAGGGGTCCGATGTTTTTGATGCCGGAAAGAGGGACATTATGCTATTGCTTGTACCACTATGAGTCCTTCATGCTACAATTGCCAGAAGCCAGGACATTTTGCAAGGGATTTCAAGGCTCCAAAGGTGGAACCAATAGTGAATGCAACTAGGGCTACTGGTCATACTGCGAGGGGACGCATTTATCACATGGGTGCTGAAGCCTGGAATCAATCCCACAATTTGATCCAACGCGATTGCGAGATTGCAGGTAACACACTAACTGCACTTTTTGATTCAGGGGCAACCCATTCCTTCATTGCTATGGAATGTGTGAATCATTTGAAGCTATCTATGTCTTCCTTGCCTTTTGATTTGGTTGTTTCCAAACTTGTTAAGACTTTGACCGTAAATTCTACATGTTTACGATGTCCTGTAACTATTCAGAATAGAGATTTCTTGGTTAATTTAATATGTTTACGCCTACATATTATTTCTTTTCCCGAACCTAGAGTCGTTCGGTATTTGGCTGCTAACAAACTCGGAGTGTCGCTGAGAGAAGGAACTCAAGAGTTTCTATCATTGGCTAACGTGGGGGAAAAGATAGATGTAAGCATAGAAGATGTGGTGCTTGTCAAGGAATACCCGGACGTATTTCCAACAGAAATTCCAGGATTACCCCCAGTAAGAGAGGTGGAATTCTTTATTGATCTACACCCAGGAACTGGACCTATTTCAATTGTGCCGTATCATATGTCGTCATTGGAATTAAGCGAGCTTAAGGGCCAAATCGAAGGTTTGTTGGAGAAAGGATTTATCAGACCAAGTGTGTCGCCATGGGGAGCTCCGGTGTTGTTGGTTAAGAAAAAGGATGGAAGTTCGCGCTTATGTGTGGATTATAGGCAACTTAACAAGGTAACTATTAAGAATCGTTATCCTTTACCACGTATCGATGATTTGATGGACCAATTAAGAGGAGCCGCGGTGTTTTCAAATATCGATTTGAAGTCAGGATACCATCAGATTTCGATGTTTACAAAAGCACTCCATGTAATCTTATTTTGTACCTTGAATTATTACATTAAATGCCACCAGAAGATGAAGTTTCCAGAGGCAGAAGATGAAGACACCAGAGGCAGAAGATGAATTACCAGAGGATAAAATCAAACTAGAGGATACACCTCCAGAAGACACCAGATAATGCATCCAGAAGGTACCAGAGGATGCATCCCGAAAGCAACAGAGGATTCTCCAGGATGTCAAAATACCATCAGAGGATATCTTTCCTAGCCCAGATTAGAAGGAAGCAGAGTCCAGAAGGAGACCTGGACTAGACCAGTAGGAAGCCTGCTAGAGGGAGAGTTGATCCAGACCAGAAGGAATCATAAATCAGACTTGGTCTAGAATTTATTCTGACCTGAAGATAGCTTGGCAGTGAAATGATAATCAGTCCAAACTTGATCCAAACTTAATCAGATCTTCAGTAAATTGGTCCAGAACAAGAGATTTAATCCAGATTTTGCCTTGACCAGAAGATAACATGGTTCAGATTATGAAACTAAGTCCAAACCAGAAGAAATGATATCTAGATTGAATCCAGAACTAATCCAGATCAGAAGGTAAATATCCAGATTAAAATATCCTATGTCCAGAATTAATTTCAGTTCAATTCAGACCCAGTCCAGAATTGGTCCAGATCAGAGGGAAAAGGTTCAGATCAATGGTCAAGATTTAAGTATATGGCCCAGTGTTGGCTGAGATCAGAAGATCAGACCATGGTCCAGTGTTGGTCGAGATCAGAAGATCAAAACGTGTGGTCTAGCATTGGCCGAGATCAGAGGATCATAGCAGATCAGATTGCAAGTCCAGAGTGGTCGAGATCAGAAAGTGTGGTCCAGGGTTGGCCGAGATCAGAGGAACACAGCAGATCAAATTGAATGGTCCAGATGTGGTCGAGAGCAGAAGATCAAATGGTCAAGATTTAATCAAAGTATTAAAAAGGATTTGATAGAAAAATAAAGTGAAGTATTGTGGAATTCAGAAACTATTGGCGGGAAGAAAGATTTGTTCCATAATTAATTAAAGTCAGGATTGGCCAAAGTTATTTTCGAAGGCAATCTGGAGCGGAAAAAGATATGTTTTTTATTTAAAAGAAACCCGATTGGACAAGTTATTTTTGCAAGAGAATCCAGCAAGATACAGCTCGAATTTAAGCTTGGAAGAGACCCTAATCTGCATCTAAAAAAGGAGGCTCAATGCAGAAGACTTATCATCGAAAATCACAAAAGAGTCATACACTTCCAAAAGCAAACACTCGAGTTTTCAGTGAGGTTAATTGTGAGTTTCAGCTTTCCAGAAGCAAGCACTCGTGTTGTTCTTTCCCTTGTGTTAGATCTAAGTTGTTGAAGTAGAGTCTACAATCTGAGGGAGTCAGAAGGGGTTGCAGATTACTTAGCAATTAGATTCAAGGCATTGTAATTTCTTCTACAATCTGGGGTTGTCAGATTGCTAGGAGAAGACTTGACTTGAGAAGTCAAGGTGTTGTATTCCTCAAAAGTCTAGGATTGTTAGACTGTTTGAAAAGACTGACTTGGAAGGTCAGTGGTATTGTTGTAATTCAAGGTTTTGAATTAGTGAAATCCTTCAAAGTGAAGGGATTGGACGTAGCCTCGTTATCGATGAACCAGTATAAAATTTTGTGTTATATTTTTACTTTATATCCGCTGCTAACTCTGTTTGATTCATACATAAGGTTTTGTTATAAATCTGCAAAAATAGAAAAAGTATTCAAGTTAGTCAAACACAATTCAACCCCCCTTCTCGTGTTTGCACCTTCAAATGAGATATTCAAAAGACTGCTTTCAGAACCCGTTACAGACATTATGAATATCTTGTTATGCCATTTGGAGTTACGAATGCACCAGCAATTTTTATGGATTATATGAATAGAATCTTTAGCCCTTGTGTATCAAACATTAGATATGATAAAGTAATCTTATCAGGTTTGTTATCTTGTGCACATCAAACACATGACATGATAACTCTTTATCTTGTCGATATCATATCATGTCTTTATCCTATCATGTTCATCAAACAGGGCTTTAAGGTTTTGTGTTGAGATATGGTGTCACGGTCTCTTAGCGATCCTGAACGTTAACCCATTATTTTTGTTGCACTCCCGTAGACATCCCAACAAGTGGTATTAGAGCCATGGTTCGGCTTGGTGGGGGAGCGAGAGAGGGAGATCCTAGTGTGAATCAAGTCTAGGGTTGTAAGTGACTCACACTTGAGGGGGAGATTGTTGGAGTTCAAGTGTGAGTGGTTAGTCCCTCATTGACTAGGAGTGGGGGAAATATTGAATAATAAAGATAGGTGACCTATTTACCCATTGCCTTAATGTTTTGGGTTGAGATGTAGTGTCAAGGTCTCTTGTGTATTCTTGACGTTCAACTCATTGACCCATATATTGCGCTCCCTTGGACTCCCCAGCTAGTGGTATCAGAGCCTGGTTCGGCTTGGTGGGGTAGCAGGAGTGGGAGTTCCTAGCATGGATCAAGTCTAGTGTTGTAGGTGACTCGCACTTGAGGAAGAGATTGTTAGAATTCAAGTGTGAGTGGTTAGTCCCACATCGACTAGGAATTGAGGAAATATGGGATATATAAGAGATGTGTCTCATATACACATTGTCATTAGGTTTTGGGTTGAGATACGGTGTCAAGATCCCTTAGGGATTCTAGACGTTTATCTCATTAAAGTTGTTGCGCTTTCCGAACTCCCCAACAAGTAGTACCAGAGCCCTACTTCGACTTTGTGGGGGAGCGGGAATGGATCGCAGTGTTGGAACCTTGTATCAAAAGTCTTTCTGGTAGTGTAGTCAGAAGACGGGTCTCGGAAATAACGATGGTGTAAGTATATATGATATGGGAGACTCATACTTGAGGGGGAGATTATTGCTTTCAAGTGTGAGTGCATCTACCCACTTTTATCTGGTTTCATTCCACCTCTTATCTCCTATAATCATGAAAAAACTTACCGTGACAAACAGGTTTAAATACTATCCAAAAGTCATTTGTGTTGGAACCAAGTTGGTTCTAAGACTTAGGATTTTGATGCTTACAAAAGCACTCAATGTAAACTTATTTTATACCTTGAATTATTAAATTAAATGTCATCAGAAACTGAAGAAATTAGAAGCAGAAGATCAAAGGAAAATGAATTCTGGAATTTCCAGAAAATGTTTCAGGATGACAAAACTGAACCAGAAGATAACTTTGCAGGCCTATATCAGAAGGAATAAAATTCAGAATAAAACATGGAGCATATCATTGGAAAGCCTGCCAGAAGGAGAGTTGATCAAGACAAACAGCAATCAAATATCAATTTTATTCCAGAAGTTATTCTGATCAGAAGATGGCCTGGCAGTAAAAATTACACAGCCCAGACTTGTTCCAGACTTGACCAGAAGGTATGTTTATGAGTCCAGAACATGAAGATCAATCCAGATTTGGCCCAGACCATAAGATAGCATGATTTAGGGCATGGAACTAAGTCCAGAACAAAAGAAATGAGTTCCAGAATCAACCCAGACCTGGCCCAAAATTAAAGGTAAAATGTCCAGACTGAAATATTTTGTGATCAAGTTTATTTCAGTTTGTTCCAGACCAAATTCCAGAATCTGTCTAGATCAGAGTGAAAATATCCAGATCAATGGTTCAGAAATAATTTTTTGAGTCCAGTGATGGTCAAGATCAGAAAATCAAACCATGGTTCAGAAGTGGCCGAAATCAGAGGGACAGGCTGTGCAGTCCAGAAATGGCCGAATCCAGAAGTTCATAGCTGATCAGGCGCGCATCCAGGAAGGCCGAAATCAGAAGATCAGAGGGCTATGAAGTGTGGTCCAGGAATGGCCAAATTCGGAGGATAATAGCTTAGCAATCAGGCTGGTCCAGCTGTGGAATATCGCATGGTGCAGATTTGATCATGGGAATCAATGGTGAGGATCTGAAGATATTTTTATCAAATTATTGTTAAAGATTCGTTTTAAATTAAAGTGGAGTAGCATGGAAGTCAGGAGCTGTGGCGGGAAGCAATGCACAGATTTGATTGGCCAGTTAAGATATGAAACAAATCTAAGGCTTAAAAAAGATATGTTTTGGAATTAATTGAAGCCCAATTGGTCAAGATATTTTTGCCAGAGAATCCAGCAATATTTAGCTCGAATTTAAGGATTGGAAGAGGCCCAAATCAGCATCTATAAAAGGAGGCACAAGGCAGATTACTTAGTATCGAAAATCACAAAAAGGTCATACACTTCAAAAGCAAACACTCTCAAATTTTCATATAAGTCAATTGTTGAGTCTCAGTTTTTAAAGCAAGTACTCTTGTTGTTTTCGTTCCACTGTGTCAAATCTAAGTTGTTGAAGTAGAGTCTACAAGCTGTGGGAGTCAGTAGAGGTAGCAGGTTACTTGGCAATTAGATTCATAGTGTTGTGATTTCTTCTACAATCTGGGGTGTCAGATTGGCTGAAGAACAGGAGGTGTTTTTCCTCAAGAAGTCTAGGATTGTTAGACTATTGAGAAGACTGACTTGGAGGGTCAGTAGCAAGGTTGTAATTCAAGTTTGAATTAGTGAAATCCTTCAAGGCGAAGGGACTGGACGTAGCCTCGTTAATGGTGAACCAGTATAAAATCTGTGAGTTTTTATTTTTATTTTTATCCGCTACTAACTCTGTTTTAATTATACATCAAGTTTTGTTTTGAAAGTATTAAAACAGGAAAAGTTTTAAGTTAAGTCAAACACAATTCAACCCCCCCTTCTCGTGTTTGCACCTTCAATTTGTGTCTTCTAC
This sequence comes from Cicer cuneatum, assembly GCA_037974295.1. Taxonomy (NCBI): domain Eukaryota; kingdom Viridiplantae; phylum Streptophyta; class Magnoliopsida; order Fabales; family Fabaceae; genus Cicer; species Cicer cuneatum. The sequence continues at coordinate 22,992,893 of JBBPBO010000004.1, forward strand.
TGCAAAGCTCAAACTTTCCCTTACAAAGCTCTAATTGTAACCAAACTCAAAGGGAAAGAATTTTGTTTAACCCCAGACGTTCTTGCAAAATTATTGGATCTTCCCACTAAAGGACACATCATCTTTGGGAAAAATTGGTATGCAACCCTTAACTTACAAAATGATGAAATTTTCAGTGAACTCTTCATTCAAGGGCCTACAAATTTTGTGTCTGCTGATTTGAAACCTCTCCCATAAATCATTAATAATGTCATCCGATGTTTGGTTCTCCCTCATTGTGGTAGTCACAAGTTGTATTTAACAATGATGCCCTAATAATCTATCACCTTCTCCATGATCAAAAATTAAACATGCCCTATATCATCATCCAAAATATGATAGCCTCCACCACTCGTGAATACAAATGATTCACTATTTCATATGGTATAGACCTTACCAAGGGAAAGGAATCCTTTTTCAAAATCTCAAAATTTACCTCAAAAAACATTGCACACGTGAAGAAAGAACCATCTGTCCCACAAGTTGTGAATGAACCTTCATCTCCTTTACCACAAGAAACTCCTCTACCCATTTTTGGCTCAGCAAAAAGGAAAAAATCATAGAGAAGAAATGTATGAAGCCCCAATGCTCAAAACTTCAATCTAGAAAATTTTCCAAAACGTTCTCCTTTGAGGGAGAACGTTTTTTATCCTCATTTCCATCAATCTGAAGTAATTCCTTTTGATGAGGAAATTCCAGCTATTTTTGGAACTACCACTCTGAGCTTCCTGCAAAATCCTATCTTACAAGGTTAATCATCTAGTAAAATTAATCCTAGAAGGGTTTCACTGATGTCTCCCATCTTCGTCTCTCCTCAAGTGAGCTTATGATATCTTTTTGGTATTAATAAGTATTTTGCTAGTATTGCCTTTGATTCATGTGTTCCCACTATTCCTCAACAAAGTACTCAATATGTCACCGTTCAAACTATTGGTTAAACTTTTATCACTCTAAAATCTTTTTGCACTTCCTTTGTTCCCTCTCATGACACACCAATTCCAACTTCACAACGTGCTCCTGAATATGTTCATCCCTTAAAACGGACAAAGATTGAAAAGAATACCACCAAGACAACGAAGGGCATCCTTAAGATTTTAACTATTCTCCAAACCATCATTGATATACCAAAACTTGGCCTTAACCCTCATATTCCTAACCCTCATCCTTCCTTTATAGAACTGTCCAAACCCTTCATTTCCTCCACATCTGATGGTTCTTCACCATCATTATCATTCTGATTATGCTTTGTGTTTATTTCCTCCCACCTCTTTTTGTTGTGACAAATGGGGAGAATAATTAGATTTAGTTTTTGAGAAGTATTTTTGAAAAACTTCATATGAACTTCTATGTTTTAATGTTTTGTTGTTTATTGTTTTTCTTTTTGAACCATATGTATGAATCATTATGATGTTTGGATTAATGAAAATGATATTTTGGTTCAAAAATTATTTTTTGCATATGATAATGGATGCAAAAATTGAGGGATAGATATTTGGCAAAAAATATTTTGCTAATTATCATGCTTAAATGAGAATCGAAAGTCAAAAAGGAGGAGATTGTTGAGGAAAAATATGTAATTATTATTTTGAAGATAATCAAACATTTAATTAAAATGTTAATTATGATTATGTTCATATTATCTATTAACTTGTGTTTTTAAGTGATTTATTTAAAGATTGGAAATCAGGCTTAGGCTTACATATTAATGCAAAAATTTGTGGCCCTATTCAAAGAAATGAAGAAAGATTTGATCATAATTTGTGGTCCCATACCATAGACTACCAAGACCAAAATCCATTTTGTAAGAGTCCAAGAGTTTTGGAAGAATCTTTAAAATGAATGTCAAAATGATTAGAGAATGTTCAAAGAACATTCTTGTTGTCCTTGTAGAACAGGAAGCACAAAAAGGGGGGTTCAATTTGTGTTTCTTTTTAAAATCACATTTAACGTGACTAAGATATAGTAAAGAAAGTAGGACATATGAACAAAACAGAACAAAATAACACAGACGATTTATCTTGGTTCACACCAACATGATAGCTACGTTCGTTCTCTTCAACCAGAAGGATTTAATCTACTAGATTACCACAAAATTACACCTTCACTGAACACCTACTAGTCAACCTGACTGTGTTCAGGTCTTCTCAACCTTCTAGCTTAGTACAGTCATGCTGTTGAGAAAGACAACCACTATTGGGCTAGGTTACAAGAGAATAGATTTAGGTGTTTTGAAATAGCTTCACATGAGAGTGTTTACAAATTTGTTCTTTCATAAACTTATCTTAGCACTTAAGTAAATTGAAAGATTGAGAGCAAGGGTGCAAAGAAGGATGTATGTGCTTATAGTTTTTGCGTTTTTTATTCTTTAAGTAAGGAATGCACGTCCTTTTATAGAGATCGTTTAGGGTTTCTGATCGTTGTTCTGATTGTTAGAGATTAAAATAAGTCATGAAGTTTCGTATCATATATTTTGAGAATGATTTTCCATAGAAAACTTTCCAAAACAGATCCTTGTAATTGTTTTAGTATATTGGAACGAAGACAAGGAAGTAGAGGATACGATGATCAGAGCATGTCTTAAAGACCTTCAGACAAGTAGTAGATTCATGATGTTCATTAGAGGATGCGCAAATGCTTTGTCTTCTTGGGAGCGTTGACTTTCATCAGAGTGTTGACTTCTTTTAGAGCATACAACATGAATCAGAGTCAGACGATCAAATACTTAATGTGATGATGTGATTATCAGAGGCAGATAATCAGTTGCTTGTCAAGCTTATCAAAGGCAGAGGAATAGAGCATAGTTGCGTTCAGTAGAGGCAACTAAAACAAAACATATCATGTATTTCCAGAGTCACCAGAACCAGAGTATTGTTTGCATTGTCGGAGTCAATTGAAAATAGAGTGTCGCTCGCATCACTAGAAGCACGTGTCAGAGCGCTTTCACTAGATTTATAAACACAGAGTGAAGGGAAGTCTTGTTGTTCCTTTGTCTTAGTCCAACCATCAGAGAATATGGCATAAGAACCTATATAATTCATTTGATCTAAAAAACTGCACACTTAATCAAAATGTTAATGCATTAAATTTTTCCCACAAAATGATTTTGTTATCACCAAAACAAGTAATATTCATAGTTCTTCAAAGCAACTTGGTTCTAACAATCTCCCCCTTTTTAATGCTGACAAACATGTATTTTTGTGAACAATTCTTAAATTTAATAAAGTATTAAAGAATATAACAAAGTATTACAAATAAAGCTCCCCTTACAATATGTATGTCTAATTCATAAGATGAAAGATATTCTAATAGAGTAGTTTAATGTGCATTAGTAACTAAAGTTCATAATAAGACAAAATTCATTGCTTAACATTTCTCAAAAATACATTTTCCCCTTTTGTCATCAAACAAAAATACCGGGAAAAAATTCAAATAAGCAAAAACAATACAAAAAAATACAAAGAAAATAGGCAACTAAGGGTTTGGATATGGGAGCCTAGCTAGAATTAAGCTAAGGGTATTCTAAATATCCTTATAATTTTTGGCAGTTTGATCCATAAAAGCATCAATCTTGGATTCCAATCCATCAAAATCTTCCTTTTTGACAAACTGAGTGGGATCAAACAAGAGGCTAGAGGGAGGTGCAAAGGGACTTCCACAAGCTGAGTCTGCAGACCCTAACGCAACAACGAAAGGAGCATCGAGAATGTGAATCTCAATCAGTGGGATTAGCACAAGAAGCTGCAATGAGGCGAATAGAGCAACCACTATAGGTTCCAAAAAGACGCCACTAGAAGGAGATGAAGCATCCCTTGCTGAGGATGCAGATATGGATGTTAGGAGCTTTCTTGATTGCTCTTGGCTTTCTAAAGTTGTAAGATCCTAGAGTAGATGATCTCAACTATTTGTCTGAAAGCTATAGCGTTTTGTGAAGCCAGGTATTGTCCATGATCCTTGTTGTCCTAAATCTAATTTGTGACAAAGGAGAGGACTTTGTTATACTTATTTGAAACATCATTAGGATCCATACTTTGAGCATTTCTATTTCGGATGGAGGTGATTTTGGAAATAAGGAAGGTCTGGATGTTTAGGAATATAGATGGAATAGATAGTGTGGAAGGAATGAGTGTTACAAGGATGAAGGAGGTAGCAGAGTTAGTGGGGAAAGGAATGAGTGTGAGTCATCTGATTATGTATCAGAGACTAGGCCAACAAGAACTGGCGTAGCTTCTTAGAAAGAGGGATGCACAGAACATGGTGTTCAGGGATCAGGTACTGAGGTGGAATAGGTAGATGGTGGAGGGAAAATGGAGAGGGTATGTGATTGAGTTGAAATGTTTGGCCTATGTAGGAAAGGATAGGTTTTGTATCTGAGGGATGCAAAATGTTCAGACAAGGTAGCCTCAAACGTTTCTTTTGATTGGTAAGAGTCAAATGTAGTAGGGGTGACAGGTGCAGGGTTAGAGGGAGGGCTAACTGTGTTGGTTTGTAGAGGAGATGGAATGGAAAGGGCTGGTTTAGATTCAGAGTGGAGGAGAGGAATAGGTTGCTCAAAGTTTGAATGTACCTTTTGTCTCTTCCTACGAAGAGGGGTTGTTGTGTCTTCATCGGTGTTGGGTGCTTCTTCCTCATCATCTTCAATTCTTAGAGTCTAAACAACTTTTTCCCTCTTCTTCTCAAAAACTTGTGCAGCCTGAGTTAGAGCCAAGCAAACTAAGGCCATAGTTTGGCAAGAATAACACATTTGCATATATTCCAAAACAATTTCATTGTTGTCTTTTGTAGAAATGAGAGCAACAGAGTCATCAGCCTCAAAAGGAGTGGCCAATTTCCTTGACTTGTTGACCTTCAGGTGTCACCACTTGGTTGAATACAATGCTTGGGAGACACTAGTTTCATCTTGATGAGGTTGGCAATGTTGAAAGTAAGAGCAAATGAGGAGACCAAGTTTTCCTTTTGAACTGAGCCTCCGACTTCCTCTAGAGCCTGAATAAGATAAGTATGCATGGGTACTGCAGTTATCTATACTTGGACTTGAGGTGTACAGACTTGGAGTTCACCTTGGGGTCTTTGAAGAGTTCTTTGTTGATTCTAAATGAGCCAACCCATTGAAGGTGCAAATACGAGAAGGGGGTTGAATTGTGTTTGCCAAAGTTGAATACTTTTTGCTGATTTGATGAAAGTTAATATGAATTACTTGGAGAAGAGGCAATCAGATTCAGCAGCAGCGAATAATAAAAGCATAAGTATTTGGACTCATAGATTTATCCTGGTTCACTATTAACTTGGTTACATCCAGTCCCCTCATTCAGAAGGCTTTAATCCACTAATTCAAACACTTTGAATTACACAGCACCTGACCCTCCAAGCCAGTCTTCCCAAACAGCCTGACAGCCCCAAACTTTTGAGGAACAACAACACCTTGACCCTACAAGCCAAGTCTTCTCTTAACAATCTGACAACCCCAGATTAACGATGGAACTTACACCACCTTGACCCTACAAGCCAAGTCTTCTCCTAACAATCTGACAACCCCAGATTGAAGAAGGAACTTACACCACTATCAGGTTGGATACAAAGGTTTGGAACTTGAGTAGTTGCTTCTGGAAAGCTGATTATAACAATGACTCTCACACTCTAAGAAAAGAACACTTAGAAAATATTTCTCTTCCGCACAAGTGTTTCTCTCTTTGAACTCTAAGATGAATTTGGATTTTAAGCTTGAGTTCTTCTACTCTCTTCAGTTTTTTCGATGATTTCTTCTTCAGCCTAGAGTATCTATTTATAGATAAGATTTGGGCTTCTACTTGGTCCAAGTTTAATTTCGAATTGTATTTTGTTCAGATTTCTTTTGTAAATTCTTCAACTTGATTATGTTCCTTTTTAAATTTGAATCAAATCTTCTTTTGATTAAAATTAAATCTTCTTCAAATTTTGATAAGATCTTCTTTAAATTTCAATCAAGTCTTCTTCGAATTTGAATCAAATCTTCTACGAATCTTGACCATGTCTTCTTTCATACTCTGATGTTTTCCTCGGATGGTATCCTCTAATGATGTCCTCTAATTCCTGCCTCTAAAGGTATCCTGTGATTTTTGCCTTTGATGATATCCTGTGATTTTTGCCTCTGATGATATCATCTAATTTTTGCCTCTGGTGGGATCCTCTGGTGATATCCTCTGGTGGTATCTTCTGGTTACATCCTCTTGTGGCATCCTCTGGTGACATCCTCTGGAGGTATCCTCTGGTGACATCCTCTAGTAACATCCTCTGGTGACATCCTATGGTGGCATCCTCTGGTGGCATCCTCTAGTGGGATCCTCTAGTGACGTCCTCTGGTGACATCATTTGGTGGCATCCTCTGGTGGTATACTTCTTCGAAGTCAAATATATTATTCTCATAAAATACTTTTGTTAACATCAAAACTTTAAGTGTAAAACCAACTTGGTTCCAACACCCTTGACTAGTCCCCATTTTCAAGCAGAATGCCTTCATCTGGGCATTTGGTGGTGGCAGCAAAAGATTGTTGAGTGATCTTGATTTGGAGACCAGCACAATGCTTGATACCTCACCATTAGAGTTTGCATAAGCGAACCTCCAAAACTCCTTTACCAAAATGTCCTAAGAAACTTCTTGTTCCAGGTCGAAGTATTCAAAACAACCTACCTCAACAAGGTCTTTAATGAAATCGAATTCATTCTCTGCTAGGTTTGCGAAGTCAACCTTTAGTTCGTGAAGAATCTCAAGTTGATCCAGGTTTCATTGTAGTATTGGAACATACAAGGCGTTTCTAGTTGAGGGGATTGAGCATGAACATGAAGCCATTGAAGTAGGACAGATTCAGGAAGAACAGGAAGCTTAATAGTTTGCAAAGAAACAAAAATGAGGGAGTTGTGAGTGGTTGTGGGTGATTGTGAGTAATAAACGATTTTAAGAGTAAAAAAAAGTTGAGTTTTGAACGTCAGTACTAGATGCACGCGTGAGATACCTGTCACAGTATCACACCTTACGAGAAGAAAACTATTCATATCCAAGATTAATTCAATTTAGATTGACCAGAGGCACAAATCAATTAAATGTCACCAAAGGCGATGCAACCATATATTTAACCATTTACTCTGTTCTACTAGAGGCAATGCATACGGAGGATTAAACATCATTCTTTAATAAACCGAATATTTAGATGTTTCTTTATAAGACTGAATATGTCCTCAGTAAGGGGCTTTGTGAAAATATCAGCCCGCTGATGTTCAGTGTCGACAAATTTAATGTCTAAAATACCCTTCTAGACATAATCCTTTATGAGATGATGTTTAATATCTATATATTTTGCTCTTGAGTGTGAAATAGAGTTTTTGATTAAAAATATGGCTGAAGTATTATCACAGAAGATAGGAATGTTACTCTCATAAATTTTGAACTCATGTAGTTAATGTTTCATCCACAACAGTTTAGTGCTACAACTAGCTGTTGAGATATATTTTGATACTGTTGTAGATAGAGCAAATAGTGCCTTGTCTTTTGCTCGACCAGAAGATCAGATTCACAAAGCAATGTACAATTTTCACTAGTGCTCTTCCTTTCTAGCTTATCTCCAGTATAGTCAAAATCACATAAACCTATATACTTGTACTCAAAGGATGGCTTATAACACAGACCAAGGTTATAGTGCCTTTCAGATATATGAGGATCCTCTTAACAACTGGTAAGTGAGATTCTTTAGGGTTAGACTGAAATCTATCACACGACACTAAACTTAATATCAAATCTAGAGGCAGTTAAGTAAATAAGACAACCTATCAATTCTTTGTATACCTTTTCATCTACCTATTTACTTGACTCATCTTTATCAAGAGAACAAGTTGGATGTATAGGAGTAGACATGGCCTTAGAATCATACATTTTAAACTTTTTAAGCAATTCTTTGGTGTATTTGGTCTAGTGAATGAGTACACCCTCTGGGTTTTGATGAATTTGAATTCCAAGAAAGAACTTTAATTCTCCTATCATGCTCATCTCAAATCCATTATGCATTAGCTTAGAAAACTCTTGGCAGAGTTTGTCGTCAGTAGAACCAAAAATAATAACATCAACATATATCTGGATAATGAGAAGAACATTCTTAGATGATTTTCTAAATAAAATTATGTCAACTTGGCCTATTTCAAAATAATTTTTAATAGAAAGTTGCTTACCATGCTCTTAGAGTCTGTTTTAGACTGTACAAAGATTTCTTTAGTTTGAAAACATGGTCTGGAAATTCATTTTCCTCAAAGCCACGAGGTTGTTTGACCTACACTTCTTCATTTATATAACCATTAAAAAGGAACTTTTCACATCCACTTGATATAGAGTAATTTTATTAAATACATCAAAAGAGAGTAAAAGTATGATAGCCTTTAACCTGGCCACCGAGGCAAAAGTCTCAGTTAATCAATACCTTTCTGTTAATTGTGTCTTTGAGCTACAAGTCTGACTTTGTTTCTAACCACTTCACCTTTCATATTGAGTTTGTTTTTGAATACCTACTTGGTTCCATTTGACTTCTTTTCTTTAGGCTTGGGGACAAGATCTCATACGTCATTTCTTTTGAATTGGTTTAATTATTCTTGCATAGCCAATATCCATCCATTATATGATAAGGCTTTGTCTATAGTTGCGAGAGGATCTGGTTTTCAAAGGATCATTTGTGTTTCTTATGATTAGAGAATCTAGATGAGAGGATTTGTATTTACATCTTAAGAGCGGACACAATATATTGTATATATATATATATAGTGCTCATTTTCTCGCCATAGTTTACCTTATATGCTACAAGCCCAATTCATTAATTAATTAAATCATTATTTAGTTAAATAGTTCTTTAATGAAATTTTTACTTTCCAATTTAATTGTTCTATTGTGTGACCCTATAGGCTCCCACTTAACTGAAAATAATATAAACTATTAAATATTATAAACAATGAGTGGTATATAGCAAAAGAATCAAACCACCTTGATTAGATAGCCTTCTATGACTATTTATAAAAATCGAAGCAAACATGTGTTCTAAAGTGGCAATATGCAAACGTGTCATGCATGTAGATTGACACTTAGTGAAGCCAACTCTACGAACTATCGAGTGAAAATAAGGGGAGTGAAATTGTAATTAAACCTATTAGATTAAAAATATATTTTGATGTCATTTTATATTTATCAATTTGTTCGACCCACTAATTTTATCAAATACTTCAAATTCAATCTAAGAGCTTATCCTTTATTAACTAACTTATTCATAATTCATTATAAGTTTGTGTGCTACTTTTTCTATCTCACAATAAATGTCACTTTAACAAACAAAGAAAAAGTGTAACAATCCCTCTCACTACCTTATAAATATTTACAAGATTAAGATAGTAATTAGTTTATTAAACTTTTTGTTAAAACATCATACAATATTTTCTAGTAATATTTAATTTATATTCCAAGTTGGAGTGGCCAAGTGGTAGTATTAACAAGTACAAGTGTCAATGTTTCTCTTTCTCCCTATCACTCACGGGTACACCAACAACCTATTCAACGTTTTCCTTTCTTTCACCACCATCCCCACTTTCTCTTCCATCCGAACACATTCCTTTTACTTTGTTACTTTTCATCATCAACATTCCCCTCCTTTTCTCCCCCAAGATCATTCAATGATAGCAACCATAAGAAGTTTTCTCCCTCCAATATGATCTCGTGCATGCCTTCTCCTTCATCTTTAGAGTCGACTACAGCCAAGACAGTAGTGAAAGAAGATAAAAACCAGATTATGGAATCTTAAATTCGTTCCTTGCAGCAGAGGTAGAAGTATATAAAACTAGACAACTTCCATAACTCAGCTCGACTCTAAAAGAAATCTCTCCTTGTCAAGAGTGTGAGTTCTTTTCCTAGAACAAATTTTCACAATTGCATGTGGGTTATGAGGTCGATTTTAAATTCATTTATTGTTAAGAATTTGATTTCTAGGTTTGAATAATGGGAGCTCTAAAACTGAAAGTGTATGAGGTTTGGCATGTAGGAACTATTGAAACTTGCATTATGCTCTTCAAAATTTATCCATTCTGCATATCTGTGTGAACATTTATAATGTGTTAAGGATTAAATGAATGAGGGTGAGATGTTAATGGGCTATCTGTGTGTTATTCGTGTTAACGTATCCTCTAAACCTTCCCTCTGGAAGTTCCATGCAACATCTGAAATTCCCTCTGGGTGTAGATTCCCTTTGATCCAATTCTTCCTCTGATCAAACTTCCTCCAAGATAGTTCTTCATCTGATCTAGTTCTCCTTCTTTTCAAACTTCCACTAATCAAGTTCTTCCTCTAACCAGACTTCCTCTGATCCAGTTCTTCTTCTATTCAAACTTACTTTGATCTATTTATTCCTCCTATTAGACTTCCTCTGATCCAATTCTTCCTATTATCTGACTTCCTCTGATCCAGTTTTTCCTCTAGTCAAACTTCCTCTGATCAAGTTCTTCCTCTAACGTGACTTCCTCTTATCAAGTCTTCCCTCTGACGTGACTTCCTCTTATCAAGCCATCCTCTGATCGTAATTCCCTCTAACTGTAATTTCCCTCAAATAATTGACCTGAGACTGACATATATATATTGTTTTGAAATTTTATTATGTTGAAGTTAATTAATTCATTGCAATTGATGTGATAATGAGGTATATATCATATATAAAAGGTCATGACATGCATGGTCTTAATCCATTACGGTGAGACATTGAGGATTGTTTTAGAAATGAAACATAAGTAAAAGAAGAACAATTGGGACATCGATTGGAGTCACGGTTAGACCAACTTTACCAAGAGGTTCTCAATTATCTTGGTTTTCCACATTGAGATAATTGAGGAGGCTTTTTTCATACTTTAAGGAAAAGGAAAGAACATGCACTTTTCCATACTTTAAGGAAGAGGAAAGGAAATTGAGAACTGTTTTTCTTAAATAAAATTGCATACTCATGTCATGCTTGATCTTGCATTTAAGGAAAAATTATTATCACATCCCATATTTTTATATATTATAGCAAATAAGAGGGTTGGAGTTGCAATTTATTTTATGTTATAGTACATAAAATGATGTTTTGCAAACTATGTATCATGTAGTTACAATGACATTTCAATTATTGTACTTATATGATTGCCTCTGAAATTTATAAATGTAAGAATTATTACCATTTTCTAGATACATGATTATAGTTATATACAAAAAGTATATCAAGATGAATGTCATTTTCAATTTTCAATACAAATTTATTTTATTTTTTTAATTATATTATTCAATTATTATTGTGTACATTACTTCCAAAACATTATTCTACTATACAATTATCTAATTAAGAAGAATAATTTAGAAAAATAATTATTCTCTTTCTATTAAGTATTGCATTTCTTAATATATAAATAAAAACTTTAAATCACATTTATTGTGCGATTGAAGAAGTATTATCTAACTTATATGTCACTCCACAACTTTTTTTACCAAACAAAACATTAAATAAGTTTATATTTTTTATTTGTTGGGGACAAATTTAGACTTTTTTATTTTAATATCCTCCTTTTTTTTTACACCAAATTGCCCTACTCTCAAATTTATATACTAGATTGCCCTACTTTTTAGGGCCAGTTGGAGGTCGCTTCCCCAGGGAGCGACTAGCTGAAGAGGAAATTTATTTGCTTTGTAGGAGGTCGCAGGTCCAGGGGAAGACTTGCTGAAGGATTTTTTTTTTTTTTTGCACATTTTAACAATTTATATAATTATATTTAATAAATTAAAAATAGTTAAAATATTTAAAAAATAAAAATAATAAAGTAAAATAAAATACATTAATAAATAATAATAATAATAACAATTATAACTAAAAATAAAAATAATTATAATTAAAAATAGTAAGTTATATTATAAATTTTAAAAAAATATACATTAAAATGGAAGAAAAAATAATAATAATAATAATAATAATAATTTAAAAAAAAAGAAATTTATATTAATAACATGAAACAAAATACATTAAATTAAAGAGAAAAAAATACATCATATTTGAGAAGAAAAAAACATTAAAATTTATATTAATGATGTCCACCTAAATGACCTCCAGTTCCACATCTAGGATGTCGTCGAACTCATCTAGCTCTTTGAACGAGTTGAGGTTGTTCTGGTTCATCCTCAACTTGATCGTTGTCTTTGTTGTAATTTATAGGTGGAATAGAACCACTACCACCTGGCTCCATATAATTTTGACTCTGTATGTTGTACATGGAATCAAATACTTCATAAGCCGACTCAGGAGTTGTGCATTGAGTTCTAAACAAATTATATAAAATCCCACTTTTTGTCGGATGAGCAGGGGTTGGTATGTCTGGCATCGACAGAACATAATACTGAGTCGGTATTTCTGCAAATGTATGTACATGTGGTGGTGGTGATGGGCCATAACATGGAACTTCTGTAGGAATTGATTGGGAGATCGACTGCATGTGAGAATATGATGACGGTTGCAAACGGGGATCACACAAATATTGTTCGACAGATATATATATATATATATATATATATATATATATATATATATATATATAATTTGGTGTGATGTCTAAACCAATTCATATATTTTGTATTGTGGCATAAAAAGCCTTCTACGATATTACCTTGCAACACGTTATTCTCACGCTCGTTCCAATGTTTAATCTCTTCTCTCCAAACCCAGTTCAAATTATCATCAACGCCACCCCTCATGTCGATTCTCATGTCCTCGGGTGGTTGTGGTATTTGTTGATAGAAACCGAACTAAAGTGCGACTATATCCGTATGATGTTTTCCAACAATATGAAAGCAATGCAGATAGGTACATGTAGTCCATGTCTCCATCTCTTCTTCGGGAACTTGGTGTTGGAACCCGATGTAAGGTCTCCAATAAAACTAATAGGTAAAAATTTAGCTAAACTAAATATAAGAAGTATAAAAAACAATATACATAAAAATTGCAAATAAATGTGAATGAATATATTACTTCCTCAACCATCATGTGATCGATTTTTTTCAGTATCATTCGATGTCATTATGAGGAACTTTACTGAAATTTAGACCACTAGAACTAAACCTGTCGAATATATGAAAAAATAAAAAATATAATAAAATTAGTAAAATGGTAAGTACTTAGTTTTAAAAAAAGAAAAAAATATAAAATTTATTTGCAATAGTTACCTTTGTGCAAGTGGAAATATCCATGAATTGGGTGATTCTGGAGCGACACAAGACAAACGATACCATGCCCAATTTAACGCACATCCTCCCATAGACATTACGCCATGTTTCGTAGCAAGACACAGTTCTCTATAAAGTGTTGCTAAAACCGCTGAACCCCAACTATATTGGGATGCTTTATTTAAATCCCTAATAGTGAAAGATATTTTAAATGTACACGATTATTGGATTTGTCGGACATCAACAACCCTCTGATCATACGTAGGATGTATACCCGACATGATGCTTGTTTTTCTTCTACGGATGCATCTTCACCGACATTGTCAAATGTATATTTAAGCCATTTTAATTTAATAAAATTACCCTTTATTGCTCCATTAGGTGGGCTAACTCCTAAGTAAGCTTCACAAACTTGTCTAACATTTACAAAATTGGAACCGCTAACAGGAAAACCAGAAACATTTAATCTTAAAATATAATATACATCTTCTAAAGTTATTGTGCATTCACCTATTGGGAGATGAAACATATGAGTTTCTGGTCTCCATCTCTCAACCATAGTAGTAATCAAACCGATATCTAATTTGTAGTTTACAAGTTTGATCACTTGACCAAATCCAGCCTCTTGCAAATACGGTAATATGGCTTCATTTGGTTTTTTGTTTACATGACCATGACATTTTAGTTTGTCATTTCGTGGATTCTGAAATATATAAAACAAACTGTAAATAAAATAAAATAAAGTAAATATATAAAATATAGAATATATAAAATAAAATAAAAAATTCAACAAAATACAGTAAATATATAAAATATATTATAAATAAAATAAATTAAATTAAATATATAAAATAAAATAAAGTAAATATATAAATAAACTATAAATAAAATAACATAAATATATAAAATAAAATAAATATATAAAATATAATATAAATAAAATAAAATAAATATATAAAATATAGGCTAAATAGTACTCGTGATCTCTTAACTTAATTTCAGTTAACGTTTTAGTCCTTTATCTTCTCTTTTTCCTGATTTGGTGCTTTATTTCAATTTTAAGTGACAATTTAATCTTTTATGTTTTAAAATGTCAACAATATCATCCTTTTTTTTACAAAAATTCAAAAAATTTATCAAAATTTTCAACCAAAACCCACAAAATTAATTATATTCTTTAATATAATACAAATTTCATTAATTCGTAACTCAAATCTTCAAATAAAGTCATATTTTCATTCTTTATTTGATGTTGTTAGAGATGGAAATATGAGTTTATTTGAATATTTGAGTTTCGAATTTGATGAAATTTGTATTATATTGAAGAATATAATTAATTTTATGGGTTTTGGTTGAAAATTTTGATGAATTTTTTGAATTTTTGTAAAAAAAAAAGGATAACATTGTTGAAATTTTAAAACATAAAAGATCAAATTGTCACTTAAAATTAAAATAAAGGAACAAATCGGGAAAAAAAGAAGATAAAAGGACTAAAACGTTAACTGAAATTAAGTTAAGGGATCACGGGTAATATTTAACCTAAAATATACTATAAATAAAATAAAATAAATATATAAAATAAAATAAAATAAAGTAAACATATAAGACACTTACAAATGCTTGAATGAATTGAATATCACCTCTGTGATTCTTAGACAGTTTCATGACCCAAAAAAACATTGCTATAAGTGATTAAGAAGGATGAAAGAAATATTGCTATTAGCGATGAAGAAGGATGAAAGAAAGGAGATGTGTTGAAATGCAAGTATGATATACCCTTATATAGGTCCCGTCCCCAGGAAGCAACATGTAAAAAAGCCTTCAAGGGGTCACACCCTCAGGCCATGACCTCCTTAAGGGGTTGCATCCCCAGCCAGTGACCTCCTTAAGGCATCGCATCCCCAATCTGGTTCGTTGATTTAATTTAATCAACGGTCGTGGTTGTTCTTGGATCAATCATTGTCATTTCATTTCAACCAATCAAATTATTTTAATATAAATTCAATCTGGTTCGTTGATTTAATTTATCCAACGGTTGTGGTTGTTCCTGGATCAATCCTTGTCATTTCATTTCAACCAATCAAATTATTTTAATATAAATTCAATCTGGTTCGTCGATTTAATTTAATCAACGGATGTGGTTGTTCTTGGATCAATCCTTGTCATTTCATTTCGACCAATCAAATTATTTTAATATAAATTCAATCTGGTTCGTCGATTTAATTTAATCAACGGATGTGGTTGTTCCTGGATCAATCCTTGTCATTTCATTTCATTTCAACCAATCAAATTATTTTAATATAAATTCAATCTGGTTCGTCGATTTAATTTAATCAACGACTGTGGTTGTTCCTGGATCAATCCTTGTCATTTCATTTCAACCAATCAAATTATTTTAATATAAATTCAATCTGGTTCATCGATTTAATTTAATCAACGACTGTGGTTGTTCCTAGATGAATCCTTGTCATTTGGTTTAACACCTTATACCTTGTATAAATAGAAAACTAAATCACACTATCTCACCACACCTTCTATATCACCATACCTTCTATCTCAACATACCTTATATCTCATTATACCTTCTATCTCACCATACCTTCTAACATATCATACTTAATTAGTTACTTAATCATGGTTACTCAACAAGTAATTTGTATTGTTTATTACAATGGTTCAATTGTCGATGGAGATGAAGGTAAAACATTTGTAAGTGATTATAAAAGGGCGTTCAAAGTACATTCTGGAAGCAACCTTGCTCGTCTATAGAAAGTCATTAAAAAAAAGTTACAGCACGACGACAATGTCACGATAACTGATATAGGTTATCGACACCTTGTGTTCTTTGGTGAAAATACAACAAGGTTTGAACTGATGAAGGTTTGCGATGACGAAGATGTTGAACTAATGTTTGATGTTTATGCACAGTGGGCACAACTCGACACCATTGAGTTATATGTTACATTCCAACATGGTCCTACATCAACAAACATTGATGTAGGACCATCGACATCAAACATGGCTCACCTCGACTACATCAATCATTTGATCAAAACACCCTTTATCAACCCGACTTATATTCTCCATCATAAAACTATGAACCATACTCCAGCCAAATCGAACAAACTCATCCAGATAGTTTTCAACTCCATCATGAATCTCCCCCAACAAGTCTATAATATGATCTTCCGTTGAGTTTCTTATATAATATCAACGAGGAAGAATTAGGCGATTACAGTGAAGAGGATGAAACATACTTCGATGAATCATCTGGTGATTCTGACAACGACATTGATGTTAAAGAAGATATAGAATCAGAAGACCAACCTATCCTACCTGTATTCGATCCACCATTTCACCTGAAGAACATAAATTTAGAGAATGTAGATCAATCAACTAAATTTGATCACACGTTCTTTACGAAGTCCCAAGAGGAGATGGAACTCTTGCAATTGGAATGAAGTTTGCAAACAAGGATGAATGCGTACATGCAATCGAACATTACCATTTAAAACAATCATTGAATTTTGCGGTACAAAAATCAGATTTAGCAAGGTATGTTATTAAATGTTTCAGTCTAAATTGTTTGTTTAGATGTAGAGCTTCAAAACGCAAAAAGAGTGAATTGTGGGTGATTGGTAAATTGAATCTGCCTCATACATGCACAAATTCTATATTGTCACAAGATCATCATAAACTCAATTATGACATGATATGTACAAGCATAATGCAAGTACTGAAAGTGGACCCTTCAATCAAAGTTAAAGTCATTATTGCTCAGATTCAAGCTTTGCACAACTACACCGTAAGTTATAGAAAGGCTTGGATAGCAAAAAATAAAGCGATCGAACAAATTTATGGCATTTGGGAAGAGTCTTACAATCAACTCCCACAATGATTATTGGTTATGCGAACGTTTGGTCCATGAACCAAAATAGAAATGGAAACCATTCCAGCTTATCATGAGAATAATTTGATAAGTGGGATAATGATCTTTCATCGGTTATTTTGGGCTTTTGATCCATGCATATATACGTTTAAATTTTGCAAACCAATCGTACAAGTGGATGAGACTTGGTTGTACGGCCAGTACAAGGGAACACTATTGATAGCAATTGCACAAGATGAAAATGACAATGTAATTCCTATTGCTTATGTTCTTGTAGAAGGTGAGACAGGAGAAGGTTGGAGTTTCTTTTTGAGAAAATACGTCACTCCGCAGGCCGATATTTGTCTGATTTCATATAGACACGAATCCATCAAGAGTGCTTATAATAATCCAAATAGTGGGTGGCAACATTGTTCGTCCAAGCATGTGTTCTGCATCCGACATATTGCACAAAATTTTGCAAGGGAATTAAAGGATAATGCACTGAAGAAACAAGTTATTTCTATGGGTAATAATTTAATTATTTCTTTTTAATTACTGTAATTTTTAATAATTTTTTGACGGATTGCTTGTTATGTCAATATAGGTTACTCAATAAATGAGCCTACGTATAGACATTACCGATGTGAAATCGGTATAGTAAACCGGGAGGCAATAAGATGGTTGGACAACATACCGCAAGAAAGTTGGATTAAAGCATTCGATGGAGGTAGTCATTGGGGTCACATGACAACTAACCTTGTGGAGTCGATAAACAGCGTATTAAAAGGCACGCGCAATCTTCCCATTACTGTTTTGATTCAATCAACGTATTATAAGACAGGGACATTATTTCCAACAAAAGGAAAACTACACACAACAACTCTAGCTTATGGTCAGGTATACACAGAAAAATGCTTAAATTTTATGAAATTCGAAATAAATAAATCCAATAGTCATAAAGTTGATAGTTTTGATCGGAGAATCCATACTTTCATGGTTCACGAGACAGTAAATCCAAAAGAAGGGCGACTAATTGATCATTTTAGTGTCAACCTTCCTACAAAGTGGTGTGACTGTGGAAAATATCAAGCTTTACATATGTCATGTTCACATGTTATAGCAGCATGTTCTAGCATAAAATGTTATACCTGATGTGTACAACGTGGAAATAGTATTAAAAGTCTAAGAAGAACATTTCCAATCTATACCAAACATAGGATATTGGCCAAAATACGAGGGTGTTAAGGTGTGTCACAATCCTGAAATGCAAAGAGCCAAGAAAGGTCGTCCAAAGACTAAACGCATTTAAACAAAAATGGACGCTAGAGAAAAATTACCAAGAAAATGCGGATTATGTTAGTCATACTAGAAAAAATTGTCCAAATGTTGTTGGCACATCTAGTCAATGTGATATATTTTTTTCTTTAATTTAATATATTTTGTTTCATGTTATTAATATAATTTTTTTTAAATTATTATTATTCTTTTTTTTTAGTATTTTTTTTCCATTTTAATGTATTTTTTTTAAATTTATAATATAATTTACTATTTTTAATTATTATTATTTTTATTTTTAGTCATTTTTAATTATAATAATAATTATTATTTATTTAGGCTAAATAACACCCGTGGTCCCTTAACTTAATTTCAGTGAACGTTTTAGTCCTTTATCTTTTTTTTTTTCAATTGGGTCCTTTATTTTAATTTTAAGTCAAATAAAGAATGAAAATATAAGTTTATTTGAATATTTGAGTTACGAAACTGATGAAATTTGTATTACATTAAAGAATATAATTAATTTTATGGGTTTTAGTTAAAAAATTTGATAAATTTTTTGTAAAAAAATGATAACATTGTTGACATTTTAAAACATAAAAGATCAAATTGTCACTTAAAATTAAAATAAATGACCAAACCGAAAAAGAAAAAAAAAAGATAAAAGACTAAAATGTTAATTGAAATTAAGTTAAGAGACCACGGCTATTTAGCCTACTATTTATTAATGTATTTTATTTTAATTTATTATTATTATTATTAATAT